>JANRMT010062789.1:25127459-25139914 GCA_026402145.1 Polypterus bichir lapradei | reverse complement strand
ATAGATAGATAGATAGATAGATAGATAGATAGATAGATAGATAGGAAAGGCACTATATAATAGATATATACATTGTTGATATTGGTATATACATTACATTGTTGTGTTGTGTGTGGTGGGTAAGGTTCAAATCCCACACCCAGCCAGTATCCACCTGGGTTGTCATATTCTCTTCATGTCCTTATATGTACTCCTGTTTTCTTTCTACATCCTCAAAGACACAAATGTTCGGTTTCATGGTCATTTTATTTTGACATATTGTGGATGTGTGCATGAGTGGGCAGTTAAATATTGTGGCACCCCATTCAGGGTGAGTACCTGCCTTGTGCTCTTGTCTCGCCAGGACTGGCTTCAGCTTCCTGCAACCTGCTCAGCGTAAGCAGGCTAGGATAATGGGTGGGATGAACGTTATCAATGCCTCCACGAGGGCCCTCTAATGGTCAGTAATATCTCTGCAGTTCAGAAGGCACAGAAGGCAGTGAAATTCTTCATTGTGTGTGCTAATTAGCATATTATGGTCTTTAATCTCATTATATCAGATTTTTTAACCCCCCTTTTCATTACAGAATGGTGGGAGTTGTAGCCTGTCTTGACGGCCTCAGGTACAAAGGAGGACCCCGCAGTCTGGACAAGACATCAATTCACTACAGAGCACAACTGACTATGCACCCCTGCTCTCTTAGTCAACAATAACCTCATTGACATGCGTCTGGAATATACATTAGAACATTAGAACAGTTTAGACGAGAACAGGCCATTCAGCCCAACAAAGCTCACCAGTCCTATCCACTTATTTCTTCCAAAAAAACATCAAGTCGAGTTTTGAAAGTCCCTAAAGTTTTACTGTCTACCACACTACTTGGTAGCTTATGTGGAGTAAACCCACCAGTCCCTTCCTGGGCACACTCACCAATTAACTTTACTGGCATGTCTTTATAAGTGTCCTGGAATAAATCCACAATGGCACAGGGAGAAAATGCAAACTCCTCCTGGATGTGAGTCGAACCTGGGCCCACAGCACCACTCTTCTGCACCCAGTATGTGCCACTTCATGAGTATCTGGTGAAATGCAGCAATGCTAGCCTGAAACCCCCGCTATCCCAATCACCTGAAGGACTATTATTTATTATTGACACCCCTTCCAGCATGAATGGTTTTTAAGCCTATCCTGGCAAGTGAAGTGTGATTTAATCATTTAAACTAATTACAGTTTCCTTTTTCAAAACTTGATTAGCATTAGCAAATAACGGGGGAATTATCGACAGACTGTGCTGTTTCAGTGAATGCCACTCCACACAATGATGGGATTGAATGCTGTCTGTCACCGCACAAATTAATTCCTGCTCTTTGCCGTCTTGCTGCCGTCGACTCCTCGCCGTGATATTAAGAGGCCGGAAATCTCAGATCCAGGGGGATAAACATGGATTTTCCAGAGCTCGCCTCTTGGAGGCTGTTTTTAATATGAATTCTCTCCTAGAGACACGGGAGCTTATGTTAGCTCTGCTGAAGAAGGCGTCTGGCCTCATGGGGACTGGGTGAGCAGCCAGAAATGACAGCTGTAAATGGTGCTGATCAAAAAGGGCGCAGAATTTCAAGTGTGAGTGCCGTTTGAATTTCGAGGGAGAAGAGTCGTGTGGTCTGAGGTGCTGGGGCTCATCCAGCCCAAAGGACTTTGGGGCGAAGGAGAAGCTGGGTGACATCAACACCCTGTGGCTGAGCCTCAGAACCCCACTGGTCACCCGGATTCCCCTAAACAGACAAGACTGCGACAGTGGACATAGACAAAGACCCTTCACATCTTTACATTATATAGTGCCTTTCTACAATGAATGCTGTTACAATTACGTTAACATTTGTTTGCTTAGAAGATGCTTTTATCCTAACCAACTTACCAAAGAGCTCAACATAACATCAGTCTGAGAGAACAATTAGGAAAAAATGCTACAGGACAAGGTGACAAGACTGATCACCACAAGTGACGAGCTCAGAACACAACACAAGCAAGTTACAATTCCAGGGTTACAAAAACCAGTTAGACTGAAATTCACCAAACTGAAGACAATCTGCAAACTCTTCTTAAACACATTGATGGAGTCCGATGTTCGGAAGGAAGTGAACAACTTGTTCCACCAGCTAGGAGCTACACATGAAAAGAGTCTGGATTGAGATCTGATGTCACACAGAGATGTCCAACGACCTGAATGGTCGAGAAGAAGCCTAGGACCTCATGAGTGTCTCCATATGTATACTGAAGGTGCTGACCCATTGACTACTCTGTAGACCAGCATCATGGATTTGAACTTAATGTGTGTCGCCACTGGGTGACCTGGAAAGAGAAGTGACATGTCCACCACGGTTTATTGAACACTGGATGTGCTACTGCATTTAGTTCAATTCTTTATTGTCATATGTACAAGTACCATGTACAATGAAAAACTTGCTTGCATGTGCCTCTGCAGACAGTGAACATAGAGAAAAAAAACACACAATAAATAAATGAATATTAATAAGAAAAAAAATAAAACCAGAATCCTAGGAATAAATAGAGACAGTGGCAGAAGTATATGTGCAGGTAGCAGCGGAGGTGACACAAGGTTACCGATTGTTCGTGAGTCTGATTGCAGTTGGGTAGAAACTGTTCCTGAACCTGGAGGTGCGCGTCCGAATGGACTTTAGTCGCTTCCCTAATGGGAAGAGGGTGAAAAGTAACAGTGCAGGGTGGCTGGGGTCCCGCCTGATACGGTTCACTTTCCTGAGACAGCTTGTCGTGTGGATGTCATGGATCGCACGGAGATGTGTACCCATGATCTGCTGTGCTGTGTTCACCACACACTGCAGAGCTCTGCAGTCCTGAACTGAACACTTGCTGTACCAGGATGTGATGCATCCTGTCAGGATGGACTCCACAGTACACCGGTAGAATCTGCACAGGGTTGTGGGGGACATCATTAGAACATTAGAACACGCTAGACGAGAACAGGCCATTCAGCCTAACAAAGCTCACCAGTCCTATCCACTTGTTTCCTCCAAGAAAACATCAAGTCGAGTTTTGAAAGTCCATAACGTCTTACTGTCTACCACACTACTTGGTAGCTTATTCCAAGTGTCTATCGTTCTTTGTGTAAAGAAAAACTTCCTAATGTTTGTGCGAAATTTACCCTTAACAAGTTTCCAACTGTGTCCCTGTGTTCTTGATGAACTCATTTTAAAATACAAGTCTCGATCCAATGTACTAATTCCCTTCATAATTTTAAACACTTCAGTCAGGTCTCCTCTTAATCTTCTTTTTCTTAAACTGTAAAGGCTCAGCTCTTTTAATCTTTCCTCATAACTCAACCCCTGTAGTCCTGGAATCAGCCTAGTCGCTCTTCTCTGGACCTTTTCTTGTGCTGCTATGTCCTTTTTGTAGCCTGGAGACCAAAACTGCACACAGGACTCCAGATGAGGCCTCACCAGTGCATTATAAAGGTTGAACAGAACCTCCTGTGACTTGTACTCCACACATCGTGCTATATCACCTAACATTCTGTTAGCCTTCTTAATGGCTTCTGAACACTGTTGGGAAGTTGATAGCTTAGAGTCCACTATGACTCCTAAATTCTTCTCATGCGGTGTACTTTCGATTTTCCGACCTCCCATTGTGTATTCAAACCTAATATTTTTACTTCCTATGTGTGATACTTTACATTTACTGATGTTAAATTTCATCTGCCACAAATCTGCCCAAGCCTGTATGCTATCCAAGTCCTTCTGTAATGATATAACGGATTCCAAATTATCTGCTACTCCACCTATCTTGGTATCATCTGCAAACTTAACCAGCTTGTTACTTATATTCCTATCTAAATCATTTCTATTTATTAAAAATAGCAGCGGCCCTAGCACTGACCCCTGCTGGTCACCACTCTTAACATCGGCCAGTTCTGATGAGGTTCCTCGCACCATCACCCTCTACTTCCTGTGTCAGCCAATTCTGCACCCATCTAAAAACATCACCCTGAACTCCCACTTCTTTTAGTTTGATGCCCAACCTCTCATGTGGCACCTTATCAAATGCTTTCTGAAAGTCCAGATACATAATATCATAAGCTCCACTTTGATCGTATCCTTTTGTTGCTGCCTCATAGAATTCCAGCATGTTAGTAAAACACGACCTCCCTCTTCTGAACCCATTCTGACTGTTCAGAATAACTCCTGTCCTTGCCATGTGTTGCTCAATCTTATCCTTAATTATTCCTTCCGTTAATTTTCCTGTGATGCATGTTAAGCTTACTGGCCTATAGTTGCTTGGATCTGCCCTGTCACCCTTTTTATATAATGGGATGATATTTGCCATTTTCCAGTCCTTAGGAATCTCTCCAGTGCTCAGTGACTTCCTAAAAATATGTGTCAAGGGTTTATATCTGTATTCACTAGCCTCCTTAAAAACACGAGGATAAACATTGTCTGGGCCTGGTGATTTGTTTGATTTCAGCCTATTTAATCTGAGCAGCTCTTCTCCCTCTTCAATTTCCAAATCCCTCAGTACCTCCTTAGTAGTTGTGTTTACCTCTGGGAGGTTAAACACTTGCTCACTTGTGAATACCTCAGAAAAATGTAAGTTTAGGGCATCTGCTATTTCACTGTCTGTATCTTTTAATTCCACTTTACTATTCCTGATGAACTTGACCTCCTCCTTGACTGTTCTTTTACTACTTAAATACTGAAAGAATCTCTTGGGGTCTTCTTTCACCTTATCTGCTATATTCCTCTCCAACTGTCTTTTAGCCTCCCTGATATCCTTCTTAATGGGGCCCTCATGTTCTCATACGCTCTACGATTCACTTTGCAGTCATTAGTCTTATATGTCTTATAAACCAGTTTTTTCCTTTGCAACTTCTTTTTTTAAATCTTTATTAATCCACCGTGGAGTTTTTTTTAGTTTCCTATTAATTCCAAATTTAGGTATGTATCTGTCCTGCATTACATGTAAAACATTTTTAAACCTGTCCCACTGCTCCTCGACTGTCTCCACACTTAAAAGCTTATCCCAGTCTATCCTACTTAGACTTTGTCGCATCTGCTCAAAATTAGCCCTACCAAAGTTCAACTTCACAATTTTAGTCTTTGCATCTGCACTCTTACAAAATACTGAGAATTGTATTACATTATGGTCACTTGACCCTAGTGATTCAATCACCTCTACATCCTCAGTTCTATCCTGATTATTACAGAATACTAAATCCAGACAGGCTTCACCCCGTGTTGGTACTTTAACATGCTGTATTAAAAAACAGTCGCTGATTACTTCTAAAAACTCCTGCTCTTGTGCTCCTCCATCTGCAAGGTTATCCCAGTTAATATTTGGATAATTAAAGTCCCCCATGACTATAATATCCCCCTGTAAACTTGCCTTTTTGATATTACTAAAAAGATGTGTGTTGAAATCACTGTCTGAATTGGGTGGTCTATAACACACTCCTAAAATAAGACCTCTTTCCTTAATATTTTCCAGGCGACACCACATGTGCTCACTAAGATGGAGCTCATCGTCCAACTGAAGATGACTTACATTTAAATCCTATTTGGTATAAACAGCAACCCCACCTCCTTTTCTGTTCTGTCTATCCTTCCTAAAAAATGTGTATCCCTCTATGTTACACTCATCCCCATCTTTGTTATTTAGCCAGGTTTCCGTTATTGCTATAATATCATAATTATGCTCTGCTACATACAACTCCAATTCACTTACCTTATTTTTGATACTTCTAGCTTTAAGGCAAGCTATTTTTAATGTGTTAATCCTTCTACATTTATGTGTTTGCTTAGAATTTACATTACTAAGCATTTTTATTTCTACACCATTGTTTGTTCTTCCATATATAGATCTAAACCTGGCCTGTCCTAAACTCCCTGCCCCCCCATTCCCTAGTTTAAACAATCCTCGACTAGCCTACACATACGCCTCCCCAATACATTGGTGCCCCTCCAGTTCAGATGTAACCCGTCACGGCGGAACAGGTCCCATCTGTTCCAAAAGGAGTCCCAATGCCCCATAAACCTATACCCTTCTACCCTGCACCAAGATTTGAGCCACGCGTTAAGCCTTCCAATCTCCTCAATCTTACCTGGACTGGCGCGTGGCACAGGCAGAACTTCGGAGAAGACTACCTTGTCAGTTCTGCTCCTCAGCTTGGTACCTAACTCTTTGAATTTGGATCGCAGAACTGACAGACTACCCTTATGTATGTCATTTGTTTCAATGTGGACAATGACATCTGGATCCACCCCCACTCTGGCCAAGAGCCTATCCACCCTTCCAGGGAGGTCTCCCACCTGTGCTCCCGGAAGTCAACACACCGTGCGAGACTCTCTCTCTCTGGAGCACACCTGCGCTTCAATCCCCCTAATGATTGAGTCCCCAACTATCACTACCTCTCTCTTTCTGGGAACTGGTTTTGAGGTGGCCCGTTGGGGCTCCTCAACCCTGCCTACCACCTCAGAATTATCAGAGTCACCATCCAGCTCCGCAAGGACATGATAACGGTTAGACACTTCTAATTCTGAGGGCCTTACTCAGTCTCCTTAGGAAGTAGAGACGTTGTTGGGCTTTCTTGACTACAGCCGCAGTGTGACTTGACCATTTAAGGTCATCAGTGAGACTGACTATGAGGAACCTAAAGCTGCTGACCTGCTCCACAGCCTCACCACCGATGTAGATGGGGCTGTGCTTTGTTGCCTATTGCCTGTTTGTGGAAATCCACAATCATCTCCTTAGTTTTGCTAACGTTGAGGTTTGAGGTAATTGTCCTGACACCATTCTGTCAGGAGTCTGACCTCCACCCTGTAGGCCGTCTCATTGTCCTCACTGATCAGACCTATTACAGTGGTATTGTCAGCAAACTTGAGAAGAGTCATCTGCAGAGGCCTGGTGACACATGCTGGTGCTCCTGGCAGTAGAGAGTTGCAGTAGTCCAGATGTGACAAGACCAAATTGTGGACCAGGAGTTGGACTGCAGGTGCTTTATCAGATATGGTCTGATGTTATGGGCATTGCATAGAATGAATCTGCAAGAATGGGAGACCATTACAACATAGTTCCCCTGGACAGCAACCCCAAGGTGCTTTATAGGAATACAACAATTGCTTAAACATTGCTACAATGTGACTTCAGGAGGGCAAAGTGGCTCACTCAGGTCTAGCACCCTGATGGTTTACAGTCCAACACCTTGGTCACTAGATAACACTGTGGATATGCCAAGGAACACATAGACAAGCCAGCTCAAGACATTGGAGAACATCTGTAAGGAGCAGATTAGTTAATGAACTCAGGAAGAACAGGAGGAAATGAGATGAGTGAGAGCAGAAAAATGAAACTGAAAGTCCAACACAACATCCCGAGAGTCTGTGATGATAAAATAAATTCATCATAGCACACCTCCTGCTACTTCTTGAAAGAGCTCAGGTCTAATCTGAGGGGGACACACACAGAGAAAATGACTGAGCTGAGAACCTCCCGGAAGATCAGATTCATCAGACCCTGAGGTGAGGGAGCTGAAGAAGAAATTGAGAGCTGGTGGATGATCCATGTAGGAGCTCCCTCAAGGAAGTGAAGTGAGTGAGTCGGGATACAAGCCGATAGGCAGATGATGATATGACAACCTCGAGTAAGGCGTAAATCATCACTGAGTGCCCTTGGAAGGACACAAATGCAGCAGATTGAATGAGAACCCTTCACTTTCTGCTCACATTATTGTGTTGTAGATGTAATTTTAAATGTTTGTCATTAAAGACTACCAATCTACACTCAATAACTCAGAATAATAAAGTGACTACAAGTTCTCAGAATGGATTACAAATTTAATCAAAATCAAAAGCTGAATTCTCTCATTTCCTTTGCTGAAGCACTCAAGTGCATCCTGTTGGCTTGCATTCTTCTTCAGATGTGATTGGAGTCCACCTGTGGCACATTGAATTGGTTGCACTTCATTTAGAAAGGTACATTCCTGTGAAACGAAGGTCCACAACTCACACTGCGTGTCAGGCAGGGCCATCATAACAGCATTATAGGCCCACAGGCTAAGCAGTGCACTGTGGTCCCTACCTACCTACACAACCTTTCAGCAAGTCACAGCATACATAGATTAGCATGGGATCCCTATGCTTGTGGGGCCCCCAGGCAACTGCCCAGCATGCCCAAGCGTTAAGACGACCCTGATGCCAGGACAAAAACCAAGCCATAAAGTCCAAGAACGTACTGTAGACCTCCATGATCAAATTGTGGAGCAAGGGGATGAAGCTTTGAGTGACCTCAGGAGAACAGTGGCATTAATAACTGAGAAATGGAAGATGTTTGGAACCACCAGGACTCATCCAAGAGTTGACCATCTGGCCAAAGTGAATATCTAGGCAAGAAAGGCCTTGGTCAGGGAGGTGGCCTGCAACCCCATGGTCACTCTAACAGAGCTTCAGAAATCCTCTGCTGGGATGGAAGAACCTGTCGTAAGGATGACCCTCTTAGCAGCACTCAATCAATCAGGTGTTTGTGGTAGAAACAGAATTCACTCTTGAACAAAAGGCATTATGGTGGCATTTAATGGACTCTGAGAGCACAAGGAAGAAGATTCTGCGGTCTGATCAGACAAAAATTGAAGTCTTTAGGCAGAATTTCAAGTGTTAACATCTGGTGAGGCCCAGGCTGTGCTCCTCAGTTGCCTATGGTGATGTATGATGGTGCTATTATGTGACAGGGAGAGTTAGAGTGGTCAGAATTGACAGGAGGATGAATGTGGCCAAATACAAAGATACCCTTGAAGAAATCCTGTTCCAGAGTGCACGTGACTTCACACTGGGGTGATGGTTCACCATTCTGCATATCAATGACTTCAAGCATACAGCCATGCAGGGCCGGCGCCACCATTAAGGTGAATTAGGCATTTGCCACTGAGGGGGTTTGGGACACCCAGCTGTGTGGGTTACATTACAACAATCTAGATGAGAACCGGCCATTCAGCCCAACAAACCTCGCCAGTCCTATCCACTTATTTCTTCCAAAAAAACATGAAGTCGATTTTTGAAAGTCTCTAAAGTCTTACTGTCTACCACACTACTTGGTCGCTTATTCCAAGTGTCTATTGTTCTTGGTGTAAAGAAAAACTTCCTAATGTTTGTGTGAAATTTACCCTTAACAAGTTTCCAACTGTGTCCCCGTGTTCTTGATGAACTCATTTTAAAGTCACCGTCTCGATCCACTGCACTAATTCCCTTCCTAATTTTAAACACTTCAATCATGTCTCCTCTTAATCTTCTTTTGTTTAAACCGTAAAGGCTCGGCTCTTTTAATCTTCCCTCATAACAAATGCCATGTAGCCGTAAATCAGCCCTGCTGCTCTTCTCTAGTGCTGCTATGTCCTTTTTGTAGCCTGGAGACCAAAACTGCACACAGAACTCCAGATGAGGCCTCACCAGTGTGTTATAAAGCTTGAGGAGAACCTCCTGTGACTTGTACTCCACACATCAAGGCGCTATATAACCTGACATTCTGTTAACCTTCTTAATGGCTTCTGAACACTGTCAGGAAGTCGATAGCTTAAAGTCCACTATGACTCCTAAATCCTTCTCATGTATTTAAACCTCACATTTAGCTTGTTTAGTTACTGAACAGTCAGTTTGTGCATTAATAAGCTTGGCCTAGGGTACAAAATAACCTAGGACTGGCACTGTATCCATGACAACAAAGGAGCGACTTTAGGGCAAGTCTGTGACTTTCATTGAGTGGCCCAGCTGTAGCTCAGGCTAAAACTTCAGGAGAGACCAGAAGATGGCTGTTCACAGATGCTTTCCATCCACCATAATGGAGCTTATGAGGATCTGCCAGGAAGAATGGGGTAAACTGCCCAAATCCTGGTGTACAAAGCTTGTAGGGAGTTACCCAAGAAAACTGGAATCTGGAATTGCTGTCAAAGGGGTTTCTATAAAGTATTGAAGTAAGTGTCTGAATACTTAAATGAATGGGAAATGTCAGTTTTTGATTTTTAATAAATTTACAGAGCTTTCTGAAAACATGTGTCAAATTGATGAACAAAAGTGTCAACTGTACCCATTTAAAAATAAATTTACAACACAATAACGTGTGCAGAAACTCAAAGGCTCGGAATACAATCTGAATGCACGGCATTCATGGCGGATCTGGTCATCTTCTTCCTGGGATGGACACAAGCCAGTGTGTCGCTTTCTCCAAGCCCCCCCCCCCCCCCCCCGTCTGTCATTTTCTTTTAATCCCCCTTTCAGATTTTCATCTTCTGACTCGAAGGAAGACCCGGGCAGCGCTGCCTTTTCGGAGCTGCCTGAATTGCGTTATTTGCTTTGACTCGTCTGATGATGATTAGTGAACTGCAGACACGAAGGAGCTTTAAAGGGAGGCGCACCCCACGACGCTGACATAATTGGCTGGAAAGCAGGCCGTTTAATATGCCGCACTTTGACATTTTCGCTTGGCGGCGTTCGCGAAAGCCGGTAAAGCGTCGCTCCTTCTCTCTCACGCGAGCTCTCAAACTGGTTATTCATTTGCAGTGATTTGTGTTTTCCTGCCTCTTAGCAATTATTTAATTGCATTTTAATGTGTTACTAGGACAACGGTCGACTCTTTACTGGAATGTGAATTACGATCTTGGTACCTGTTAGGGAAAGAAAGAAAAGAAAAAATAAAAGAAAGACTAAATAAATAATTGAAGAATAACATAAACAAAGCAACGCAACAAAGAGCAAGTTGTCGATTCCACGAAGTTACGAAAAGAGCCTAACAAGCGGCGGCAAAAAGAAATCCAGATGTGTTTATGAGCTCAGAGGCGGCGATTCGAGGATGGGCGCTATATATGAATAGATAAAGTCAAACGTGGTCCGGTGTGACTGCAGGGGTCCTTCGAGAGAGCCGCTATGATTCCTCATTTAATTCTTTCCATCCAGCGAGCCGCTCTGCCTCCGCAGTCAGTCTCTCCCAATTAGAGGGGCCCGCGTGCGTAGCACAGGAGGGAAATCTGCCCGAGTCGTCTTTCTCTGCTTCAGTCAAGTCCTAAAGTTTTCGTTTTTTAAACGAGTTTGTGTCTGTTCGCTTGTCGTAAATACCAGGCAACTACACGTTTAAGAATTCCACCCAGGGAATTTAAAACATCACGACGGACTCATCACACCTCATAGTAAGGCGGGGGCCGGGGTAAGCCTGGCAGCGTTTAAAACCAGCCGCACCACATCCCTTCGGTTGACTGCTTCTTCGACAAATGGCCATCCATTCGCAAGGTGATGCTGAAAGCTCGCTTTGGTTTAATTATTTCTTTGTTTAAGTAGTATAGACTCTCTCACCCGCTTTCTCATTTCCTAATTTTTTTTTTTTTTTTGTAAAAGGTGCAGGGACTCTCTCGCTTGGTAGCAGCTGCCTGGGAGTTCTTCAGTGCCATGAGATCTAAGGCCAAGACTCTAGGGAATAGTGATTGAATCTTGAAAGGTGTAGACTTCAGAAACCTTCTCTTATCAAGTTGAAAAAAGGCCTGAAGCTTTACTGGCTCATCAAAGGGTGTTTTTCAGGCTAGATCCGTGCAGCCTAATGATGCAGGCAGATTTCAAACTTTTGCAGCATTACGGCTGATATTGGCAGGTCTTAATCTCCTGCATCTTTAACACCTAGAGATTGATCCTGCTGGGTTTACTGCACTCCCGCTTTAACATACGGAGAGTGATCCCAACAAGTCTTAATCTTCTTGGGGACTGCTTCTCACCGTTTGTAATCACCAAACACTTGGAGACGGACCCTGACAGTATATCTCCTGGGGATTGATCCTGAGAAGTCTTAATCTCCAACATTCGAAGACTGATCCTGACTGACCTTACTGCACGTCCACTTTAACACACTGAAAGTGTTCCAGACAAGTCTTCCATCCATCCATTATCCAACCTGCTATATCCTAACTACAGGGTCACAGGGGTCTGCTGGAGCCAATCCCAGCCAACATAGGGCGCAAGGCAGGAAACAAACCCCAGGCAGGGTGCCAGCCCACCGCAGCAGACAAGTCTTCATCTCCTGTAATAACTCTTGGCGACTGATCCTGACAGTTCTTGTTTCCTGCAGCTTCAACACTAGGAGGCTGATCCTGACTGGCCTTACTGCATTCCCACTTTAACAAATGGAAAGTGATCTAGACAACTCTTAGTCTCCTGCAATGAAAACTCTTGGTGACTGATCCTGACAGCTCTTATTTCCTGCAGCTTCAACACTAGGAGACTGATCCTGACCGGCCTTACTGCATTCCCACTTTAACAAATGGAAAGTGATCTAGACAACTCTTAGTCTCCTGCAATGATAACTCTTTGAGATTGATTCTGATTGTTTGTAATCACCAAAAACTTCGAGACTGATCCTCACAGTTCTTAATCTCTTGAAGTTCAACCCTGGGGATTGATCCTGAGAAGTCTTAATCTCCAAC
>JANRMT010062789.1:25113907-25127449 GCA_026402145.1 Polypterus bichir lapradei | reverse complement strand
CCTGACTGACCTTACTGCACTTCCACATTAACACACTGAAAGTAATCCAGACAAGTCTTCCTCTCCTGTAATGACAACTCTTGGCGACTGATCCTGACAGTTCTTATCTCCTGCAGCTTCAACACTACGAGGCTGATCCTGGTTGGTCTTACTGCACTCCCACTTTAACAAATGGAAAGTGATCTAGAAAACTCAGTCTCCTACAATGATAACTCTTTGAGATTGATTCTTTTGGTCTTTTTGGTGACTGTTTGTAATCATCAAACACTTGCAGAATGACCTTAACAGTTCTTAATCTCCTGCAGCTCCAACCCTGGGGATTGATCCTGAGAAGTCTTAATCTCCAACATTCGAAGACTGATCCTGAATGACCTTAATGCGCTTCCATTTTAACACACTGAAAGTGTTCCAGACAAGTCTTCATCTCCTGTAATGATAACTCTTGGTGACTGATCCTGACAGGTCTTATTTCCTGCAGCTTCAACATTAGGAGACTGATCCTGACCGGCCTTACTGCACTTTCATTTTAATATATGGAAAGCGACCCTAACAAGTCTTAAACTCCTGCAATGATAACTCTTTGAGATTGATTCTGATTGTTTGTAATCACCAAACGCTTGGAGACTGATCCTCACAGTTCTTAATCTCCTGAAGTTCAACCTTGGGGATTGATCCTGAGAAGTCTTAATCTCCAACATGTGAAGACTGATCCTGACTGACCTTACTGCACTTCCACATTAACACACTGAAAGTAATCTAGACAAGTCTTCCTCTCCTGTAATGATAACTCTTAGCGACTGATCCTGATAGTTCTTATCTCCTGCAACTTCAACACTAGGAGGATGATGCTGACTGGCCTTACTGCACTCCAGCTTTAACATATGGAGAGTGATCCCACCAAGTCTTAAACTCCTGCAATGATAACTCTTTGAGACTGATTGTGACTGTTTGTAACCACCAAACACTTGGAGACTCACCCTCACGGTTCTTAATCTCCAGCAGCTTCAACACTGATCTTGAGACATCTTCATCTCCAGACTCATCCTGACTAGGCTTACAGCACTCACGTTTTAATACATGGAGAGTGATCCAGACAAGTCTTTATTCCCCGTAATATTAACTCTTGGAGACTGATTCTGACTGCTCTTAATCTCCTGCAGCTTTAACACGTTTTGACTGATACTGACTGAGGTTATCACACTCCTGGTTTAACACATGCAGAGAGTTCCTGACATTTTTTTAATCACTTGACAGTTTGCATAACCAAACACTCACAAACGGACCCTACAGTACATCTCCAGCATTGTAAGTGTGGTCCTGACTGGTCTTACTTGACTCCAGCTTTCGCACTTAGAGACTGATCCTGACAGGTCTCACTACACTCCTGCTTTAATACATGGAGAGTGATCCTGACGGGTGTTAATCTCCAATTTAAACTTGTGGAGAGTGGTACTGATGGGCCTTACTCTCCTTATTCTTGTCACTTGGAGACATTCTGACCAGACTCAAAACTGTAACTGTAGCTTTAACACAGAACCAGAGCCTGATGAGTCTCAACATGCTGCAGCCGGATCCTGTCAAATTCCTGCATCTTCGTAAGATTCCAGACCTCGGGTTCTACATTTTGTGGTTTGATTTCGTTAATCAGTCGTAGCTTTTGAAGTCTGGTGCTGTCAAATCTCTGCATCTGCAGGTTCACCTCCTCGCCTGTGCCTGTCACATCCCACTTTCTTTGTGATTGTAATTGAGAGTCTGAACTTGCCAATCAAGTCTCTTTATCATACAGATATAGGGTCTTGAAGCTTGACCCTGCCTATCCTTTGTATTCTGTCTTTTTAATTCTTTAGAGTCTCATCCCACCATTCTGTAGATGTTCCCACTTTGAGTCTGGTCCTGTCTGATCTGTGGTTTCTGAATCACCACCTCCATCGAGTCTGATTCACTCATACGGTTGTACCCTGAAGTGTTCTTTCATTAATGATTAATGTTGTCAGAAATCCATTCATCATCAAGCCAGTTAATTCATTCCCCATTGCAGGAGCTGCATGGTGTCCTGCTTAATCCAATTTATGGTCACAAGTTGGAGCCTATCCTGGCAGCACAAAGTCCAAGGTAGGACACAGATTAGAAATTCCCACAATTACTAATAAATCTAACATGCATGCATTTTGGATGAGGGAGGGAGGAAGAAGGAAATGCCTGAAGAAGAGCCCATAGATAATATTCAGACTCTATCTGCATGAGGTGCTTCCAGACAGCAGCATTCAGTGGCCATGTCTTTAACGGTGTACTGTCTGATGGTTCCTCAAGGCAGTGCCCTATAGATTTGTGTATACCCCTGCCTATTTGTGGTATTTTATGTCTTTTTGCTGTCAGATCTTTTTGCCATGTGGTGCCACAGTAGCAGTTTCATTCTTTTCAGATCTTATTATTCTATAATGTTGTCATCTCTATAAGTTTCTGACAGTCCATAAACGGCTGCCTCTCAATAACCCCAGAAATAACCAAAGAGAACTCAAAAGACACAATTTAGCACAAGTGAGGTAAACACACACACACACAAACTTCTATATTGCATTACTGAAAGCTCCAGCCGAGGACACCGAGCCCTGAGCAGATGCTCCCACGGCAGGACGTCGCCCAGAGCGGACTCATCTCCTCAGTTGACTCCAGAAAGGCAGAGCGGAGGATGGCTCTCTGGAGCTCAATAAACGATTCCCCACTAGGGTTGGCCCCTCAATGCCGCTAGGTACCAAAAATTCAGTGTTCTCCTTATATTTAATCGAAAAAAAAATATGATTCGATTTGTTGCCATAGCGCTGTCTGGGTTACCATGGAAACTAGCAGCAAGTCAAGCCGGAGACAGAGATGAAGAAATCCTTAGATAAGTTAAGCGGCGCTCGGTGTCTAACAGTGCAGAACTTGTACGAGGAATTGGCAGAAGTCAATTTAAGGAGTCTGAGGTGGCCGCGGCCGTCCGCTCGCCTGGTCACTGCATTCCCATGTGGTTATCTCGCTCAGTCTGAGGGACGACATATCTGGAACTTTCATTAGGAGGACTTTGAGGTTGTGCTTGTGTGTGGCATCTCTTCAGTGAAGAGCTCGTGTGTGTGTGTGCGTTTACGGGTTTACTAATCAAAAGTGCAAAATTAGTACAACAAGGCTCATAAATCTGACGCCAACCCCCCACCCCCCGACAAAGCCGATCTTCATCTATCCTGCGTCTGACCATTCTGCAGCTCAATAACCAAAAAGGTTTTTTTTTTTTTTTTTTTTTCATTGAAGGCAGGATTAAAATCCCCACGGACCCCAGGGTGTCAAAACTCAACCCCATCACCCTTGATAATCACATATACTGTATTAGTAATACATGACGTGCAGGAACTGAAGCAGAAAACCCCCCCAAAACTTTATATCGGGTCAACTTCACTTTCCATTTTGTTCACCTCTCCATAATAATTAACATAAGCAAGACTTAAATTAAAAATGTAGGCTCGGGATATGATAAATTAAATCCGGTAATGACTCAGGATCTGATATGTCATAGCAGCCAGCATTGTCACCCTAGAGATGGGCGGGGCTAGACAGGTGATTGACGGCAGGATAGTCACAGCTGTGCTGAGCTCTGCGTTCTTCTCGTTACTCCTTACAAGCCCGAGAAGGCGTTATAAAGGCAGCCTCGCGGATAACAGACCCCGTCCCAGACGCTTGTGGACGATCGGTCGTTAAGTGACTGTCGTTTTTACAGGGAAAGGCGATTCCCAATCTCGGTTCTGGGGACCCACTGTAGCTGCAGGTTTCTGTTCCAACCAGACTCACAATCGGTGATAATAATCGATAACAACTGATTTCAATTAATTCGCTGGTCTTTTTTACTCTTCTCTTATTCTGCATTCAGAAAAAACACAACAGTATGTTTTTTACAGTTATAAGACATCTAGAAATACTGTACTGCTATTTTTTTCTAAAGCTATAAATGCTTAACTCTCTTTAGTTGTTTTCCTATTGTTTTCCCCTTTTCCTGTGTAGTTTGTTCCCCTCCCTAATAGTGACAATTAACAACCAGCATAGCAAACACCCAGGATGATGAAAGCTGCAATGACTTCAGTGCCAGACCCGCTAATTAGTAAATAATCAATTAAATAATCAGAACACCTGGAAAAACAGAACGAAAATTAGATTGAAAATACTGTTAATGACTTAAAAAACTACATATCCCCATATAACTGCTCATTACATTTTAATAAAAATCTGCCAAAAATTAGTTTGTAATTTCTACATTAACTGCAGAACACAGAAACTGGGAAATAACATCTCACTTAATGAGGCTAAGAGTCCAATGAAAAACAGAAGCTGCTTGGAACAAAAACCTGTAGCCACAGTGTGCCCCCCAGGACCGAGTCTGGGAACCAGTGCTCTAAGACAGTGTTTGCCAACCTCGGTCCTGGGGGGCACACTGTGGCTGCAGGTTTTTGTTCCAAGCAGCTTCTGGTTTTCATTGGACTCCTGGGCTAATTAAGTGACGTGTTATTTCCCAAGTTCTGTGTTTTGGGAACAGTATACTGTATAGGGTGGTCCAGATCTAATTATACAATTTTCATTACGCTATAACTTATTAAGTTTATTATATAGAAAATCACCCGAAAAATCCCGAACCATCGAGAAGTGTGCGAACTGACGACATGAAGAATCGTCTTCGGGCCGAACTGGAATCGTCCCCGCATAAATCAAAGTCATCCAGACGATCTGGATCTGCAGAATTAGATCTGGACCACCCTGTAGAAATTACAAAACTAAGTTTGGTAAATATAAAATGTACCAAGCAGTTATATGGAAATAATGTATTTTTTCTTTTTAACAATATTTTCATCTTGATTTTCATTCTACTTTTCTAGGTGTTCAAATTGTTTAATTAATCCATTATTTACTAATTAGTGGGTCTGATGCTAAAGTACTTGAAGCCTTTGATTATTCAGTCTTGTTTGCCGGCGTGCCTGCTCTGCTCATTTTTAATTGTCATTAAAAAGATACAATGAAGGGAGCAAACTGCACAGGGAAATGGCAATGATGAAATGAAATCAACAAAAGAGAATTAAACATTGAAATCTATAGCAAAAGCAGAAATATTTCTAAATGTCTTATAAATGTAAAAATCATGCTGCTGTGCTTTGCTGAATGTCGAATAAAAGAAAAAAAATGCCAGCTAATTAAATGAGCTCAGAGTTATCAGGTGTTGTCACTGATTAGGAGTCTGGTTGGAACAAAAACCTGCAGCCTCAGGGGGTCCCCCGGACCGAGTTTGGGAAGCGCTGCTCTAGAAGACGATTCTGTTGTGAAATGAACGCACCCGTTATCGGGCTTAACTGCCGTTCGGCGTGTGCCTCGGTCTATTCATCTTGGTGCGCGTTACAATATTAACATTTATTGCAATAAGTGAGCAACAGTTTAAAAATATTAATAACGACATAGTAGAGAAAGCAAGAAGCAAAGGCTATGAAAATAAATGCGGAGAAAACTAATACAAATAATGAGTGAAGAACAAGAATAAAAACGGCAAATGTGGATACAGATGCACTGTAAAATATATGACATTTTTACTGTGAAAAGGCTGTAGTGCAATAAACATTTAAAAAATTAATAGATAACTATGTACAAATGTACATTAAAGCTGTATTTTAGCTGTCAGTATCAATTGATTGTTTCAAAGTGCAAGATTATTTTGTGACTATTTGTGGCATTGCAAGCAACGCATAATGGTACAGAATTCTAAAGTTAATGGATTTGCATAAGGAAACTGTCACAAGCTGCCCACAGGGGTAAATATCCTGCTAGTAGTTCAGGAGCAACCAGGGGAGGGAATTGACGCAGGCAGAAAGGATGGATAAAAGTAAAACAGATTCTTATTAAAACAGTGTCTTGGAAAAAAATCTGGTGCAGGAATACATACAGTACACACATAAAAACAAAAATAAAATTAAAAAGAAAATACAATCCATGGAAATCTTTAAATAAACAAACCATTCTGAAAAAATACAGTGAAGATAAACAAAATACCCAAAAATAGGGTTTTACCCCCCACTCCCCCCAAAGGCAATTTTTCCAGTCCAGGAGAAGAAACAATAAAACTGCCTGAACACTAAAAATAAGGCCCTGATGCAGTCTGAAATAACTCAGCTCCTCAAGGGGCAGCACTGACTAATTGGAGGGACTCTGCTACACTCCACAAATGCAGCCAGGCACTGAGCCACTCTCTCACTACTCATCAGGGCTCATCAGTACCTCACTATACCTTCTTTGAATTCTCCACTCTCTCTAAATCAAATTAACTGACCCCTAGTGGACGATGTCTCTACCCTTCTAAAGATTATGTCATTTCCCTCTTGGGCTACCCTGTCGCTGTACTAAACCTACTGCATTCCCTTAAGGGGGAAAATGACCTGTATAACTCAAAACCTACCTAAACCTAACACCACCTAATAGAAACAATAATATCAAAAGTAATTTTTCTTTTATACCTCTATGGTTACAGTAGTGAAAAATCAAAAAAAAAAAAAAAAACGTTAAACCAAAATAAACTCGGCACCCTTCAAAAAGCATTCCCCAAACCTGTGGCTTTACCAGCCTCCTGAGCCCTATGTGTGTGTCTGACCTAAATGCCCCATTTAAAATGGCATCTCGCCTGGTGTATACACATCTTTATTAATAAGCAGTTATAGTGCCCAACTGCTTCATGCTCAGATGACCGATGGTTGTCCTTTTATGTAAATACCTTCACTCTCTGCTTTTCCCTGTTTTTCTGGAACTACACTACTTAAATGTGCTTACCTTATGCTGCCGTGCACTCAGAGTCAGACCAGTCGGACCAGTTTCAGCTGCATGTTACTTTGGGGATGCATCTCTGCGTCAACACTAAAACTCTTGATGTCCTTGACACGAGGTAAATAATCAGCCACTCGATTCTGACCCCTTAGGGACGTTCTTAACTTCAAAATTGTATGGCTGTAATGACAAATACCACCTGCTGACCCTGGCATTGGAATCTCTCATCCATACCAACCATTGCAATGCACGGTGGTCTGACTTAATGACAAATGGGTGTCATAAAAGGTAGTACTTTAGTGAGTCTACTGCCCACTTAATAGCCAAAACTTATTTCTCTATAGTAATTTCCCGAGGGAATAACTTGTAGCTGACACGAACAATTGGGTGTCTATCCTTGCCCCCGCCCTGCAACAAGCAGGCTCCCACACCTCTACCTGAGGCATCTGTTTGTAGGTGAAAAGGTAAGTTATAATCAGGACATTTCAAAACAAGTTCTTTGCAAATTACATTTTGCAAACTTTCAAAAGCCTTCTCACATTTATCAGTTCAACGTCCTTTATTTGACTTTGCTTATTGAGAAGGTTAGTCAGAGAAATGGCAACTTCTGAAAACTGGGGAATGAACTGCCTGTACCATCCAACTAATCCTAGAAAAGACCAAACCTGCTTCTTTGTAGTTGGCTGCTGACAATCCTGAATAGTGGCAACTTTATCCACTTGTGGTTTGATTTCTCTACCGCCTATGGTGCACCCTAGGTACTGGACTTCCTTCTGAGCCAACACACATTTCCTGGGATTCACCACTAGACCTGCCAGATTTGAGCCTGTTAAAGACATCTGCAAGATGACACTCATGATCAATCCAAAAATTACTATACATAACAATATCATCCATGTACATTCGAGCATATGATTCTGCGCCTCCAATGTCCTCTGAAAGTTGGTGGCCACACCATGCAGACCAAAGGGCATTACATTAAAATGAAATAAACCACTAGGTGCCTTAAATACCGTAAGTGCCTTTGCTTCCTCCACCATAGGCACCTAGCAGTATCCTTTGCGCAAGTCTAGCATTGTTAGAAACTTTGCAGGATCAAGTTTTTTAATAAGTTCATCTACCCTTGGCATGGGGTAAGGATCAAATGATGAAATTTCATTCAGTCTCGAATTGTCCACACAAAACCTGATCTGCCCGTCCTTATTGGGGACAAGTACAATGGGACTACACCACTCACTTGTTGTCGGTTCAACAATCCATGGTCTGCAATTCCTCCTGAATGGTTTCTTGCAAGCGTGTCGGAACTCTACAGCATGTCTATTGGACAGGACCTGTTGGTAGAAATAGGTAATAACAATAAAACTTTTTGTCCAAGTTGGAAGGTTTGGTTGTGAGAAGCTTAGTCATACCAACATTTTTGCTTTTGTTGGGCTTGGGCCATGTTGTCTTTCACATATTGAGACATGACTGTAAGTTGTAAATTATTTTAATTACATAGCTTAGAATGTTCATCTGCTCACTAGAGTTACCATTTTCTAATGCCTCCTTTAACTCTTTGAGGGCTGAATATTTTTTTCCAATAAAACACAGTTTTCTAAAAATCACACAAAGCGATGGTTTCATACAGAAATCAACACAAAATGTGCATTGCTGTGTGCTATAGCTGCCAGTTCACCAGAAATGTGGAGGGGGCAGCTGCGGCAGTCGCGGTCGCAGTGCATCACAATCTGGTTTGAACCTCCTGTCTTTGTAGGTGGGGGTCCTCCTAGGCGAACAGTATCGTAGGAGCATCAGCTACATGAACCTGTTCAGCTGTACGATCATCTGGGGACTGATTGATCAGCTGATGCTTGTACTTCACATTCGTTTTCAATCACTTGTATCAAAATTGGAATTCAATAAGTCAGAGTCCAATTCAGCAAAAACATGCAAAACGGAGTATTTTGCTTTACACATTCACTTTGATCTCTCGCCTGATGTCAATGCCACTTTTGCTGTTGTTAGCTCCTTGCTACTCATACGAGCACGGGGAATTTTGATCAAACCAATGAAGCAAAGAGAGCCCAACTAAAACATAATGAAGGTTTTTGTCAACCTCTCCTTTGGACAAAAGTCGACATCCACCCTGAAAGAGTTAATGCAGCCAACGGTCCTCGCACATTACTTCCATAAACCAGCTCAAAGGGAGAGAATCCTGTAGATGCTTGAGGAACTTCTCTTCAAGCAAAAAGCAGGTAAGAAAGCCATTGGTCCCAGTCAGCTCCTGTTTCTGATACAAACTTCCTCAGCATTTGCTTCATTGTAGCATTGAAGAGCTCAACGAGGACATCGGTTTGTGGGTGGTAAGGTCTGGTTCTCAGTCCCTCTATATCTGACAGCTTATACATCTGTTAAATCAACCCTGCAGTTTAAGTTAGCCCCCTGATCTGTTATCATTTCCCTGAGAAAATAGTTGAAACAGAGTATTCGCTACCTGTGTGGATTTAACCTTTTATAAGGGAAATGCTTTGGGATATCTAGGAGCATAGTCACAAACACCCAGGATATACTTGTGCCCATTCCTGCTCCAGGGAAGGGCACCCACAATGTCCATGGCCATCCTGCTAAAAGGTTTCTCTATCACAGGCAATGGTATGAAAGGTGCCTGCTCTCCCTTCTTTGCAGGCCCGACCAACTGACATTCTTTACAGTTCTTATAATAATTAGTTACATCCTTGGACCTAATTGACCAATAAAAATGTTTAGCGACCCAGTCTGCTGTTTTTGTGTGACCCAAGTGACTGGCCCATGGGATATGATGTCCCATCTGTAAGACCTTATCTCTTGTGGAATATAGAGGGTGCTATCGTCCCCTTGAATCCTCAGACGACACGTCAGACACCAGGTAAAAGTCCAAATTATTATTTATTATAATAATAGTGTGCACCAAGCACCTCCACTTCACAATACTCCAATAAATCAATAACAATTATAATAACCACTAACAAATCCTCCACTCCTCCCAGCAGCTCTGTCGCATTCCCTGCCAACTCTGGCTCAGTCTACTGGGGTTTCCCACAGTCCTTTTAAAGTCTCTGACCTGGAAGTATTCCGTCTCTGGGTCAAATTCCTTCTTCAGGTGTCCCAGAAGTACTGCGGGTTTCTGACCTCATGACTCATAAGTACTTCCAGGTTAATGTCACCATAATAGTCCCCGGGTTCTTAGTGAGCTCCCCCTGGCGGCTCCCTCGGCACCCAACAGGGCTGAAGAACCGGACTCCATGTCCCATGCTGCCCTGCGGGAATCCTGGGAACCATTTCTGTCCAGGGGAGCTGCCATCTAGTGTCCCGGGGGATGTAGTGTCCTAAAAAGGCTCCCTCTCTTAGTTGAGGGATGTCCCAGCCAGACTGAAACGCCGGCTGTCCCTCACACTCTAAACACCTTTGGTAGTACTAACTGCTTGCTTTGTCCATCCTGATGGTACAATAAATCTTCCCCGGTTACAGATTTATGCTTCTTTTCTGCTCTGTCAAAGCAGGATTACAGATTGGGATCCCCACACTGCAAAGATCCCATATTCCCCTGAAATAAGAGACAGGCCGCTTTGGGCTTCGGAGACAATGCTATGGCCCATTATCGGGGTTCCCAATACTCTTGCCTGCTTCCTTTGCCTGTGGGTTTTACGGCCCATACTCTTGCCCTCAGAGGCAAATGGCAAAGAGTCCCAGACCAGCTGATCACTTTAAACTGTAGCATCTGCTTGAACTCTGGCTATGATTCCAGATTTACTTTACCAGGCTGTGGTGCAGCATTCCATCCAGATCCTGCACGTCCAGCCTCAATAGGACAGGTTAAGGCATTTCTTCAATAACCCCAACAGATGTTGCATACATCTGACCTCCTATCTTGATACCCAACTTCACCTGGGGGTTAAGAGACTTCATCGCCATGGACACACCTCAGAACCACTCTCCTAGCTGCCCCCCCATTGCTCAAAGCTGCACATTCTTCCTTATAGCCCCCACATGTCTGCACTGTGAGAAACAAAAAAATCATCGATGGTTATCGAAGTAATTTTTCAGTGTGTTTGGAATGTTTGTTGTGGTTTTGGAAGTTGATTTCTGCGAAGGTATTTTTAATATACTTGTGAAACTGTAGACCACCCCGTCTCAGAAAAGCAACGTTTCCTTCTCCACTGAACAACGTGAATTGCGTTTCATTAACAGCGGATCTCATGAAATGACTGAAGTTCTTTTGTGCTGCAAGCAGATGGATTTGCGTTAGGCAGTTAGGCATACAATGGCGGAGGGTCAGAGTTTGTAAATAAAACTTCAAGTAGGGATATGGACAATGGTACAAAACAAAATGGCTGGAAAATGCTAAAACTGGATGATATTGTACACATTAGGCAGGGCTGTCTTAGCATATGGGCAAAACTGGCACTGGCCTGGGCCCCCAGGAGCATAGGGCCCCATGATGTTTCTGATGCCTCTGCGTGTTTCTGCTTTGCCTGGGGGGTCTATGATATTGGTAGACAGCCCTAGCATTAGGGAGTTATGTGTAGACAAAGTCACAGACGAGGAAGTGTCCAAGGTGGGACTGTGCACAGGTGGAGACGATGGGGCATAACACCAATTTTGGGAGGGCAGCTGGGCACAAGGCATGTGGGCTGATGGGGAAGGATTATCAGAAAAGGGCGAAGATTCAGTTGATGTTTCTTATGATTTCATTTTGGGAGGTGAGGGTCTAGCTCAAAGGAAGAATTTGTGAGGTGGATGATGATTAGTCCGGCAAAGGAGGAGATATGGGATACCAAGTGTATCTTGATTAAGTGAAATGTGACCAGAGATGTGCCGTGGATACAAAAGAGTGTGAAAAAGGAGCCTGAAAGATAAGTGAAAAGAGACGTTAAGAAGGGGGGATTCACAGCTGCTAAGGTTTGTCGATATTGGGGAATTGGAAATAGGGTTTTTACTGGGAATTGTTCTTTACTCAAAGAGACATGTGTGTAAAATGGACATTGGAGAAAGGATAATTTGATATGGAAAAGACAATATGGGAATATGAATGTCTTTTAACAAGAATATTTTTGTTATACTGTGTAATGGAGCAGGATACGCCAGAATCGCAATTCCAAAATAAGGAAGAAAAATTTGCTCTGTGCTTTGTAGGTTTTACTGTGTGGATAGCATGTATTTTTATTTATTAAAAAAACTGTCTTTTAACATTTCTTTTTATATTTTATTATAGTTAAGTATGTTGTAAATCCCATACAAATAAGTAAATTGCAACCTGAATGTAAATTATAAGTTAAAAATTACATCACTGAACTATTAGCTTGAGTACTGTAGTTTTGATTCAACGTAATTGTAAAATGTAAACTAAAACAGAATGAAACAGTCCAATTTAACATTAACAATGATATTAAGAATTATACTAAATTAATTTTACTGAGGCAAACTGTACACTGGTCGGAGCTCCTGATGGTTTATCGTCAGTTAAATGGTCGGCAGTTCAGCTGCCTGTCATTTAATCATTGAATTACAGCCAAATGTTTTACAGAGAGATGGGAAACAAGTACAACACTCATCCTTATCTGAATACCTGGAATTATAACAAGTGAAGATGGAACGATAGATCAAGAAATCAGAAACAGAATAAACGAGGCAAATAAAGTATGTTTTCAAATTGACAACACCCTAATGGGGAGAAAGGATTAAGTATAAAAGCGCATATGCATCGATAAAAAATCATATATAGTATGCACCAATAATTTTATACGCTGCAGAAATTTGGGCATTGCGGGAATTTAAAATATCTAAAATGACAGCAGATGAAATGTAAAGACGTAAATGTAAAGAGACAAGATAAGAAATGAAAGAATCCGCGAAGAACTGGAAAAGCAACCACATGTGGAAATCAAAGAAATGAATCAGCCACAGTGGTAAGGACTTTTAATAAAGAGGAGTGAAACAAGGTACCCCAAAAGGTGTCTGAAATGACGGGTAAAGGAAAAAGATGGAGGGGAAGACCTGGAAGAAAACATCAAAGAAGCTGCCAGAAAGAGAGGGATGGCCATGGAACAAGTGAAAATCAAGCAAAAGTGGACATTTACTTATTTCACTAACGTGTTTATCTAAGGCGAGTTACAACATTTGAGATGCAATTAGTTCCATTTCTTTTGCTTTTCCCATTGGAGTACAGATAGGTGAAGTGACTTGCTCAGGGTCACATGGTGTCAGTAGTGGGATTTTTACCCACAACCTGAGCGTCTGAAGGATATCACAGAGCAAACACACACCCACACACAGACCTGTGCTAGTGTCAAGTCTACGGACGGTAGGAAGAAAACCGAATTCCGAGAGAAAACCCACAGACATAAGGAGAACATGAAACCCAAGCCTCTGGATCCATGGATGAACAGTGCTCTGCCATCTTAGATATACACTCAACTTATTACTGTTACTGTCTGGTATTTGGATGGCACTTTTTATCCAAGGCAACTTACAACATTTGAGATACAATTGGTTCCATCCTCCCCCCTATGGAGCACAGCAATGTGAAGTGACTTGTTCAGGGTAACACAGGTGTCAGTAGTGGGATTTGAAAGCACAACCTCAGAGTATGAAGTCTAAAGCCTTAACCACTACACCACACGACCCCAAAACCATAGGATATAATAATAATAATAATAATAATAATAATAATAATAATAATAATAATAATAATAATAATAATAATAA
>JANRMT010062789.1:25081041-25113897 GCA_026402145.1 Polypterus bichir lapradei | reverse complement strand
AATAATAATAATAATAATAATAATAATAATAATAATAATAATAATAACTTTATTTATATAGCATCTTATCATACATTTACATGCATCTCAAGATGTTTTCCAAAACAATGCTTTCCAAAGACACTTTTAGGTCTTCCTCTCTGTCTTCCTCTGTGGCATCAATAAAAACAATAAAGATTAGTTACATGGATATTTTCATTGATTGATCTATACTAATAAACGGCAAAGCCCTCACTGACTGACTCACTCACTCACTGACTCACGCATCACTAATTCTCCAACTTCCCGTGTAGGTAGAAAGCTGAAATTTGGCAGGCTTATTCCTTACAGCTTACTTACAAAAGTTAAGCAGGTTTCATTTTGAAATTCTACACGTAACGGTCATAACGGTCGATAACGGTCGACAACGTCCGCCATGTTGAACTTTCTTATTTATGGCCCCATCTTCACGAAATTTGGTAGGCGGCTTCCCTGCGCTAACCAAAACCGATGTACTTACTTATTTCGATGGTATGACGCCACTGTCGGCCGCCATATTGAACTTTCCAACGTCACTAATTTTCCAACTTCCCGTGTAGGTAGAAGGCTGACCCTGTCTTCACAAAATTTGGTAGGTGGCTTCCCTGCGCTAACCAAAACTGATGTACGTACTTATTTCGGTGGTATGACGCCACTGTCGGCCGCCATATTGAACTTTTCAACAGTCTTTGTTACTTATGGGCCCATCTTCAAGAAATTTGGTACACAGATTCCCAACGCTAACTGAATCCTACTTACGTACATATATACGTCCATAGCCTGCAGCTCGGTCACTGTGTGAGGTGGCGTTGGGTCCCCCATCCCAATGCCTCCCACGTTGTTGGCTGCCTGCCTATATAAGACCGTCCATCGCTCCGGTCTCTACATTCCCTTACTTGCTTCGCCACGGGATTCACGTCTCCCTACTGACAACTACAGCCTTTTTATTTAATCCACGGCTTCTCCGCTGTTTTATGGTTTGTTTATTATGATTATAGTTATTGTGTAGGTATTTTAGACTTACTTTACATTGCTCAGGTACCCATTTCCTTTATCATTCCAACCCCCATTACCATGTCTATCGAGGTGATCACCATGGATCAAAGAACTGTCACTTACCGAGTGGTTTCCATGCCCGGAGATGGCACCTACCTTTTCCATTCTCTGTGTTACATATTGCACGGCCATATCAGGCTCACTCTTGATATCTGGAGGAACATTGTGTCTTATGTATGGAATGACTGGGACAGGTTCAAGGTGTGGACTGATGACGGTACAGGAGATAATTATACTACACAGGAGCACTAGAAGAGTGAAATGCTTAAGCCCTTCACCTATGGTTCTGCATGTGAGTTGATGGCTGCTGCTGAATTGTTTGGTTGTTGATTTCAAGTGTACCGAAATGGCCAAATATTTTACACCTTTCGACAACCGCCAATGCCTCTTAAACATCTTACATTCATAGGTGACGATTTCAGTAGTGGACACTTTGATGTTTATGAATGTTTAAACTCTCAAAAGCTGGATGTGATTTTATCGATGAAACCGGTTGTAAGCTTACAACGCTTGACAGATGCTGAATGTCACTTCAACACAACAAATCCTGCAAATACTGTCGTAATTGAAACAAACCCTGAAACTCAAACCGATTATGACAGCAGCAATCCAAGCTGTGAGATTTGAGACAAGATTACTGTTCACATGGCCAACTGTAAGTTACATGCTCAAGAGTAAGCTCAGCGCACAGCTTGGTCATGTTACAACCGGAGGGCCGAACTGACAACATGGTATACAAAGAGATCCTTAACAAATAATTATTGGCATATTTTCCCTCAGTTTAAAAAGATTAAATTTTCTTCTTAAGAAAAATTTTAAGGCAGTACTTTGCTTCTGCGAAGCGCGGGTATTTTGCTAGTATTACAATAACTTTTAATAAATGTATGTGTACTTAATAAAAAAATCAATCTAGGCATTGTGAAACAAAATTTAAACATTAAAGAGCAAAACAAACCTTCACTGTTATCAGAAACAGGTTCATATTCTTTTCTAATTAAAAGCCATTAAGATGGCAAGGGAACGACCAGAACTAATTTACATATATATAAAAAATATATACAGTATTTATCTACATCTGACTTAGGTATGTGTACAGTACATGCAACATATTAAGTGGAGACAGATGTTGTTAAATTCAGTGAAGAGATACAAAAGCAAATTAAAGAGTCCACAGCCGATTCCTGATTCCTGAATGTGATTGGTTTGACGCGGAGGTGAGGAATACAAAAAAAATTAAAAATCCTAAGATGGGGAAATAGGAGAAAAATAAACCTATGGAGATGAGGTCTGTGAGGGACTGAATTTTTAAACCGGCGCCTGCCCGCTCCCGCAGTACTCCATGCCACGCTCACCCACTCCCACATACACCTGGCCTCATTTGTCCCGCTCCTGCCCGCACCTCAACGGTTTTGTCCTGCTCTCACCCGCAGAAACACATTGCTTCCATTAAGGACTTTCTCGTATACTCAGATATGGGGATGGATATTTGAGGAGTAAACCGCAAGACAATGATTATATTTTTATATTATGTACATTAAAGAACAAATCAACAACCAATCAAATCCGATTAATAATGTATTTAACAATTATTATAAACATAAAGTTGAATAAATCGGACTCTGCAGCTGCATGAATAAAAGGTAAAGTATCACTTCATCACTGGAAATAGCCCATAAGTTGTTCGAAATCTACATTTTGCACCTGATAGCTGTATACAAAATTTGGTTGACCTGAGTGACAGCGCACTCAAGTTATCATGTTTACACACACAGACACACAAAGACAGACACACAGATATAATATCAAAAATGTTTTTTTCGGACTCAGGAAGGTCTAAAACATTGAGATTCATCAAAATCCATCCATCCATCCATCTAGTATCCAACCTGCTATATCCTAACACAGGGTCAAGGGTGTCTGCTGGAGCCAATCCCAGCCAATACAGGGCGCAAGGCAGGAGACAAACCCCGGGCAGGGCGCCAGCCCACTGCAGTCATCAACATCTCAAAATCAAATTTTTGGACGATTACCATACTGCCCCTACACTTTGTATACAAGAACGTAAAAAAAGTCACATATGGTTGATAAGCCTATTTAACATGATCTTGTAGAAGGAGATGGCTTAAGGTTTGGCCCAGTTGTTCTTTTCACTTTTTTGCGACGATTCTACTTCATCAGTAGTTAATGCAGATCTTCCGGTAGGACTTAAATAATAATCATTTCTGAGCTACAAGTCCGCATGTCTCTTTCACAGAAAGGAACAAAAAAAAGAGCAGTGTATAGACATTAGGCTTACTATTCTATATTGAAACAAAGTAGATCAATGTTAATAATTGCTATTCATTCCACAAACATATGGAACGGACACGGGAGATTCTGTAGGTGCTGTCCACGTACTAGTTTTGCTTAACACATTCTGTTTTCTAGTCACCATATTACTGGTAGCCTAACAAACACTCCACACTTTCTCACAGTATCTTTGCCCATCAATACAAGTGCACTGTGAACGTATAAACATCTCGTCTGCTCGCAAGCTCTGAGGTGAACTTCACTGTACTCTTTCATTTAGTTCAATTGTATTAAATCATGATTATTACAAATTCTTACAAATCTGTTCTAGTTCCTGCGCCTTTGCGATCCTCATAAATAAAAAATATAGAAGCAGAAGCTTTGGGCCGAGAAATGTTGCTGCTTTGTACGGCATGTGGATAAGAGTTGGTGCTGAACAGTTTGTTGACAAGTTGTTTCGGTGATGTCTGATTCTAAATCAGTCGTCGCATCATTGAGCGGTTTGAGAAAAGAGACCACCACAGCTGTGAGTATCTTTCTGCTGATGCGATCAACCGTCAACTTGCCACAGCACTGAATTCAGCATATTTTGTCTCCACAGACCTGTTTGAGTGACCTTGTAAGCTTGCCTTGTTGTCCAGTATGTTTAATATAGCCAACTTTTTTGTACACTAGCCAGAAGCTGTGCATCTTTGGGTGCTTCCTCCATCAGTGCTGGTGTAAAAGCATTTAAGAGAATCGTGTTAAGAATGTGGGCACTACAGTTGAATCTGGTGTGGCTGCGCAAGGCAGCGATTGTGTTTGCTCCTCGGTCAGTAACAGTCAATTCCGAAAACTCTTACGTTTTTCAAACAATAAATTGTGAAGGTTTCACCAGTTTTAATCGTGCTTGCTTCACACAGGGTCGTGACACAAGATTGTAGCTCTCATTAATGTAATGGATGGTAGCAGATATGAAAGAGGCTTTCTCCAAAGTTTTTGGCCCAAATGTCAGTTGTGACAGCACACTACATGATGATGAAAAATGTTTTTCATTTTTGAATGAAGGCCACAAAAATACGTAACAATCATATGAAATAATTTTTTAAATGCATGCTTGTGTGCTGAACTTTGAGTAAAACTAGCAGTTGCTCACAGAGTCCCGAATGAGGCACATTACCTGCATTGTGAGGGAACGTCAGTATGTGGCGCGATTCCCCGAGGGTGGTCCGGCTCACAGGGTTGTTGAACCATGTGACAGTGCTGGTCAGCTCCATGCTCCCACTCCCACATTGTCGATAACATAACCGGATGAACTTGGCAGATGAGGACAAAATACACACACAGCAAGGAGATGGTGGAAAGGTGCTCAGTGCTTTTATTAAAGTAAATCAAAACAATAGTGTCCAGAAATTGCGCAGTGCAAATATCCAATAAATAAATAATCCATAAAAAGAGATGAGATGTGGAGGTTAAAAACCCATCACAAATATAATCCATTAAAATGAGGTTAAAACACCATCAGGAAGCAGTCTTTAAAAGCCATATAGTTGTGCTTGAAAGTTTGTGAACCCTTTAGAATTTTTTATATTTCTGCATAAATATGACCTAAAACATCTTCAGATTTTCACTCAAGTCCTAAAAGTAGATAAAGAGAAACCAGTTAAACAAATGAGACAAAAATATTATACTTGGTCATTTATTTATTAAGGAAGATGATTGAATATTACATATTTGTGAGTGGCAAAAGTATGTGAACCTCTAGGATGAGCAGTTAGTTTGAAGGTGAAATTCGAGTCAGGTGTTTTCAATCAATGGGATGACAATCAGGTGTGAGTGGGCACCCTGTGGTATTTAAAGAGCAGGGATCTATCAAAGTCTGCTCTTCACAACACACGTTTGTGGAAGTGTATCATGGCACGAACAAAGGAGATTTCTGAGGACCTCAGTAAAAGAGTTGTTGATGCTCATCAGGCTGGAAAAGGTTACAAAACCATCTCTAAAGAGTTTGGACTCCACCAATCCACAGTCAGACAGATTGTGTACAAATGGAGGAAATTCAAGACCATTGTTACCCTCCCCAGGAGTGGTCGACCAACAAAGATCACTCCAAGAGCAAGGCGTGTAATAGTCGGCGAGGTCACAAAGGACCCCGGGGTAACATCTAAGCAACTGAAGACCTCTCTCACATTGGCTAATGTTCATGTTCATGAGTCCACCATCAGGAGAACACTGAACAACAATGGTGTGCATGGCAGGGTTGCAAGGAGAAAGCCACTGCTCTCCAAAAAAAACATTGCTGCTTGTCTGCAGTTTGCTAAAGATCACGTGGACAAACCAGAAGGCTATTGAAAAATGTTTTGTGGACAGATGAGATCAAAATAGAACTTTTTGATTTAAATGAAAAGTGTTACGTTTGGAGAAAGGAAAACACTGCATTGCAGCATAAGAACCTTATCCCATCTGTGAAACATGGTGGTGGTAGTATCATGGTTAAGGCCTGTTTTGCTGCATCTGGGCCAGGACAGCTTGCCTTCATTGATAGAACAATGAATTCTGAATTATATCAGAGAATTCTAAAGGAAAATGTCAGGACATCTGTCCATGAATTGAATCTCAAGAGAAGGTGGGTCATGCAGCAAGACAACGACCCTAAGCACACAAGTCAAAGAAGTCAAAGAATGGTTAAAGAAGAATAAAGTTAATGTTTTGGAATGGCCAAGTCAAAGTCCTGACCTTAATCCAATCGAAATGTCATGGAAGGATCTGAAGCGAGCAGTTCATGTGAGGAAACCCACCAACATCCCAGAGTTGAAGCTGTTCTGTATGGAGGAATGGGCTAAAATTCCTCCAAGTTGGTGTGCAGGAATGATCAAAAGTTACCGGAAATGTTTAGTTGCAGTTATTGCTGCAAAGGGGGGTCACACCAGATACTGAATGCAAAGGTTCACATACTTTTGCCACTCACAAATATGTAATATTCGATCATTTTCCTTAATAAATAAATGACCGGCTGTGAAAGGACCTCGGGAGTCATGCTTCCCTTGCAGCATGGAAGTACTGGGAAGACATGAGGACGGAAGCCCCACAGTATGTCTGGGCTGATTAAAGAATTGGGATTCTCCATCTGACCCAGAAGTGCTGGCAAGTCATGTGGGAGGAAGAACAGAAGCACTTCCAGGTCGGGCACTATATAAAGGACTGATGGGAACCCAGCACGCGAGCCGAAGTCGGGAGAACTAGGACTGAGCTTGCTGGGAGGTGTGAAGGAGACATTGTGTTTATTATTATTATTATTATTATTATTATTATTGTATATTTTTTGCCTGATTATTGTGACTTGGGTGCTTTGGAAGCACTGCTTAAAAGAAGAAGAATTGAAGATCTTCTTATTGCTTTCACCCTGTTTCTACGTCTGTCTGTTTGGTTTAATAAGGCAACAGTGCCCCCCAAGCATTTGACAATGCACTTGCACCGGATCTTTCCCTCGCTACTGCCTTTTCTCTCGCTCTCTCCATCTTTTTATCTTTGACCTTTTTCCTTTTGATTCTCCTTTTTCAATTCCTTTCCGGTTCTTTTTTTTCTCTTTTTTTCCTTCCTTCACTCACGCTTCCCTTTTAAAGTGGGGACGTGGCACAGCGGCGGCAATCAGCAGCTCCTGGCACCAATTAGGGTCACGGGCGATCCTGCACCTGTGCACTAAGTGCAGGTCCGTCTGCTTCCACATTGCACATGGGAACTGCTCTCACCACACTACCACTCCCCCACCTGAAGACGCCAGTCTGCCGATTATTTATTTAAAAGACGCCAATCAGCCACAGACCTCACTTTGCCATAGACCAGGCCAAGGAGGCTCCCATGTAACACCTGGCTTTGCCAGATAATTGATCATTACTGCGGGGGGGGGGTATGGGATGGGTGGGGCAACTGTTTGCCTGGTGGGGTTGCCAACCAGGATCCCAAGTTGTTTCATCGGGTGGTGGGTGCGCCAACACACTGTACCAGGACATGCTCCCCAACCTGACCTGACCTGACCTAATGCTTCTTTAATGGCACTGTACTGGGTTGTGTGGTTCCACCATGGCGTCCCATTTCATTCTGTGAAGGGTTCTTTGCCTATGCAGTTGGCTCTTTAAGCTTTGAGGAGGTTCCTAATATGTGGACAAAGCAAGCATCCTTAATGTATAATAGGCACACTAGCAGGATACAACAGATCAAGAAAACGTGAACTTTGCTCATGGCATTGAAGCAGACATCTTTTAAAAATCAGGAACCCATTGATATATTTAAAATTTGTTACCATCTATTCCTACAGACCTACATAAGTAAAGGTTGTCAAACGCATACGTTGAAGAAGAACCTTCCGGCTCATTAGAGGTATGTCATGCTACCCCTGGACGAGAGGGGGTGCTGTTACTAATTGTATCATCTCTTTTTTCATCTACAACTCCAAGAAGATGCCCTGTGAGGTTAACTGACTCCGCCCCTTCCAGTCAAAGTGCTATAAAGACCGGGCTTCCCAGAAGATGGAGTCTGTTGTTGGACTGAGCTGACCTCAGGATGGAGCTCCATCCTGATCAAGAAGTCCCATCAAAAGAACGGCTATTGTTTGCGTACTCAGGCTATTTTCTTTTCTTTTGATCCTTAATAAGGAAATCACACCATTGTTTAATTTAGTAGAAGTAAATGGGATGACCCGGCTGTTGTCTCAGCTTTACATATCCCTAGGCGGTGTTATTCCCCCACTTGATGACAAGGTTCTGTCTGGTATCTTCATATAGGTGGTCGTTTTGGGAACCAAAACTGGTTGCTCTATCACATCGCTCTGAAGAACCACTCTTTATTTTTTAAGAGTGTGGCTCCCTGCTCACAAAAGGGCTCGGAAAAATGTGAAATAACAGGAAAAGTCACAAGTTTGTACCTTCATTACTGGTCCTCAGAGCAATCCGCATTCCAGCATACACCAGAGCCCCACTTCACTCTTCACGATTATAAGCCTATCCAATCAGGTGTAAATAACAAGCTTTTAAAAGAAAAATACGAGTTCTGATTGGTTGGTATGGGTGGGGCACGATCAGAGCAGGTGTCTCATAGGTCAATTTTATGAGTTTGTTATGTCTGATGTTCTGCAAGAACAGACAAGTCCACATGGACCGTTCTTGACATTGAAAAGCAAACCAATGATTGATGATTTGATCAAGCCATAAATATTTAATGTGAGAACATTGAGAGCGACCTTACAGATAGTCAGGAGAAGGCTGATATCGCCACTTCAAGCAGCATTTAGCATCAACACGCAGACCAATTCTGTGGAGGCCACGGCAGGAAATACCAGACTGAGCCATCTTTTATTTTAATGAGAGGTCATTGAATATAAAGTGGTGTCGTACACTGCAGTTACAGCTGACCCTTGGAGTTTCATGGTGTGACCGCTAGAGAGTGTTGCAGCACCCCAAACCCCTGCAAGTTATAATGAAAAGATCTATTTGTGTAAATCCCCTACAGTAAGGTTTGCAATCACTAATAACACAGTTCTTCTTCTCTTTCTCTCTCTTTCTTTCTTGTGCTCCACACCTCCCAGGCGAGCTTTATTCATCCTCCACAAACGATTCCAACTCGCCTGGATGAGGTCGAGCGGCTTCTTTTATCTTGGACCCAGGAGTACTTCTGGTTATAGGTTATAGCTCGTTGAAAGCTCTTCTGGGTTAAACAGGTGCCCCACAAAGGAGGATTCATTAATTCTGGTAGCTCCCCCTGGTGGCCACTATGGAGCACAACAGGGCTGCCCCAAGGGACTACAGGTATCTGTGATGCTAGATGCTGCCATCTAGCATATCAGGGGAGCAAGTAGTCCTGACAGGTTGTCTGCCCCTGTAAAGAACCTCCCTGCCTCCCTGCCATGTAAAGAACCCAAACTTCTCATTGCAGGGATTCCAGCCCACCCACTTTCACATTGCCATCCTGTGCTTGTTTCCATGACACAAGAGCGGCTTTTGGGGGTGGCAAGTGGGGCGGCCGCTCCAGGCCCCGGGCCTAAGGGGGCCTCGGTTTTGAGGTCTGTGTGTCCCGTTCAAGTAGATTTGTCAAATTATATTCTCCAGTTACATTTTGATAAAGTCTGCATATTATCCAACCATCCATCCATCCATTATCCAACCCGCTATATCCTAACTACAGGGTCACAGGGGTCTGCTGGAGCCAATCCCAGCCAACACAGGGCGCAAGGCAGGAAACAAACCCCGGGCAGGGCACCAGCCCACCGCAGGGCACACACACACACACACCCACACACCAAGCACACACTAGGGTCAATTTAGGATTGCCAAAGCACCTAACTTGCATGTCTTTGGACTGTGGGAGGAAACTGGAGTACCCAGAGGAAACCCACACCGACACGGGGGGAACATGGTAAAGTCCACGCAGGGAAGACCCAGGAAGTGAACCCAAGTCTCCTAACTGCGAGGCGGCAGCGCTACACACTGCATCACCATGCCGCCCTCTGCATATTATCTTGCAAAAATTTTGCTGAAAACTGTAATGAGAAAATCTGGTTTATGTTAACATTATTTTTATTAAGTTCGTGGGTTTATCCTTTTGCCACCCCTGGATGAGTGCAGTTTACTGTGTAGTGTAGCAATTGGTCTCTGTCTGGTAGGCCAGATTAACAGGGTCACCATGAGAAGGTTTGCTACATGCCCCCAAGGTTTGCTACATGCGCTTAACCGAGCTAAGTCAAAGGTGGGCAAAACAAGGGACAACCTGTTTAGATGGGGCCTCACAACAAGCGCTGAATGTCCCTGTGGTGAGCCCACCCAAACAATGAACCACATTCTTCATGAATGTTCCCGAGGCTCTACATGTATCAATGAAGATCTTAAGGAAGCTAATGATGCCGCTCTTACCTGGATACGGCAGTGGCTTGATAAGATATGATGATTAAATTCGTGCACAAGTTTATACAGTCCACACATATCAGTAACAGCGTTTGACATAAGTGGCCTAGCGTGGGGTTGGTCAGCCCTAGGCCCTGAACACACCTGTGGCAGTACAATCGTTGCCTTCCTTTTCATTCTTCTAAAGGGCTGGTCTCCTGTCTGGGTAAGGAACCTTACCCCATGCTGGCTGGGACGCCCACCCACATGCACCATCCATCACAATGATTTTGTGCTTCCTCTGTAATTGTGCAACAGTGTTTCTTTTTTCATTTTATGTTTTAATATCTTTCTAGTACATGAATGAGTGGTAAAGCCAAAGCTCATGAGAGGCATATACATCAAGATTAAATTAAGATTTATATTCAAACGAGTTAGGGTCAGTAGAGGTGTAGGGTTATTAATAAAAGCAGCGAGGCAGTGCAGATCACATGAGTGTAGGTGTGCAGCCGCGGAGATCTTGACAACAAAATCTGTTAATTGTGCTTAGCGTGCATGAGAACAGTTGGTCAAGCTGTCTCCCACATTGGGGGTCCACAGGTCGTTTGGCGTGTCTGAGCTCACTGGAGATAAAAGGGGTCTAAGACTGAGAGAGAGAGAGAGAGAGAGAGTAAAAGTAAATTGATAATAAGATGGAGAAGGAGTAGAGGTAGAATGAAGGCTGAGAAAGAAAAAAGTCAGGATCAAGGGTGAGCCGTGTGCAGAAGAAATGAGGTAAGGTGGCCAAGGGAGATGCCCTGTGTGGACTGAGAGAAACTGCAGTCTAGGGTTGGAGTCACTTCTGCTGAACATTGGAGAAGAGCAGACGATGACTCCGGTGAATTGTTCCATGGATGCTGAGGTATGGTTGGTTGTACAATGAAGAAGGACTCAGAATTCCTCATCAGATCGTGGTTGGGAAAAGAGATGAAGGGTTTGGGTCACGCTTGCTGCCGCTGCTGACAGCTGAGTAGACCCGAGGGTTGAGCAGAGGTGATGGGGTTAAGAGATGGAGCTCATAATCCAGAAGAAGACGAAAAGTAGTTGATCCTGACTGCGTTTTAATTCCAATTTATTGATTGGATTTCTTTATTAATGGCTTTTTAACCTTCACATGGACTCTGTGTTTACCTCAGATTATTTATTTATTGAAGAAGACTTTGCACTGTTGTAGAATAAAACACACAATGCATTTGGTACCACTCATGTTGTTCATGGATCCTCACTGCACTAGTCCATCCCAGTCATGACTATTGATGCCCTGGGAAATGGGTGCTACCAAGGTATTGGGCACCCCGGGGCATCACAGTTCTGTATTTGAAATAGAGAAATGATTAGCAGGGTTCCCTAACCTTAAATGTTTAAACATTATTGCACATCTCTCATATGATTGTGTTTGTGTGCCATGATTTTGAGGATATGATGTTCGCTGAGCTTCGGGTTATGGGCTCCTTAGGTTCACCTCTTCAAAAGGTCAGTTCAGTAGTTAACAGCTGCCATTATATGAAGCAAAATCACACATCAGCCTTGGTGCAGTTTGAATTTAGACCAGGGGTGGGCAAAGTCAGTCATGGAGGACCACAGTGGCTACAGGTTTTTGTTCCAACCCAGTTGCTTAATTAGAAAATGATGATTATTGTCAATAATTTAACTTCATGGCTTGTTAGTGCTTTAACTCTGCCATGTCAGGTCATTCTCATATCTTAGATTTTTTTTTTCCTTTCTAAGGATATCATCCAAATGATTTGAAGGCTAAAACAGATTAGTAATTCTCAGTCCTTCACTTTTTTCTCTTCACTTTCCTTCCAAGTATTTAATTAAACCAAATAGTGCACAATACACACACACGGGTGTAAATGGAAACAAGTTAAATGGAGAAATGCTAATCTCTTTTGTCATTTGCATGTTATTGCTAATTAGGAGCGATTAAAAACCAAGAATGCAGCTGTTTAAGACTAAAATAAGCAATAAGGGTTCAAAATCTTAACGAGCGAGACCACTAAAGTGAAGCAGAAGTGTTATTAGATCAATAAGTGCTTCTTATTAAGCAATTGGGTTGGAGCAAAACCCTGCTGCCACTGCGGCCCTCCAGGATCAACTTTGCCCACCCCTGATTTAGACAGTTAAATAGTAATGACTTATAGTGGCATGCAGTGGTAGGATTAACAATTTTTTTTTTTACTTTTTAAATTTATCGTCAATTTTTTGAAATTTCCCATCTGTTGCTGCACCTGTCCTGTATATTGAGTGCTGTGTACTAGCTTTCTGTATGTACTAGGCTGACCCGCCTTTTAAGGCGACCGACTTTTAAGTTGACCACTTCTTAAGGCAATTCAATATGTAGATCAATTTGATATTTTATACAAACTCATTAATTTAGTTATATTGCATTTGAGCGGTATTACTTTAATACTTGTAGTTTCTGTTATTTTTGTGATGAAATTTAAACTTTTTTTCTATATTGAGGTCGCCCTTTTGAACCCCCTGATATTTACTACGCGGTGAGGCATTTGTACTCCATCAACATTAATTATTTCCAGAGACATAATTTTGTCTATTTTTCCAGCGCATCGCGCACAAAAGCAAGGGAACGATGGGAGCACCAGAACTCTGCTCATATCATGTCGCTTCGTACCGCAAGCTGCTAGTAGTAAGTCTGTAATAAGCGGAATACCGCTGCGCTTTCCACTCACGGGACGGAAGGACAATCCCGACCACTTTTATATAGTAAGAAAGAAGAAGAAGATATCGCACAGTCTGGAGTAGAAAATCATCTTTTACCTAGAAAAACGAAACTACAAATCCCATCGTGCATTGCAAAATGGACGGGGCGTGTGTGAAACTCCGCGCCTGCGTAGCACTCACGGGACGGAAGGACAATCCCGACCTCTTTTATATAGAAGGATGCCGGTGCCACGTGTTTGAACCTTCAGCGTTGCATTCTGCATGATGAACTTCTGTTTGCTCTCGTCTCTGTTGCATACGCACTCTCAGGTATATTTACTGCATGTGAATTGAAAATACTGTCAGCTTTATTTGTACTGTAATCACAAATCAGCCCCCTGTGAAAATCCAGTGCCCCTTTGCTATATTTGGTCAAGTTGACCTGATACATAGTTTGGAATTTTTGTTTCCTACTTATAATAATATGAAGCCAACAGTCCCATAATGTATGAGTATTCAAGTATATGTGTGGGCTGGTGGGAGTAGTGATGTGAATGAGGCACTGGTGTAGCAATGGATTGTGCAAAACACAAAGGCCTACGAGCGTGGGGCCATATAGATTTAAATTTTTTTTAATAACTTAACTAAAACAGCAGCTTCACAGCCTCAATGCAGTGGCTTTAATGTCTTGTTACCATCAACTCTGACCTAGATGGCTGACAATGAATTGTATGCTTCTCATTGAACACTCTATTGCCGACATTTCACTGCCCTTTTGCGCTCAGTTGTTGTACATGTTTTCAATCCATCCTGTCAACCAAGTCAAACCAACTGTTTTCGAAGTAGCTGAACTGTTGCTGATAGATCTCTGTACACCGTTGTCTACTTTCAGTGACGTTTGCACGGCTTACATGTTACTGCTGACCATACCAGTGACTGTCGCTGTGTGTGAACGATTGTTCTCCAACTTAAACTCATTGAAATGACCTCAGAAGCGCCACGTCACAACACAGACTCAGTGGCTTGGCTGTACTCTCAATGGAAAACGAGCGTGCCAGCCAACCTGACGTGTCAAACATTGTTGAGACTTTTGTGCAACAGAAGGTACGCCAGCGAGTATTTTAAGGGACTAGTGATATTAGAAGTAATATGACTTGTGACTTGTCAGTCAGCTCTGCTTTTGTAAGTTTTAACATTTTAACAAATCTTTAATCTGTTTTATTGTCTACTTTAGTATGGCTTACTGTGCATTAGTGTCACTATTGTGAGCGTCACCACTTTATGATGTCCATTTCTCAGAACTTGTGTAAAGCAGGTCGATTATGCAGTAGTATCCTGTCAGCCGGTGTTGTCATTTTAATTTGTTACAAAGTGAAATTGCTTCATTTTATGGCACAGAACAGTTTCTACTCTGTAGCTTACCTTATATTTTAAACATCTTCCTTCACAAAGTTGTCTCGTATAAGTAAGCGGATTTACATTTTGCACAAATGTATGAGCATGTACCACTACTACACCTCCCACATTCCATTCCTACAATTTATTTTATTTTTGTTAACTTACAGCGGCTGTAATAAAGTGATTTAAAAAGTTACTAGCCGACCCCCGCCGTAGCATATGGTGGTGTAAGAATAGGAACGGAAAACGGTGAGAAAGTCTCTTATATATATTTCTCTTCTGGTTCGTCCTGCTTCCTCTTCAAACCCGGTCCACCCCCACATGCAGCCCACATGGCATTTCTCGATTCCTATTCGTCCTCTTCCACACCCTTCCCCACGCTGCCTGCGGCCTCCCATACACCCCCACGCCGCTTTTTTCTCGATTCCTATTCCTCCTTTGGACTACCGCATTCCCCGATCCTCTCTCATGACCCCATTGGTGTCACGTCACTGCCCTATATCTAGCCTGACCGCATGACCTTTCACTTCGGTGGTGAGGAAGCAGGACGAACCAGAAAAGAAATATACATAAGAGATTACAAATTCCATTTAGAGAGCTGGTTTGTTTGTCACCAGCGTGTGATCTGATGGTGACATGGTCACGGACACCACTGCCCAGCCGGCCCCTAGGGTCTAGTTGTGAAGAAATTACTAAGAGTTATGCTGGACTGGAGGGGCCCACCTCAGCGAACTGCACTGGGGTCTTCAGCAAGCTGACATGAGGGAAGGGGGACTTTTGAGTTTTGAAGGCCGGAGTCCCTTCAGAGTCTTAATCTGGCCTTGGTGTCACTAGTGGGGGCAGTGAGATGAGGTGAGGAGGGGTTTGTTTCCACCAACTAAAATGAAAGCCTTTACAGGGGGATTTCTTCATTTGGGTTTGGCCATGTGTGGTGTGTCGTATCTCCTTCAGTGGTGTCACGTCTATGTCTGTGGTATCGGACTGTGCATTGCTGCTAAAGCTGCTAGAAGTGGTGATTCTAGCCATTTCCTGGCTATCTGTGTGGTCAGCTTGATTAGCCTCAATTCTGATATGTATGGCGTATTCAAAACATCCTTTTTATTTATTTATTTATTTTCTTGAAAGCTGCAAAAGGCAAGTATATTTTTCAAGAAAATGTTGTCATTTGCTTCATTTTGCTGTATCCTTTCGCTGGATCACCTGATCCTCGTTTTGAATGTCCCTCTATTTTGCCCTTTTCTCATCTGTGTCATAGTAACACAATCTCAGAAAGGTGACCCATGAGACACCTGCTCTGATCGTGCCCTGCCCACTTGTATTTTTCTCTTAAAAACTTTTTATTTAGATTTGATTGATTTTTTTTTATAATCATGAGGAATGAAGTGGAGTAGGGATGGCTGCTAGACAGTGGGTTGCTGAGAGTGCCCGTCAGTGAAAACGTGAGCTTTCCCACCCACTAGGCATTACTTCTCATACAGTTTGCTAAGACCCCATTTGTGAGCAGTTCCCAGCGGTGCTCACCCAAGTCACCATGATACTAGATCTGACTGTGCTTCTATGACAGCCAAATGTGTCAGATCCCAGTTTTCACCACAGCCTGACCCTACCTGATCTTCAAGTCCTCTGGTCTGAAGTTGACGTAGTTTCTGATGCTCAGAGGCTTAGCAGCCTTTACTTCCACGGAGCTTTGCTCATTTGAAACTTTGCATCATCCCGCTTTAATTCCTTGTGGTTTGGTCTTGTTAGATCATCAGCATTTGCTCCCACTGGAGTTTGCACCTACATGATCTCCGTGGCCTGCAGTTTTCACTTTGAGGTTTATGACATTTCTGACTCACCCAAAATTCTAATATGGAGTTCAGCGGATTCAACTCTTTCTATCACACAGTTTTGACTCCATGGCGTCTGAACCCATCAGATCTTGGGCTTGTTTTTCCCTTTTGGAGTCTGATCTCTGTGACCTGCAGTTTTAGCTTTGCAGTTTCTCATGTTTCTAGTTCTCGGCAGCTCAAGACCTCGATTCTCAGAGTCTGAACTTGCCTGTGGCAGCACCCTGCAGTACATCTCTGGCTTTGTGATTCCTTGTTCACTTGAGTCAGCGGCTTTACTTCTGCGATGTTCAGCTCAATCAGAATTTCGTATTGCATAGCTTTAACTCCTTCGAGTGAAATCCTACCAGATCCTTTTCAATGTTTTTCTTATCGCCTTCTATACTCTTGCCTGATCTCCATTCTCTGCTGAAAATTGTTGCATTTTTTGCGGATGTGGTAAATTGTACTGTGCAAACATCTAGCAGAAATGAGAAAGTTAAAATAATATTGAGAGTTGCTGAAAAATACCTGGGAATAATTGGAAAAGCGTGGGAAGTAGTGCAGGGGGCTTTGTTGAACAGGGTCTCTTCTTCCCAGCTAACATGTGAGGGAACATAATGGGATTTAGGATTTTGCAAAGGAATGAAGGAAGCTTAATATCAAATGGACAGAGTTTTAAGAAATTTCTAAACAATTCTCCATTTTCACCTGATGTAACATGTACCGTATTGTCACACACATGGCAAACAGCTTAAAGCAGGGGTGTCGAACTCCAGTCCTTGAGGACCACAATGGCTGCAGGTTTTCATTCTTACCATCTTCTTAATTAGTGCTGATTACTTCTTTTAATTAGCTTGACTCAGTTAGTTAATATAAAAATAAATAGTTATTTCTTTTTCCTTAATTAGCAGCAATGAGACACAAAACAGGCTGCCATATGACCAGCTCACCTGTGCCCATCACAAAATATGTGAAAATAAAGAAAGGTGAAGGTCTCATCAGTAAGGCTGATTTCCGAGGTCACCAAAGCATTATGACGGTGTTCTTAGAAAAAGCAGAAAAACAACAGCTTTAGAAATGTGTGCTGTGGCAGAATGAGAGCAGCAACAAGCCATGGAATTAAATAACGGGTTTAATTAACAGAAAGAATCAACTTCTCATTAAGAAAGTGATTGGAGTGAAACTGGTTGGAGTTTGAAGCCCCAGTTTAGCTGGTCATTTGTTAGCTCGTTTTACATCTCATTTCTGCTCGGCTGTCATTTAATGAAGAAAGGAATCAGTTCAGAGGGCTGAACTCTTCTAACAGGGCTATTAAATTGAAGGGTAAAGGAGTTAATTAGCAGTGAAAACTGGTCACTAATTAGAAAAAGGGTTAGAATGAAAACCTGCAGCCATTGCGGCCCTCCAAGCCTGCAGTTCGACACCCGTGGCTTAATGGCTTTAGTGAATGTAGTTACCTGCCAAGCCAGGGGGTGGCACTGTGTTCTGGCCCATTCTCTCATTCTCCCTCTGCAGACCAGGCCCTTCCATCACTGACGTCATCTCCGGTGTCCGTCCTCCTAGACCCACCCCTTCATAACCTGGAAAACCAGCTTACTACTTCAGTCCTGCTTTGGACTTGTGTCTGTAAAGACATGCTGTGGTATATGGCCGGCTTGTCATCCCGGCCAATACCCCCAGGCCGCCAGATGGAGCCTTCCCTGCAGTATGGAGGTGCCCCGAAGACCAGCAGGGAATCATGGACTATGTAGTTTTTATACACGACCCTGCTGGATACCACAGGGGCCTCAAGAGGGAGCTGCAGGGATTACCGAAGAATCATTTGTGCCCTATACCCCGGAAGTGCGTCATAGGAAGAGCGACAACAGAAGTGACGTGCTTTCGGGGTGAAGAAAAGGACTTGTACCTGACCCGGAAGTGACAAAGAATCACATGGACTGGGGATTGGGAACAGTTCCGGGTCAGGGTGTATAAAAGGACTGTGGGAGCTCCCAGACGGCGAGCTGAGCTGGGTGGTAGGAGGGCAATGCGTCTGGGAGTGGTGGAGAGTTCATTGTGATTAGTATTATTGTATTGAATGAGTATTGTGGAGGAGAGGGTGCTTTGTGCACTGTACTGTGAGAATAAAGTCAACATTTAAACTTTTTCCTGGTGTCTGGAGTCTTGGACAAGGGTTCAGGGGAGCGATAGTGCCCCCTATCTGTCACAATGCCTACAAATAATTGCCTGTTTATTTCCATGAAACCTGTCAAATTATACAAGGTTACCAAAGTGGTACCCCAACGTTTCTTCTGTGTTCTTTGTATCATTTTTATTATACCAAAATCATAATTCTTAACGTATTTCAGCAAAAAGTTATGAAAGTTTTAGATGTGACGGGCCAGGTGGCAGGGATGGTGAAGTTGTAACTTTTGGAAAGAAAAGGATTGGGTGTAGGTGTAAATTTGTTAGTGTGAATGAAATGTCAAAGAGAAATATTTGATTCACAAGGGGAATTAATGTGATTAATTATTATAATCCATGTGAAAAAGTTCCAGTTGATATATTAGACAAAGTGAATGGAGAAAGTTCAAAATTGATGGTTAGGTGTGGAGATTTTAATGCCCTTAGATCCTTGTGGGGCTGTTCTATAACACATGGAAATGGACTGATTATAGAAGAATATACTGGTATGTATTAGGGTCGTTCAGAAAGTTTCTGCACTTTTTTTAATTGTATTTATTAAAAATTTCAAAAACAAACACTTTTCTACATAGTCACCTTCGTTTGCAATGCAATTTTCCCAGCATCGTACCAACTTTTTAATGCCCAATTACTACTCCTTTCGCCTTCACCGTTTGCAACAAAAATATAAAAGTGCGGAAACTTTTTGAACGTCACTTGTACGTCTAAATGATGGAGGAGCACAAGAATAAATCTACAAATAATACAGAATATGCATTAGATCTCTCATTAGCAGTGCAGGAAGTGAGGAGAGATTTAATTCAGTTACCGTATATACTCGCGTTTAAGTTATCTCGCGGATAAGTCAGGGCTTGATTTTACTGTATAATTTCCGGTATTTTATAATGTCGGTCGTATAAGTCAAATGTGGAAAACTCCCGCTATTGGCCCAAGAGATTATGATATGCTAATGCCCACCTGAGAGAGTAACCACAAAGCACACAGCCTTTATTCTCTATGTATTGTGCCTACGTGACCACACAGTAATGCCCAAACTATTTCGAAGCGACATTTGCACTGATTTGTGTTTTTTGTATCATACCCTCATATACTTTTGTTGTAAGAGCATCCCTTATCTACGGTGGAGTGTTCGATCAGAAGAAAATATGAAGCTGGTTTTGAATTAAAAGTTGTTGAAGTGGTGAAAGAAATTGGTAACTGCGCTTCTGCAACAAAATTCGATGTGTCTGAGAATCTGGTGCGAGATTGGAGGAAGCAAGAAGATGTAAAAAACATTTTTTGAACGGGCGTATGTCCTGGGTATGACGTTAAACTGCATCCGGCCCTGCAAGCGGTCCTCCAACTTGCAGGGAAATCATGGGGATTGGTGGCAGGATTGGCACTCCAGCCACCGTAAAAAAACTTCACAAAGACTACAGAAAGGACCCCTTTTTGCCCCCCGTAGCCGCCCATAGGAAGGCTGCTCGCATCATGAAGGGGATGGGGGAAAGCCCTCGGGAGCCCTATCCCCGGAAGAGTCGAAACTGTTGGAGAGCTAATAGGGTCAGGTCTGTTGGGGATGGTGTGGTGCTGAGGTGTCGCCCACTGCATGGCAGCACTCGGGTCCCAATTTGAGGCAGCCCATACAGGTGGGCGCATGGAATGTCTTGTCTTTCCAGCAAGATGATCATCTTCCTCTGCTGTCGGAGGAGCTGCGTAAACTCCGCATTTCAGTGGTGCCACTCTCTGAGGTGTGCAGACCTGTGGACTGGCCAGATCTCTGTAGGTGGATACACCTTTTATTAGTCTGTTCGGTCTGATGGCTGTCATACTTGGGGAGTAGCTGTCGGTGTAGCAGATTGACTTCTTCCGATGGTGTTCGATGTCACTCCTTCAACGAGCATATTATGGGACTCAGATTATGGCACTTCCTGGGTGCCTTGTCTGTTGTGTCAGTGTATGCTCTGACCGTGGTAAGTGATGTCTTGGTGAGGGAGACATTTTATTCACAGCTTCGCTCGGTGGTTGATAGTTGCCCTCGAGGTGACACTCCTCTGGTCATGGGTGACTTCAATGCAACCACTGGCACTGACAGGGCTGGCTATGAGGATTGTCTCGGTCCCCATGGGTCTGGTGACCGTGGTGAAAGTGGCTCCATGTTCTTTGACTTTGCAAAAGGTCAGGGGCTGCAAATCGCTGGATCCTGGTTCCAGCACCCTAAACCGCATCGTTGGACTTGGTACTCCAATACTGGTGGTGCGGTGAAGGAGATTGATCACATCCTCGTCGTCAGATGCTGGAGGCTCTTGCAAAACTGCAGGGTCTACAGAAGTGCCCAGTTTGTGAGTTCTGACCACAGACTTGTTGTTGCTACTCTTAGGATCCAGCTTAGGTCCAGTAGGTTACAACCTACTAGGAAAATGAGCCTGGACTTGGCCAGACTCCAAGACTAGGCTGTTTCTAATGAGTTTGCATGCAGTTTGTGTGAGGAACTTTCAGATTTGGGTACGACTGCCGATCCTAATGTGATGTGGGAAACCTTCTGTGAGAAGACCCTGAAGGTTGCTGAGGGTTGTGTTGGTGTTACCGGTGTTCCCAGAAGAAGGTGTTTCATCTCATAGGACACTCTGGATATCATTGAGAGGACTCATTGTGCACGGCTCAATGGCAACTCTGGTCTGTACCGGGAACTGAGAAGGATGGCTGCGAGGGCTCTGAGGTTAGATAAAGAGGCGTTTGTTAGAGGAATCTGTGAGCAAGTGACACACCATCTGTGGTCTAGTGACCCACATCCTGCTTACAGAGGAATGAAAACATTACGCACATTTGAATCTGTTCCTCGGAGAATCGCAGTCAGGGCAGCTGATGGAACGGTCCTTACGGACGACACTGCAGTTGTGACCCACTGGGCTGGCTACTTTGAGCAGTTGTTACAAGCTGATCCTCCGACTAGGATGTTGGATATCTCTAGGTCCACGGTTCTTGAGGCTGATCCTCCAATTAGCTGTGAACCACCCAATCTCACTAAGATTGTACAGGTGGTGAACCAGCTGAGGGTAGGAAAGGCTGCAGGGATCTGTGGTATCTCCAGGCTGGTGGTAAGGCCTGGCACTGCAAGCAATCTTTACTTCTATTTGGGAGACTGGCATCATCCCAACTGACTGGAAAATGGGACTTGTCATTCCTATCTGAAAAGGGAAGGGTGATCGCCTGGATTACAGCAACTACAGGGGGATAACACTGCTCTCGGTGCTGGGTAAGATCCTTGCTAGGGTCATCCTCAATAGGATCCGTGACTTGCTCATCTACCAGCGACTGGAACAGTCTGGTTTTACACCTAAGAAGTCTACAATCGGCCGCATCCTGGCACTGAGGGTTCTCATGGAGTGCAAACGCGAATATTAGCAGAGTTTCTTTGCAGCCTTTGTTGATTTTCGCAAAGCGTTCGACTCAGTTGATTGAGCTGCCCTGTAGGACATCCTGAGGGTTTGCGGGATCCCCTCGAGGTTGGTGGATATCATGGCTGGCCTGTACACTAGTCCTGTGAGTGCTGTGCAGAGTGGAGGCAGGACCTCTGCATTTTTCCCAGTAGATTCTGGGGTTCATCAGGGGTGTGTTCTTGCTCCTAGGGCAAGGTCGTGAGGTCCAGTGGCTGTGGGGCATTTGTTGGTGAAGAAAGATTCATGGATCTTGACTTTGCTGACGATGCTGTGATATTCGCGGAGTCAATGGAGGCTCTGACTGGGGCGATCGAGAGACTAAATGTAAGGAGTCTGAGTGTCTGGGCTTGCGAGTGTCTTGGATAAAAACCAAGATCCAGGCCTTTAATGACCTCTTGGGCACAGCCATCAGCAGTGTGTCTGTCTACGGAGAGAGTGTTTACCTTGTTGAGAGTTTTACTTACCTTGGCAGTGACATTCATGTCTCTGGTGACTCTTCCTATTAAGTCAGTAGACGGATTGGGAGAGCATGGGGGGTCATGAGGTCGCTAGAAAGGGGTGTGTGGAGCTCCTGATGTCTATGCAAAAGGACGAAGGTCCAAGTCCTGGTGCTTCCTGTTTTGCTATATGGTTGTGAGACAGTGACCGGAGATGAAGACTGGACTCCTTTGGTACTGTGTCTCTCCGGAAAATCCTTGGGTACCGTTGGTTTGACTTTGTGTCAAATGAGCAGTTGCTCATGGAGTCCTGAATGAGACACATTGCCTGCATTGTGAGGGAGCGTCAGTTACGGCACTACGGCCATGTGGTGCGTTTCCCTGAGGATGACCTGGCTCATAAGATCCTCACTGTTGGGGACCCAAGTGGCTGGACCAGGCCAAGGGGTCACCCACGTAACACCTGTCTGCGGCAGATAGAGGGTCATTTCCAGAGGGTGGGACTGAAACCATGTGTCTGTCTTGGGGGTTGCAAACCAGGATCCTGAGTTGTTTCACTGTGTAGTGAGTGCAGCAATGCACTGTACCAGTGCATGCTCCCCGACTTGACTTGAATTGACTTGTACAAGTCGGGATCTGAATTTATTTATTTATTTATTTATTTTTTTTTATTAATTTTATTACAATCCATACAAAGCAATCAAGTTTTTACAAAGAGAAAAATTAAGAACAGATCGAATTACTGATCTGAATTTATGATTGATTTTTCAGGTTTCAAGACCCGACTTATACGCGAGTATATACAGTAATTCTTTATCAGTTTTCCCATCAGTAATTAATTAAATCATTTGGTAAGGCTCTTACTTTATATACATTAACTTTCTCTGTTGGTCTCTGGCCTTTAGACTTAGATCCTAGGTACATGACGTGCACTCATTTTAAGAAACAGAATAATACATTTTATCGATAAACATAAGGATTGTAGATATATCATAACAGCATGTACAGTATATTAACACAGAAGTCAGGACTCAAGACAGATTAGACCGTGTCACACGTGTGTGCATGGGAGATAGCATACAGGCTCTGGTAAATGTTTTTACCCACTGAGCCATTGGTTGGCACTATTTTCTTATCCTTTCTCTCTTTCTCAATCTGTGGACCACGTGATTAGTAACCCTAACATCACTGATGTCATCTCCAGTTTCCATCTACCTGGACCCCGCTTCCTACCACCTTCCCTTATAACCTGGTGACCCAGTTACCTACTTCAGTCCTGTTTTGGTCTTGTATCTTTAAAGACATCTTCACAACTACCGTATTTACGTGTGTACCACACGCACATTTTTTCATGAAAATTAGCTTTAGAAAATCAGGTGCAGTTCATACACGAGGAAATGTAATTCTGTAATGTTTACTTCTTCTGCTTGGGCCCACTCGCTCTCTCTCGCGCTCGTTTGCTCGCACACTCGCACTCTCTCTCTCGCTTGCTTTTCGCGCACTCGTGCTCTCTATCTCACTTGCTTGCTCGCGCTCTCTCTCTAAATGCTTCCTATACAATCACAACACGCGTTGTACACAGGGCAAAACGATTTCTTTGTAAAAATTAGGGTGCGTGTCTTACATGAGGGCACGTGGTACACGAGTAAAAATGGTAATTGCGTGTTTAATCTACTCAAACTGTCGAATTATAAGGGGTTACCAAGGTGGTACTTCAAACCTGTGTCTGTGTTATTTGTGTCATTTTACAAAAGACAAACATATTGCAGAAGAGGCTAGCTGTTTACTGGCTATTTAAAGTTCTAATGTATCTTGGCACAGATAAATAGTTTTATAATACCAAGGCTTTAAGAATGATGTCTAATGTTGTGTGGAGTTATTGCTTTTGTTGGGTTCAGGTTGAGGATTCTTCATGCGTCAGAGTGCACTCTTTCTCTTTGTGACATCATTCTTATGTCTGTAGTGTGCAGTGCTTTCCTCAGTTAGGCCCTTTGCTGCGTCATCTGCAACTTCATTGGGAACAGCATTGGTCTTTCTGGCTCAAGAGTCTACATGCTGAAGGTTCCATTGTCAAGTAATACCTGCTTCTCAATCTTAAGTCTGGACTCCAGGTCTTTGGCTTGGCAGGCTGGATCTCAGCTTTCCAGCCCATAACGAGAAGAGATTGTCAGCTCTCAGTTCCCAAGGGAGGGAACGACTCATCAGCTTTTCAGTTTCAATGAAACGTTTCAGTCATTGTGGAGAGTGAGAGCAGAGCTCCCGTGGCGGTTTCCTCTGACGTCCTGAGAACTCCTTTGAGAGAGTGCCCAGAGAGTGTCCTACGATGGGATAAAGGCACCTGGCTTATGAATAAATGTGGAACCGTGCATGACTGGATTAAAGTCTGTTTCCAGTTACAAAATCTGTGCCTTACCATACGTGTGTTATTTTGTCTATCGTAGCTGTCATTCTTAGAATTATACGTCTTTATGAAGCTTTGATCAAATCTGTTTTTGATTATGGATGTGTTTTGCTTATGGTTCTGCTTCAGCATCAGTATTGAAACATTTGAAAAAAAAAATAAAGTGGCACAAACTCTGAGGTTTTATTGTGGTGCAGTAAAATATTTTCGAATTTCATCCCTACATGCGGAGACAGGACAATTAACCCTTACGTATACGCATACACAGATGGTAGTCAGATGGTAATGCCTTATTAGTTGGCACCTCACAATATGTAGATTTCAAACAGATTGCAGCACATAAAGAGATAGAAGACTTTTGTAATTTTTGTAATTTTCCTAATAAATATTGTCATTTTTAAAGATTCTGCTCTGTGACTAGTCCTTTCTAGCCAAAGGTTTTGGGGCATTTTTGTGTATTTTATAGTTTTGGGAAATTTAAGAGATTGTTTTGAAAGTTTGATAGCAAGTTCTTCATTTTCAGGCTAAGTAGGCCAAAGCCTCACTTCCTCACCTCCCACCTACCTCTATGCCAGAAAAAATATTGCTCAGTCTTGATATATAAAACTATTTTACAGTCCCTCCCTTTCAAAGATCCAAGGGGACAATGGGAAAAGGATCTCTCACTCAACATCTCAGAAAAGGAGTGGAAGGTAGCAATGCACAGAACTCACTCAAGCTCCATATGCGCAAAGCATACAATTATTCAGGTTTACATTTTAAATCGAACACATCTGTCACATTTAAAATTGTCCAAAATGTTTTCAGGGCAAGATCGAACCTGCGAACATTGCAATTGAGCTCCAGGCTCATTGCGCCACATGTTTTGAATGTGCACCAAATGAACATCATTCTGGACCAAAATCTTGAAATGCCTCTCAGACAGCCTTGGCGTCACAATCCCTCCTAACCCATTAATAGCTGTGTATGGTGGGCTTACAGAGGGGCTTAAAGTGGAGAAGGACAAGCAAACAATAATTGCCTTTATTTCACTATTAGTGCGTAGACTCATCTTGCTCAAATGGAAGAATCCTAACTCTCCTATTCTAAGTCAGTGGGTAACTGATGTTATATACTGTACTATTTGAAATTAGAAAAAATCAAATTCGCACTTAGAGGAAACCTGGGGAGTTAGTTGATTTGTTTCAGACCTTTTTTTTTTTTTGTAAAAATTGATTTATTTGTATGGAATTTTATTTGATTTTAATAAAATCAATAAAATCAAAAAATACAATATCTGAATCAACCAATCAAGTAACATGAAATCAGTGATCGGTATCAGCCTTAGAAAACCTAATTAGAGCATCCCTAATATAAAACAGAGGGCAATATATCATTCAGCACAGAAATCAAGCTTAGACAGACTAGGCTAATCTTATTACATGACCATGAGGCAGCTCATCACAAACACCAACCCAAAATGTCAGAAACAGTATTCAGTTCAAAAGCTCAGTTCCATTTGTGCACAACAAGACTTGCTGGAAATGGTTTTTTTAACAGTGTTCTACCAAAAAATACATGTTTTGTTGTTGTGAGTATATTATGCAGTTCGAGGACTTTGAAATTTTTTTTCATGGACATTTTGAAATTGTTTTCTGTTTTTTAAACTGGGTCTCCATTGTAGCATATTGTATCGGGGAATTTACTTTTTCCATTCTTCATTAAAGCATGAGATTAAAATTTGTCTTGGCCACAGAAAAAAAAAGAATGGGGGGGACAAACTTCTGGAGGTAAAACCAATTCTAGGCAGACTGGGAAGGCCTGGCCTGTCTTATGGAGCTTTTTGGATGCTTCATACTCTCTTTGCTGTAGGAGTGCACTAAAAACACAACACCTGGCAGCACCCTCAGGTGGCACCCAAGGACCCCAACAGGGCTGCCTTCCCTAATTACGAGTTTCCATGCAACCCTGCAAGTGTCCAAACTGAAATTTTGCCCGAGAGGCATTGCCACTGTCACTGACACTAGAGTAATGATTCATAACCTTTTTTAGTCACGGACCCCTTTAAGAATCTGATGAAAGCTATGGACCCCCTTCCCCAGAAATATTCACATAAGCACAACTTTGCATTCAATGAATACAATGCTCTTTATTTATCGAGATTTGATTGTCTTAATCATAAATGACATACACAAAGTATTATTAAACTTTAGAGTAAGCAGTCTTAAAAAGACACTCCTTTTTTATGCAAAAACTAATGGCCACTCATTATAATTATGAAATACAATCCTGTTGTGCAAATTAAAACAGATCTACTACTACTACATTTTATATTACCACTAGCAAAATACCCGCGCTTTGCAGCGGCGAAGTACTGCATTAAAATTTTTATTAAGAAGAAAATTTAACCTTTTTAAAGTGAGGGAAAATATGGCAATAATTATTTGTTAAGGATCTCTTTGTATACCACGTTGTCAGTTCGGCCCTCCGGTTGTAACATGACCAAGCTGTGCGCTGAGCTTACTCTTGAGCATGCAACTTACAGTTGGCCATGTGAACAGTAATCTTGTTTCAAATCTCACAGCATGGATTGCTGCTGTCATAATCGATTTCAGTTTCATGGTTTGTTTCAATTACGACAGTATTTGCAGGACTTGTGTTGAAGTGACATTCGGCATCTGTCAAGCGTTGTAAGCTTACAACCGGTTTCATCGATAACTTCACATCCAGCTTTTGAGAGTTTAAACATTCATAAACATCAAAGTGTCCACTACTGAAATTGTCACCTATGAATGTAAGATGTTTAAGAGGCATTGGCGGTTGTCAAAAGGTGTAAAATATTTGGACATTTCGGTACACTTGAAAGCACCAACCGAACAATTCAGCGGTAGCCATCAACTCACATGCAGAACCATAGGTGAAGGGCTTAAGCATTTCACTCTTCTAGTGCTCCTGTGTAGTATAATTATCTCCTGTACCGTCATCAGTCCACACCTTGAACCTGTCCCAGTCATTCAATACATAAAACACAATGTTCTTCCAGATATCAAGAGTGAGCCTGATATGGCCGTGCAATATATAACACAGAGAATGGAAAAGGTAGGTGCCATCTCCGGGCATGGAAACCACTCGGTAAGTGACAGTTCTTTGATCGATGGTGATTACCTCGATAGACATGGTAATGGGGGTTGGAATGATGAAGGAAATGGGTACCTGAGTAATGTAAAGTAAGTGTAAAATACCTATACAATAACTATAATTGTAATAAACAAACAATAAAACAGCGGAGAAGCCGTGGATTAAACAAAAAGGCTGTAGTTATCAGCAGGGAGACGTGAATCCCGTGGCGAAGCAAGGAAGGGAATGTAGAGACTGGAGCGACGGACGGCCTTATATAGGCAGGCAGCCAACAACGTGGGAGGTGATGGGATGGGAGACCCAACGCCGCCTCACATGGTGACCAAGCTGCAGGCTATGGACGTATATATGTACGTAAATAGGATTTAGTTAGCGTTGGGAACCCGTGTACCAAATTTCTTGAAGATGGGACCATAAGTAACAAAGACTGTTGAAAAGTTCAATATGGTGGTCGACAGTGGCATCATACCACCGAAATAAGTACGTACATTGGTTTCGGTTAGCGCAGGGAAGCTGCCTACCAAATTTCGTGAAGATGGGGCCATGAATAAGAAAGTTCAATATGGTGGACGTTGTTGATCGTTATGACCGTTATGCGTAGAATTTCGAAATGAAACCTGCTTTGTAAGTAAGCTGTAAGGAATGGGCCTACCAAATTTCAGCCTTCTACCTACACGGGAAGTTGGAGAATTAGTGACGTTTGGAAAATTCAATATGGCGGCCAACAGTGGCGTCATACCATCGAAATAAGTACGTACATCGGTTTCGGTTAGCGCAGGGAAGTCACCTACCAAATTTCGTGAAGATGGGGTCAGCCTTCTACCTACACGGGAAGTTTGAAAATTGGTGACGTTGGAAAGTTCAATATGGCGGCCGACAGTGGCGTCATACCATCGAAATAAGTACATACATCGGTTTCGGTTAGTGCAGCGAAGCCGCCTACCAAATTTCGTGAAGATGGGGCCATAAATGAGAAAGTTCAACATGGCGGACGTTGTCGACCGTTATCGACCGTTATGACCGTTACGTGTAGAATTTCGAAATGAAACCTGCTTAACTTTTGTAAGTAAGCTGTAAGGAATGAGCCTGCCAAATTTCAGCTTTCTACCTACATGGGAAGTTGGAGAATTAGTGATGAGTCAGTCAGTCAGTCAGTCAGTCAGTCAATCAGTCAGTCAGTCAGTCAGTCAGTGAGTGAGTGAGGGCTTTGCCTTTTATTATTATAGATTACTACTACTACTACTACATCTACTCTAAATCAACAGTACCAGGCTGTTTAGTGAATATGAATTTAAATTTTTATCTTACCCTCATGGACCTTCTGAAATCTATCCATAGACCCCATGGACCCCATGGACCTCAGGTTAAGAACCCCTGCACTAGAGGATGAACTGTTCGTGGTGAGAAGTTTCCCTCAGTTCATCTGTTACTTTTTATCTCCTGCTGAAAAAGAAATAGAACCTATCTAATAAGGGCCCACCATTCATCCCAGTCAGGACATCAGTCCAACTGTTATGGCTGTTACACACTATTGTTCAGCACCAGCTCAGATCGATGGGCCTTATCATCCAAATGCCCAAAAGAGTCCTTTGCTTAGAACTTCTCACAGGATGGCATAAACAAAGAGGTCAAAAGAAGAGATACATGGACAACAAGTCAAGTCAAGTTGGGGAGCATGCACTGGTACAGTGTGTTGTCACACCCACTACACGACAAAACAGCTCAGGATCCTTGTTGGCAACCCCCCAGGCAGACACATGGTCCAGTCCCGCCCATCGTAAATGATCCTCTGTCTGCCGCAGCCAGGTGTTATGTGAGCGACCCCTTGGCCTGGACCTGCCCCTCGGGTCCCCAACAATGGGGATCTTATGAGCCAGATCACCCTCAGGGAATTGCGCCACATGGCCGTAGTGTCGTAACTGACGATCCCTCACAATGCAGGTAACGTGCCTCATTCAGGACTCCATGAGCAACACAAAGTCAAACCAACGGTACCCAAGGATTCTCCGAAGACACACAATACCAAAGGAGTCCAGTCCTCGTCTCAGGTCACTGGATAGCGTCCATGTCTCGCAACCATATAGCAAAACAGGAAGCACCAGGACTCAAAAGACTTGGACCTTCATCCTTTTGCAGAGATATCGGGAGCGCAACACACCCCTTTCCAGCGACCTCATGACCCCCCATGCTCTCCCAATTCGTCTACTGACTTCATAGGAAGAGTCACCAGAGACATGAATGTCACTGTCGAGGTAAGTAAACCTCTCGATGAGGTTGACACTTTCTCCGCAGACAGACACACTGCTGATGGCTGTGCCTAAGAGGTCATTAAAGGCCTGGATCTTGGTTTTTATCCAGGACACTCGCAAGCCCAGACAGTCAGACTCCTCACTCAGTCTCTTGAGCTCCCCAATCAGAGCCTCCATTGACTCCGCGAAGATCACAGCATCGTCAGCAAAGTCTGTCAATCTTTCTTCACCAACAGATGCTCCACAGCCGCTGGACCCCACGACCTTGCCCAACACTCAGTCCATGCAGGCATTGAACAGAGTAGGAGCAAAAACACACGTCTGACGAACCCCAGAATCAACTCTGCATAGCACTCACAGTACCATTGTACAGGCCAGCCATGACATCCAGCAACCTCGATGGGATCCCACGAACCCTCAGGATGTCCCACAGGGCAGCTCGTTCAACTGAGTTGAACGCTTTACAAAAATTGACAAAAGCTGCAAAGAAACTCTGCCAATATTCACATTTGCACTCCATGAAAACCCTCAGTGCCAGGATGCGGACATGGAGAAGATCAAGACAAATATCATAAAGTGCTATATAGACCTTCACAGCTGGAAGGCAGCAGTGATTGACAGGAGAAAATTTGCTTGTGAGGGTGCTGCACGTTATAATCAAAATGTCCATACTGCTGCAGAAAATGGGGGGCAGACTCAGAAAGGAATCTGTTGCCCATGTCGGGTGCCCTTCAGAAGCATACAATACAGGCCTTACGGCCCACTAATGGCAACAGCTTTCAAAGCCGACTGTTCTGTCGTGTTGAGTTTTATGGTGACCCTATTTACCCATTTATATTGTTTATTTTGTAGACCTAACCAAAATGCCTCATATCCTATACAGTTTCCACTCTGTGGTCAGATACACTACTTTGGTTCAGAAATTCCTCCCCCTTCCCTTGTTTCAGACAAAAATATGGAGTAAAAAAAACAGGCAAGAGAAAGTTACAGGTAATACATTTTATTATAACAAGTGCCGTACAAGGAAATAGAATGTGGCTTTGTACACCAAGACCATACAACCTGATAATGCTAGATGTGTAATTTCAGGAGGCACAATAACTTACAGTTGCGTTTGATTCTTTTGGGTCAACTCATCATCTGCACAGGTCCAGGCCTCCTGCTTTCTTCAGGTCATCAACTGGTCTGCTTTTGTCAGACTGCAACATGGCAGGGAGAGAATTTCTTTGCAAGTTTCTCTCTTTATTGTTCCTGTGTCACTCCTGACACACTCGCTCACACACACACACCTTCCTGGGCCATACATCAGTGGAGTACAGGCACTGTCCCCCACCTCAAGTAATTGTGTTTCTTGTGTGGACGCTGGCCCGGACACAGACAGACGGACATCTTATGTTCACCCAACACACCCTTTATTTACAATATTTACAGTAATACTTCACGTGCACCCCCAGTGCCTCTTGCACCGTTCCCCCAATGTCCAGGCCTCACAGTTCTTTGTGCCTTTCCTTCTCCTGGCCGCCTCCAGTCCTCTCTCCAGCTCCGTCTCTCTCAACCGAAGGGAGGCGGCCCCTTAAATAGGAACCCGGATGGGCTCCAGCTGCTCCCCGGCACTCCTCCGCAGACACACCCCAGTGTGGCAGAAGTGCCGGCTGCGCACCCGGAAGCCGTCCGGGTGTCCCCTGTCGTCTTCCCCCCAGCACTTCCTGGTGTGGCGGAAGTGCTGGGCTCCAGGGTTGTTTAGGCACCGGGGCGCCGCCTGGCGGTGGCCACGAGTCCCTACAGGGCTGGGCTTCCAAGCCCTTTACCCATGGCCCCCAACATAACCAGGGCGGACGCCCCCTCGTGGTCTGGAGGAGGTACAAGCCCTCCTCCGGTCCTCCTGGGCGTCCCGGCCGGATGCCACACTTGTCAGCATCCATCAAACAAACAACCAAGAAAGGAAATGCAAGTCATTAAGTAATAAAATTTGCCCCCTCTGTCACAGGCAGCTAGCAGTTCAGTCATTTAAAACAGCATTCCTAAAGCTTTGGTGGGAGTGAACAAAATAGGTTTGTCCATTTCCTTTATGCTTTAAACATTATAACAAGTAAAATTCTAATTCTACAAATAAAGACATGTAAAATATTTATTACCATATACGCCACATACCTAGGTTTGCCAGATTAGAAAATTAGAAAATAACGGGACACTCTTAAAATCCATCCATCCATCCATTATCCAACCCACTATATCCTAACTACAGGGTCATGGGGGTCTGCTGGAGCCAATCCCAGCCAACACAGGGCACAAGGCAGGAAACAAACCCCAGGCAACCTCTCTATATTACTATATATATAAATGTATACGTGCCCCCTACACACCCAGACCAATATATTATATAAAAGTAGAGACATAAGTTAAAAACATAAAGCAAGGATGTTAATGGGTTATGAAGAAAACAAAAGTAAAATCATTTGAAAATTATTTAATATAAGCTAAAAAAATTCTGTGAAAGTGAAATAATTTGAAAATATTTATTTAATACATTATTATTATTTAATACATGCAGTTTGAAAAAAGTGGGCAGTGGCAAGTGGTAACAACACACTTTGTTGACCCTGTATGTGGCAATGCTGATCCAGAACTGCACAGCAGCGCATCTGGAGAACAAAATGGTAAGTGTGTTGCTGTCCTCAGCCAACCATAGCAAGTGAACAAGCTGCAAACAGAGAGCAAACACTCATGTACTCGTTACATTTGGGTTATTTTCATCAAGAAAATCTGAGAAAAGAAAGTATAATCTATACTAATAAAAGGCAAAGCCCTCACTGACTGACTGACTGACTGACTGACTCACTCACTGACTGACTGACTGACTGACTGACTGACTCATCACTAATTCTCCAACTTCCCGTGTAGGTAGAAGGCTGAAATTTGGCAG
>JANRMT010062789.1:25047618-25080941 GCA_026402145.1 Polypterus bichir lapradei | reverse complement strand
ACTTACAAAAGTTAAGCAGGTTTCATTTCGAAATTCTACACGTAACGGTCATAACGGTCAACAACGTCCGCCATGTTGAACTTTCTTATTTATGGCCCCATCTTCACGAAATTTGGTAGGCAGCTTCCCTGCGCTAACCGAAACCAATGTACGTACTTATTTCGGTGGTGTGACGCCATTGTCAGCCGCCATATTGAACTTTCCAATGTCACTAATTCTCCAACTTCCCGTGTAGGTAGAAGGCTGAAATTTGGCAGGCTCATTCCTTACAGCTTACTTACAAAAGTTAAGCAGGTTTCATTTTGAAATTCTACGCATAACGGTCATAACGGTCGATACCATCCGCCATGTTGAACTTTCTTATTTATGGCCCCATCTTCACGAAATTTGGTAGGCGGCTTCCCTGCGCTAACCGAAACCAATGTATGTACTTATTTCGGTGGTATGACGCCACTGTCGGCCGCCATATTTAACTTTCCAACGGTCTTTGTTACTTATGGACCCATCTTCAAGAAATATGGTACGCGGGTTCCCAACGCTAGCTGAATCCTACTTACGTACATATATACGTCCATAGCCTGCAGCTCGGTCACCGTGTGAAGCGGTGTTGGGTCCCCCATCCCAACACCTCCCACGTTGTTGGCTGCCTGCCTATATAAGGCCGTCCGTCGCTCCGGTCTCTTCATTCCCTTCCTTGCTTCGTCACAGGATTCACGTCTCCCTGCTGATAACTACAGCCTTTTTATTTAATCCACGGCTTCTCCACTGTTTTATTATTCGTTTATTACGATTATAGTTATTGTGTAGGTATTTTAGACTTACTTTACATTGTTCAGGTACCCATTTTCTTTATCGTTCCAACCATACCCTTATTAACATGTCTGTCGAGGTGATCACCATCGATCAAAGAACTGTCACTTACCGAGTGGTTTCCATGCCCGGAGATGGCACCTGCCTTTTCCATTCTCTTTGTTACATATTGCACGGCCATATCAGGCTCCCTCTTGATATCCGGAGGAACATTGTGTCTTATGTATTTAATGACTGGGACAGGTTCAAGGTATGGACTGATGACGGTACAGGAGATAATTATACTACACAGGAGCACTATAAGAGTGGAATGCTTAAGCCCTTCACCTATGGTTCTGCATGTGAGTTGATGGCTGCCGCTGAATTGTTCGGTTGTCGCTTTCAAGTGTACCGAAATGGCCAAATATTTTACACCTTTTGACAACTGCCAATGCCTCTTAAACATCTTAGATTCACAGGTGACGATTTCAGTAGTGGACACTTTGATGTTTATGAATGTTTAAAATCTCAAAAGCTGGATGTGAAGTTATCGATGAAACCGGTTGTAAGCTTACAACACTTGACAGATGCCGAATGTCACTTCAACACAAGTCCTACAAATACTGTCGTAATTGAAACAAACCACGAAACTCAAACCGATTATGACAGCAGCAATCCAAGCTGTGAGATTTGAGACAAGATTACTGTTCACATGGCCAACTGCACGTTGCATGCTCAAGAGTAAGCTCAGCGCACAGCTTGGTCATATTACAACCGGAGGGCCGAACTGACAACATGGTATACAAAGAGATCCTTAACAAATAATTATTGGTATATTTTCCCTCAGTTTAAAAAGGTTTAATTTTCTTCTTAATAAAAATTTTAAGGCAGTACTTCGCCGCCGCGAAGCGCGGGTATTTTGCTAGTTACTTATAAAGTTACAAGTAAGTACTGTAAGAAGGTAGTAAAAATATATTTTTATAACGAAATTTGAAAATGAACTAAATACGGGACTTTTGGGTGTCCCTGAAAGGTCAGTACGGGACAGGGAACAAAATTCAAATATGGGACATGTCCCGTATACAAGGGACATCTGGCATCCCTACACATACCACTCCACTGCACACTGACATTTTTCAGGACCCTCTTACTGCCAGTGTGACACTGCTCGCTGTTTCTATCCTTCCGTGAGACATTATTGTCAAGTCAAACTATTTGTTAGGTGGAGTCGGAATTATGTTAGTCATAAAGGAAACACAATTTTTGAAAGCGCATACATTTAAAGGAAATTCAGACTTTGACAAAGAATATGGTTTCCGACTTTTGAGAACACATTTACCAAACTACCTTTTGACACCTCTGTCTGACTACTCTTTTCAGTGTGCAGCTCAGATTTTCAATCCTACCTTGATCAGTTTATCCGAGGATTACAGTGATCAAACACCATGAAGTCTTGACCTTTGTATCACATGGCTTTAATTTCCTGCAGTCTGAGCCTGTCAGATCTTGTATTTTGTCCAGTTAGTTTTCCTGTTGCAGTCTGGTCGTGTCTTTACTTGTGTTTTCTCTTCAGTTTTTTCACATCTGTTCTTGTCTGATCTCTCTGACTGGAGGTTTTAGCTTTGCCGTTTGCTCACACAGTGGATTCAGAAAATATTCAGACCCCTTCACTTTCTGACTGTGTTAAATATTTAACTTTAAATGGATACACTCGCCATCTTTGTCCATCAATCTACATTCAATAACCCACGATGACAAAGTGAAACATGTTTTCTGAAAGGTTCACAAATTTATTAAAAATCAAAAACTGAAATCTCTCATACCTATAAGCATGCACACCGTTTGCTGTGCTCTCCAAATTGTGCTCAGGTGCATACAGTTTGTTTAATTTCTCCGTGAGATGTTTCTAGAACTTGACTGAAGTCCACCGGTGAAAAACTGAATTGATTGGACATCATTTAGAAAGGCACACACCTATGTATTTAATATCCCACAATTCACACAGCAAGCCAAGGAACGCTCTGTGGACGTCTGCAATCAAATTGTGGTGAGACATAGATCAGGGTAAGGGTATAGACATTTGTAAAGCTATGCGTTCAAAACAATGGGCCCGAGTTTAAGGCGTTCACAAATTACATAATTTTTTATGTAAATTATATTGCTTTAACATGAAAATAGTTAGTCAATCTATTTTTAAATATATTTGTTGTCATGCTTATTGGCTCCGATCAGGTGTGCAATACTACTCCAGGACTGCTGTGACTAACAGTCTTGTCTCTTACCTCCGTGGCTCTGAGAAGATGCCCCCTTAAGGGTGAGCGTCTCTGCCCTAGTTGTTGTTAGATGCCCAGCCCCTTACAGTATAAAAAACCATATAAAGGCAGCCATTCCCAGAATAAGGCATTTCAGTCTCAACCCAAATGTTCTGCAGGATGGAGCTCCACAAACAGACCCGCTACGATTTGTGTGTGTTCATTTTTGTGCTTGTGCTATCAAGTCCCCAGTTTAACACCCAGTTTACCTTCTTGACGGGGAAGGTCGTGAGATTTTAATTCCCTGCACTTTTTTAAACACCTCTACCAAAATTATACCTTTATTAAATGTAAAGATCAAGCAGACCATACGTTGATTAAAAAATCAAGTGGAGCAAAATGAACCACTGCAGACAGGTTGGTCCTGAATTGGACTTAAACCTGTGTCTGCCCGCTGGAGACACTTACTCATTTGCCCAGCACCAGTTCTCCACCAAGCACATCTTTTTTCACCATCCATCTCTCTCTCAATTCTGACCTCTTCCTCCTGCATAAATTCTCCATTGGACCCCAGACTTTAAGTCATCTTGACCTTTGAGTCACTTGCAGGGTTAGAAGCAACACTACCTTATCTAACGTAACACTTGGTTAACACTACCACTTGTGGCCCCTGGTGTCTCTTAGCAGCCTTTAGCCTTCAATTGCTCTGAAAGGGCTACGTCTGCCATGTTTCCTATTCAGTACAAAGCATTGACATTTTCTAAACTCTCCCGCTGTCCGTATGTCAGACCTTCCTGCTGCCCACTTCCTTTTCTATTTCTGGACTATTGCCCATGTCTGATAAACTTCTGAGACATTCAGTACTGATGCAGGTCTTACTGTCCCCTAGTGGTCATTTGTTTTCTCACCTGACATTTTCAGGACACTCCCACTGCCAGTGTTCGGTGATCTCCTCGGGCACGATAGGTTATCCTGTGCCAATCACTGGAGCACAGAATTTGGATATTGGTTAGTGACCTTACTTTTTTAATTCACTCAAGACTCCTTCTTGTATCTAAATCTCTTTCAGTCTTCAATCTTTGAGAAATGAGTTTTCTGCTTTACGTCATCATTACCTTCACAGATATGTGATGTGCTCTTATACATTTTCCGCTGGGAATTTATTTTCTTTAAGTTGTGGATGAAATCTGAAGCTTCACTTTTCTATCTCCAGATCCCCATGAATTAAATCTTCACCTTCATTCCTTTCACAGATGATTGTTTTTATGGTTTGAAAATTTTTCTCTCACTAATGATGTTTACTGTTAAATGTGAGGCTTCACTTTTCTCACTCCAAATCCTCATTGACCGAAAATGAACTTTCTTTCATTCTAAAACCAACTGTCACTTTTGAAATCTAAAGTTCCTTTCGGATCTTTGCAGGTTCATACCAGGGCCTGCCTTGCCCATCATGTCCTGTGTGACCAGACTGAAGGCTCCAGTCATTTCACACCACAATCTAAAGTTGTTCATTAAAAGTCTGAAATCCTTTCTTTTGTTTGCAGTTCTTGCAGATTGCATCAAAATTAATATAAGGGACCTCAAACCAGATATTCTCCTCTCACCAAACAGTGCAAAAGCAAATCATCCTTAATGAACTAACTGTGCCATGGGAGGAAAGGATAGCCTCCGAATTAGAATCACTTTATTGCTAGCATGAGAAAGACACCAGAATTGACTTTGGTTAGGTGAACAACTAGAGGTGGAAAGAACTTCTGGCCACCAGAGAGTGCACTGTCTCAGGATGGGACATGTGGCACTGTCCTGTCCTTGAGATGCAGCAGAGTCACCAGGCTCTTTAAATTGGAGTCAGGGCTCAAGGATATAAAGCACCAGCAGCCACAAGAGGGAGCTTTGGGTTTGCAGAAAGCCACCATAGGCAGCTCTAAGTTGGTGAAGAATCACCAGCATCCACAAGAGAGTGCTCTGAGTTTGCAAAGTGCGACTTGCAGCCACCAGAGGGAGAGTCATTTGCACCTACCAGAAGGAGCTTTGCGTAGGCAAGGAGCCACTGGTAGCTAACAGAGGGAGTTCTAGATTTGTGGATAGTCACCAGAGGGAGCTCTGAGTTTGCAGATGGTCACTAGCAGCCGCAAGAGGGAGCTCTTGGTATGAAGGGAGTGTTTCTGAAACCCAGAAATGATTCATGGGATTGCCTAGAAGTAGCCAGGGTTTCAAACTAACTTCACTGGTCCAGATAGCTTGGGGTCAAGAGGTGACTTGACATGAGCACTCAACTAGCAGAAGAAAGAGAACCCAAAGGATCAAAGTAGGGAAGGTGAGCAAGCAGGAGACATGAAGTGGGCCAGCCACCAAACCCTACCCAACGGAGGGTCCTAACCAGTGCAGGAAGGGCCAGCAGTTCATTTTTGTTCTTTCATTACTCCATCTCTTCATCCCTGCCTTTAATGCTTTATTTAATAAGATGCCCTTTTTTATTATTTTTGCCTCCTTGGTGTTTATTCTGAGTATGAGGTGTCCTCAAGATTGTCTACTTTTATTCAAGACAACATATTTTCAACCTGACACTGTGCAAACCACTGTACAAATACAACAATTTCTTGAACAAAACATTTAAAAAGTTTAATAGTTAGTTTAAATAAATAGAAAAACATACAAAATAACATAGATTATCTAATAGTACAAGCCTGTGGTGGGCTGGCGCCCTGCCCAGGGTTTGTTTCCTGCCTTGCACCCTGTGTTGGCTGGGATTGGCTCCGGCAGACCCCAGTGACCCTGTAGTTAGGATATAGCGGGTTGGATAATGGATGGATGGATGGATAATAGTACAAGTTGATCAAATATGAAGTATTTGCAAATAGGCAAACAGCATAGTTACCAGTTATATGTTGCAAAAGCAGTAAGGAATAACCGTATGTATGTTTATTTAGGATATGAATAATTTGAGGAAATGGATAATGGCATGTAGTTAGGATCATGATAGCCTCCTTTGTGATGGCAATTAAATGAATAGAGGAGTTATATAAAGAAAGATATCAGAAGTATGGAATCTGTCCTTAGAGGTCCCATCAGCCCAGGGCATCCTGGGGCCAACACTCTGGGGTGCTTTCAACAAGGTTTGGAAAAATCAAAATCTGAAATCTCCAATTCATTTAAGCATTAAAATCCTTTGCTTTGGCACTCCAAACTGGTACAGGTGCCTCCTGTTGGCTTTAATTCTCCTTGAGATGTGCCTGAAGCCTGACTGGTGTCCATCTTAATTGTTTTTTTTTCTTGTGTTCATGTCTTGTAAAGCACTTTGAGCTACATTGTTTGCATGAAAGTGTGTTATATAAATAAATGTTGTTGTTGTTGCTCTGGCAAACTGAATTGATTGGATCTCGTTTAGAAAAGAACACAACCTGTGTGTAGGAGGTCCAGAATTCACATGGCATGTCAGGAAAAAAAAAACAACAACAAGCCATGGAGTACTAGGAACTCTCTGTAGACCTTTGTGATCAATTTTGGTGAGGGATGGATCAGGACAAGAGGATACAACCATTTTTAAAGATCTGAGTGTTCCCAAGAGAACAGTGACCTCAATAGCAGAGAAATGGATGAAGTTTGGAGACACCAGGACTCATCCTAGAGTTGACCATCCGAACAAACAGAGTAACCGGGCAAGAAGGGCATTAGTCAGGGAGGTAAGCAAGAACCAAAAGGTCACTATTACAGAGCTTCAGAAGTCCTCCACTGAGATGGGGGAGCCTGTCGGAAGGGTAACCATCGATGAGGGGTTTATGGTACAGTGGCTACTCTTGAGTAAACAACTCTGGGAACATTGGGAAAAAGATTATCTGGACTGAAGAGACAAAAATTTAACTATCTGAGTAAAACTCCAAGCCCTTTATCTGGAAAAGACCAGACACTGCTCATCACCTCCCCAATACCAGCCCTACTGTGAAGACTGCTGGTGGCAACATAAGGCTAGAAGGGTGTTTCTCAGTGGAAGAGAATTGAGGGAAGGATGAATGTGGTCAAATGCAGAGAAGTCCTTGAAAACAACCATCTCACTCAACCTCAAACTGGGGTGACGATTCAACTTTCAATACGACAATGACCTGCAGCATCCAGGCAAGACAACACTGGAGTGGCTTTGGGACCGTCTCTGAGTGTCCTTGAGTGGCCCGGATGGAACGTCTGTAGAGATACCAGAAAATAACAGTGTACAGATGCTTCCCATCCAATCTAATGGGGCTTGAGAGGATCTGCCAGGAAGAATAGGATAAGCTGCCCAAATCGGGGGGGTTGGGGAGAGTGCAAAGGTTGTATATACTTACCCAAGAAGACTCAAAGCTGGAATAGTTGCCAAAGCATCTATAAAGTATGAAATTAAGAGTCAGAACACTTCAATTAATGAGAGATTTCAGTTTTTGATTTTTAATAATTTTGCAAACCATTCTGAAAACATTTTTTTAATTTGTCATTATGGGTTATTGAGTATCGATGGATGGGCAGAAACTGCAAATTTAGCATTTTAAAATTAAATCTTCAACACAATAAAGTGTGCTGAAAGTGAAAGGGAATGAATTCTTATTGAATCCACAGTAAGTTCACACTGAGCCTCAGTGAGGTCACAGAAATAACCTGCCAGTGGATATGCCTTAAAAGAAAGGAACAATAGCAAAGCCAGGTTTGCAAAAAAGAAAAGCAAAAGAGCGGAGTAGACAGTGGAGTGGAGTGGCTGAGGGAGTAGTTCCAGAATATTGGCTCTCATGTTGAGCCTACTGAGGTATCCTTAAAGTATTAGGACAACTGTGACAAGAGCTAGCCATTCAGCCCAACAAGCTCATCCATTCTATTAATTTTGATTGTCCAAAAGAGCATCTAGTTGAGATTTGAAGGTCCCCAAAATCCTGCTCTCCACTCATCCCATCCTGGTATGGCACCTACTCAGCCCAGGGCTACCGGGCAGTACAGGGCATGCCTTCTGTTCAGGGCATACACAACACTCACTATCTTAAGAACTGGATAATTAAATATCTAAGTCATCCTACCCAGTCGCTCTTCTCACTCCTCCTTTGAGCCATTGGAAGTGAAACCAGTAGATTCAAGGATCAAGTTTCTACCAACAAGTTGTAAGGTTGCTGACCAGCTATTCAGAAGGACAAATACAGGGTGTGATGGACGGCTGGCAGCTCATCCTGGCCGACACATCCAGGCTGCTAGATGGCGTCTTCCCTGCAGCATGGAGGTGCCCCAGATTCCTGCAGGGCACAATGGGAGATGGAGTTCGGCTTCACAGCCCTGCTGGGTGCCGTGGGTGCCATCGTGGGATGCTGAAGGGAGATGCAGGGATTGTTATTTTCCCTGTAGCCTTGAAGTACTCCCAAGTCACGGGGACAGAAGAACAGAAGTACTTCCGGGCTGAAGAAAAAATATAAGTCTTCATCTGACCCAGAAGTACTATTGAATCACATGGACAGAAGGACAGGAGCACTTCCGGGTCAAGGATTATTTAAAGGACTATGGGAAACCCAGCAAGCGGAGCCGGAGTTGAGAGGAGGATAATTATTGTGTTATTGATTATTGATTTATTGTTTATTGTGGTGGTGGAGGTGCTTGAAAAGCACATTATTTCAAGAAGAAAAGAAATTAAAATATTTCTAGTGCTTTTACCTGGTGTCTGGACATTTTGTCTGTGGGTTTTGAGGGCGACAGCGCCCTCTAGTGTCATAAGGGCTATTCAAAATGAAAAATTTATTTCAAACAAATCGTATAAGACAGAAACACATTCCGCACATCACTGGATAGAGGAAAGTTCAAAGTCTGGGTCTAAGATCCTTGAGGTTGCATGCACTCAACATGAGCACCATGTGTAGCGCGACATCAAAACGGTAGACCATTTCTTGCCACACACAAGTCAAATGGTCCCTAGTTACTGAATTCACAGCTTCCTCAATTCAATGTTGCAAATCTTGAAGAATAGGTGGAACAAACACCCTTTCTTTCATGTACCCCCATAGATAAAAATCGCAGGTGGTGAGGTCTGGAGGCCTGGGAAGCCATAGACGATAAGCCTGATCTTGTTGTCCACCTCTTCCAATCCATCGTCTTGCAATGGTGTTGTTCAGGAAACGCCGGACCTCCAAGTGGAAATGAAGTGGGGCACCATTTTGCATGAAAATTAAGTCAGCACATTCACTGGTACCTTTATGCAGGCATTTAAACTTTGAACTTTCCTGTATCCAGTGATGTGTGGGATGTGTTTCTGTCTTATTCATTTTGTTTGAAAGAAATTTTTGAAATCTGCTCTTTCACTTTGAATAGCCCTGTATATATAGTATATCTCCCAACTCTGATTTTCTGGAACCAGTTTTCTTGGTGAGGTTCACAGTGGCAGCAGACCAAGCAAATCAGCTCAGACTTTCCTGTCACCAGCTACAGATTCCAGCTCTTCATGGGAAAGTCCAGGTCATTCCAAAACAGGCTGAGACCTCTAATCCCTCCAATAGGTCCTGTGTCTACTTCAGGGTCTATGCCCAATGGGATGTGACTGGCGTAGCTCTAGGGAAAGTTGTCCTGGTGGCATCCTTACGGCATGCCCAAGCCACCTCAACAGACTCCTCTCAACCCAGAGGAGCACTGAATCCACTCTGAGACTCTCACGAATCGCTGAGTTTCTCACCCTATCATAAAATGTTAGTCCAGCCACCCTGCAAAGAAACCTCACTTCTGCTGCTTGTACTCACAATCTCATTCTTTTTGGTTACTACCCACATCTTGTGAGTATAGTGAGGACAGCGATGTAAATTAACTTTAAAATGAGAGTTGTGTTTTTAGACTGAGCTCCCACCTCACCATCATGGACTGGGTCAGCACCTGAAGATCCGCTGCCACCACTCCAATCAACTTATAGATCTCACATTCCCTTTTTCTGTCACTTGTGAACAAGATCTTCAGATACTTGAACTTCTCCACTAAGAGTAGTTGCTCCCTCTAAGGACATAAATTGAATTCTGTTGAACTCCTATATTGAATTCTTTTTATCCTGTTGGGTCTTTTTGTCATTTGTTAGTGCTTATTACTGTCACAATTTCATTTTATTTATAATTAGACACATATAAACGAAAGAGCTGTGCATATATGGAGCAGTCTACTCTGCTCATGCCACTAGATGGCACGTAAATGCACTTTTAAAAATTTTTTGCCACTTTCCTACACCTCACTGCTCACTTTGAAAGACCTGTGTGCAGCAAACGCTGTCACGCAACAACGACGTCGTGCTAATGACACAGATGAAGAGACACAGCGTCAAAACGAAGCAAACGCCGCGGCTCAACAATGTGCAAGTGAAACACCGCAGTAATGGAGGGTAAGGCTTGAAGTTCTCACTAAAAACGTTGTCTATATGGAGGTGTTTTGTCGAGACAAAGATTAACAGGACTTTGTCATGCACGCGCGCATAGGGAGCCACTTAAAGACCCAATGAGCAGCGTAGTATATTGTGCCAGGGAACAAAGGCGGGGTATGGCTGTGGATGGCTTTTCACAAGGAGTCGAACCCCCGAGTCACCAGGTGGTTTTTGGATTTGTGGCCTTATAAGTCCACCATCACTTATCGCCGGGGTAACCTACAAGCCAACGCTGATGCTCTCTCCCAGGTACACAACCTCTTGGTTCAGACCACCCGACCAGATGGATCTGGGCTGAGGTGGGGGTCATGTCATGCACGCGCGCATAGGGAGCCGCTTAAAGACTTGACGAGCAGCGTAGTATATCATGCCAGAGGACAAAGGCGGGGTTCTAACCTCTCTTTATTTTCACAAAAAGACCGAAGCAATGCCACCTTGAGTCTACCCGGACTCCCTAACCACACTCTACCACTTCTGCATTCCTTCCTTCCCTCTGGTCCACTTCTGATGATGTCATGACTCCCATCCACCACCTTGGTTCCTTCCCAGCATTCCATCTGCCTGTTTCCGGTCTCATCCCATAAATTGTTCCCTTACACCATTTTGTGTTGTCTCTTGTAACGCATCTGAGCAATAACTGACCTTTCTGAAACCACAGTATACGGGGCTGGAAACCACAAACCTTTATGATTGTTTTTTGTAGCGATACGGCTAAGATATGATATCACCAGTGTCTTCTTACGAAAGCCAGTGGGGCAGCAAGCACGTCCTCTGCACTTGTTAATTCTTAAGAGTTACCTGACGCCTCTCCAAGTTCATGAATATAGTAAATCTACTAGGGAGTCTTCAGGTTGGTTTTTGTCCCAAAAACCACACGCAGTTGGTATATAAATACAATGAAATTCTGACTTTCATGTCTCCTCAGAAGAGTGACAGTTTTTACATTCCAATAAACATGAACGTGGTGTCCTTCATAATTGCAAGCTCTTTAAAATGAGCTCCATAAGCTGCTCTTCTCCTGTGTCTCCCTTACTGGCCTTTTCTCTCATGCTAGACCCCACTACTTGCCCTCTAATACTCCTCTGTCTGCTCTTCTCTACCTTTCCTCATGTTTCATTCATTCATTTGCTTTGGTCTTTTTAGACCTCCCATCAGTGATGTCCCTGCTTTTTCTCTGGACAGCTCTGGAGACGTCTGTCACAGTAGTCTGAACCCTGACCCTTGCATCTCAACATGAGCCAAAGGTTTCGGTCTGTCATTTACTCTTTTCTGTCCTCTGCGTCTCAGACACAGAGGTGTATACCTGACAGAGGCTTAGTTGTGGAAGCCTTGTGCTTCTAAAGTTCTTTTTTTACTTTTTATTAATTAGCATGGAGTTTCTTTTGCAGTGTTTTTTTTTTGCAGATGCGCTCCTCCGACTCCTATTGGAACATTTCCCTGTCTTCTCCCTATTCCCTGTCCTCTCATCACATCTCAGTTGAATCCCTGCCAGGCTGTGAAGTGTTAAGAGACTCCTGTTGGTTTAAAATTCACTTGTACCTCTAAATGTCTGGACCTTTTATGTCCTTTACAGACTTTCAGTTCCCACCACCTGCTTTAAAGTCTATAAAACAGCGTGGCATAAAATGGCCAATGTGGTTTCCGTAGTCTTCTCACGCTGGTCTCTTTGTTATTCTCCAGCCCCATTTCATCTCTTTTCTGCTGACATTGTGGTGCTGTCTATTCCATGGTGGCTCTCCCATTGAAGGCCCATGCAGCTCCTTTACATTGCGGCTTTCAGAGTCAGGTTTTTCAGGCTGAGGATTCGGCTCTTTTGTGATTCATTTCTTTTATGACATTCTGCCTTCTGCTTTTGTCTTCTTTATCACAATGTTGTCCCCTTGAACTGCTCTTAAGCTTTGATTTTGCTGCCATTTTATATCACAAACAAAAGTAGACAGTCTTGAGGCCTCTTCATACTCAGAATAAACAGCAAGAATTAAAAAATAATAGAAAAGGCATCTTATTATAAATAAAGCATCAAAGGCGGGGATGAAGAGATGGAGTAACTAAAGACCAAAAATGAACTGCTGGCCCTTCCTGCACTGGTTAGCACCCCCCCATTGGGTAGGGTTTGGTGGCTGGCCCACTCCATGTCTCCTGCTTGCTCACCTTCCCTACTTTGATCCTTTGGGTTCTCTTTCTTCTGCTAGTTGAGTGCTCATGTCAAGTCACCTCTTGACCCCAAGCTACCTGGACCAGTAAAGTTAGTTTGAAACCCTGGCTACTTCTAGGCAATCCCAAGAATCATTTTTGGGTTTCAGAAACACTTCCTTCATACATCGGGAGGTCCAAGTCTTTAGAGTCCTGGTGCTTCCTGTTTTGCTATATGGTTGCGAGACATGGACGCTATCCAGTGACCTGAGACGAGGACTGGATACCTTTGGTACGGTGTCTCTCCGGAAAATCCTTGGATACTGTTGGTTTGACTTTGTGTCGAATGAGCAGTTGCTCATGGGGTCCCGAATGAGGCACATTACCTGCATTGTGAGGGAGGGTCAGTTACGGCACTATGGCCATGTGGCGAGTTTCCCCGAGGGTGATCCGGCTTCTAAGATCCTTATTGCTGGGGACCCGAGTGGCTGGACTAGGTCAAGGGGTCGCCCACGTAACACCTGGCTGCGGCAGATAGAGGATCATTTCCAGAGGGTGGGACTGGACCACGTGTCTGCCTGGGGGAGTTGCAAACCTGGATCCCGAGTTGTTTCATCGTGTAGTGGGTGCGGCAACACACTCTACTAGTGAATGCTCCCCAGCTTGACTTGACTTTACTTCCTTCATACCAAGAGCTCCCTCTTGTGGCTCTTAATAACTCTCTGCAAACTTTGAACTCCCTCGGGTGGCTGTTTGTGGTTCTCTGAAAACGTAGAGCTTCCTCTGGTGACTATCCACAAATCTAGAGCTCCCTCTGTTAGCTACCGATGGCTCCTTGCATACGCAAAGCTCCTTCTGGTAGGTGCAAATGACTCTCCACAAACTTAGGGCTCCCCCTGGTGGCTGCTAGTGGCACTCTGCAAACTCAGGGCTCTCTCTGGTGGCTGCTGGTGATTCTTCACCAACTTAGATCTCCCTCTTGTGCCTGCTGGTGCTCTATATCCTTGAGCCCTGACTTCAGTTTAAAAAGACTGGTGACTCTGTTGCATCTGAATGACAGGACAGTGCCACATGTCCCATCCTGAGATGGTGCACTGTCTGGTGGCCAGGAGTTGTTTCCACCTCTGGTGTTCAAAGTTTGGTGTCACTCTTCTTTTTTGGGTAAGAGTCAGGTGACCCAGGCAACTGTCAGCTTGGACTCCCCTTTAGTGTATTGGGGGATCTGAGAGGGCTGCATTCAGGTCACTTCTTTGTCACTTTAATTCTGGTGTTCCTGCGGAGTGCCTTGCACTCACACAGAGCAAACTGCCTGTTTCCTTGCCCTAACTTGGACACATGCACTGCCATTGCTGGTATGTATTGCTTGCTCCCTGTCAGACGCTTACTGTATAGGACCCTTTCCTTGTCTTCCACTCCCTTATCTTGGCTGCAGTCCCCATTTGACTGGGCCCACCATTATGACTTGTGCACATTATTACATACATCGTCATGTATATCATGTCATAAAGCAAATGGCCTCCACTGTGCTGGGGATATTTATGAATTAACAAACTGCTGTATAAAAGGACTGATAGATGGGTGGGGAGGTGGGCAGTCAGGCAGATGGACATATAATTGATTGAATTGATTGATTTTGATTGAATCGATTGACTGAAATGATATTTAAATGGCTGGTGAATTAACTGTCTGTCTAGACAGATGAATGAAAAGATGTGTTAATATAGATGAACAGGCAGATACATAGCTAGATGGACAGCTAGGCAAATGGATTTGCAAACAAAGTGATGGACGCATGGACGCATGGATGGGTGTAGAGTTAATTAGATGAATGGACAGAAAATAAATGGATGGATGGATGGATGGATGTATTAACAAGATGATTGGTAGATAAAGGGCTGCACATATATATGGATGAATGGATGCATTAATGGACAAATGGATTTATGAGTAGATGGACAGCTATACAAATAGACGGACAGACAGATGGATGGACGGAGGAATCAACAGTCAGTTAGGGGAACAGAGGGAAGACTTGCTATACTGATGGTTTGGTGGACAGGTGGATAGATAGGTAGCTTAATGGATGTCTGAAAAAAGGATGGATTAACCAATGGATAGATGTATAGTGAGATAGGTAAAGTAGTGGATGGATTAATTGGTGGATCAACAGGTGGCAAGAAGGTTGGGTGGATTAATGGACAGAAGGATCAGTGCATGGACAAACAAATCAATAGATATATGAATGGGAGGGTGGATGAATAGATGGATGGTTTAACAAACTGATGGACAGAGTGTTGGCTGTATAGATTACTGATGGATGGAGGGATGCACTGATAAACAGAAGGTTATTTGGGTAGATGAACAGTTAGGCAACTTGATGTACAAACTAAGAGCCTAACAGAGTTGTGGGGTAGGCAGTGTGGTGTAGTGGTTAAGGCTTTGCACTTCCAACTCTGAGATGGTGGGTTCGTGTCCCATTACTGGCACTGTGTGACCATGAGTAGGTCACTTCACCTGGAAAAGCAAAAGAAAGATAACCAATAAGTATCTCAAATGGTGAAAGTTGCCTTGGAATAATGTGCGAGCAAAATAATTAATAATAATAATGATAGACTAATGGCTGGTTTGACAGTCCAGAGGTGTGGATTAACGGGCATCTGAAGAGAAGGATGGATTAACTGACTAATGGATGAATCTCCATTTGTGATGGATGTCTGGTCAGACTTATAGATAAATCTAACCTAGACACAGTTAAAATATCCGACTACCCCACCCAGTTTTACTAAGAGACTGGGAACTCTTGAGATTTACAGATAACAGCACAGAGGTTTCTTTAAATTGGCTGGTCAGCAAAAACACTATTTAAGGAAAAGCAATAGTAACTTGTACGTGAAATAATCAGCCTCAACACAGGAAAAAGGTTTGGAGCAGTCACCCGTATAATTTCCCAGGTTGCCAAAGGTATTTTTTTTTTTTGTTAAATAGCACTGATGTGCATAGATTGGAGTCCAAGACTGAACTGAATTAATATTCCAAACATGGCGGCTTTAAAGGCCATGACCGGAAGTAACATGGCAGAACTGTAGGTGACGTTTTCTCTGGGTGCCGGAACTGGAAGTGAAGTTCTTCTGGGCGCCAGAACCAGAAGTGATATCCTTATGGTTGAATCAGGTAGGTTTTCCAGTTTTTGGTCTGTAGAAACAACAGAAGAGGGTTTAGTGGACCCCACCACCCCATGGCCTGACGTGAAATTACCTTCAATTGGTCCACACAGCTCCCTCCTACTCGAATGTGTGTGACACTGTATCACACCAGACAATATAAAAACACACCAAGAAGAAAAGGCAGACTAGAATTTAAACATATCAGGAGTGAAAACCATTTAAAAAATTACCCAGGCCACACTATAAAATTGTATTAAAAACATAACAATGGAGGATACAGCCTTCAATGGTGTAAAGTCCAGTTTGTGTGCTGTGTACCAAATGTCCACCCGTCAGTGTCTCTTCCTCGCGGAGTGACTGTTCCTTTTTTTTCCACTTCTTGTCCATCATCTTCGCTTGGTCCTTTTGTGAGTCTTTCAATTCTCACTGGACCAATGACTGGCATCTTCTCTGGTGGAGCTGTCTCTTCCTCCCTGGAGGTAGGTGTCACCGTCTGTGTTCCTCATGCCTTGCCAGCCATGTATTTTCGTCTGATTGTGAGCCCCCGTTGTCTGTGCAAGTGGTCTTGACAGTGTTCTCAATGGACCGTCCCTTGTTGCCCAGAAGTATATACCTACTTCAGTCCCCGCCTAGATTAACATGACGATTTATCAAAAGATGGTACATACCAATTTGCTTTGATCGGCAGTAGTGTAAAAATATTTTCATTGTTTGAAATTGATCAAAGCACTGTGATATCCCTACATTGATGGATTAAAGGCCAGAAGTCCACTTGACTGTCATCATCAAGTTCTTCCATGAGAACCCTGAACACCATTTAGACCAGCGGTTCTCAAACTTTTGTATTTCGTGTCCCCCCTTTACTACCTGGAAAAATTCTGTGCCCCCTTCATATTATAAGATAGATGAGAATAACCCATGATACAACTAACAAAGGTATGATACTCGTGCAGTGTCGCGGTATCCTATTATTTTTACTTCCATAAGATTTGCATGTGTTTGGCTAACTTCGATGAAATATTTCCAATTTATTTTTTTAAAGTGCTTTAATAACTGTTAAAATGCCTTGTGTGGTTTTTGGTAGTAATTCTAATTCCAAAAACAAAGAATAAATTATTTATTCTTATTTAATTATTTTTCTATGTAAAGAAACGATTAAATATGTTTTAATTTTTAAAAATCTCGTAAACAAGGACACCGATGAAGTCAATCTGCACAAGACGAACGTATTTTCATCTGACAAATATTATACCGCTGTTAGCTGTATCATGAGAATAACCCAATACGCAGTAAATTATTTAACTCAGTTGGGCAATATTGGCTATGCTGCCAATGTGGTGCGGTTGTGCTGCATTATCACCTGATCTACTGTTACCTGAATGTTTGCGACAGATACCGATACGTCTCGAACTTTCTGGATTGAAAATACGCGACTATAAAAGCAGCAGCAGCAGCGCCGTTCGTCATAGAAACAAACTTCAAATAGAAAAGGAGCTCAGAGTGTCTCGATATCTCGAATATCAAACCAAACCTGGACAGGCTGTGTACTTTAAAGCAGGCACATATTAGTCATTAGATCTAGGCCTTAGAAATTTTTTATTTTAATTTTAGTTATAATGCATTTGTTGTGATTATATGCTTACAAATTTAAATTTGAAATAAAAATGTACACAATTGATTTTGATGTCTTGATCAATTTATTCGATGCCCCCCTTGTACAGCTTCAGCGCCCACCCCGGGGGGCGCGGCCCACAGTTTGAGAACCGCTGATTTAGACTAATTGAGATCATTGATGTTAGGTAGAATGTCTAGAGGGGGCTGGGTGGTCTCATGGCCTTGGAACCCCTGCAGATTTTATTTTTTTTTTCTCCAGCTGTTTGGATTTTTTTTTGTTTTTCTCTGTCCTCCCTGGCCATCGGACCTTACTTTTATTCTGTGTTAATTAGTGTTCCCTTATTTGAATTCTTATTTATTTTGTCTTTTTTCTCTTTCTTCATTGTGTAAAGCACTTTGAGCTACATCATTTGTATGAAATTGTGCTACAGAAATAAATGTTGTTGTTGAACAACAGAATCAAAACAGGCAAATATCTACGTCCTGTAGACAGCTAGCAACATTAACCTGTAACACAATTAATCAGGAAATTTGCCTTTACAGTTATCACCCTGGTCCAACAATGGGCACCTATTGCCCCTTCATCTATTGGCCTTTACACGTTTCTTTGCCTAAGAGAAAAGAAAAAAACCCCAGTATGCAAAAATGTTCCCCTTCCTGCAACAAAATGTTCCCCTCTGACACCCTGGGCGCCATAGCTTTTTCTTCTGACAGTTAACACCAGCCTATGGATTTTGCTGTTCCTCATCATTCATGGACCTTCTTGCCCTCAAGTTGGTCAGCCCCGCCAGCACAGCTTCTGTAAAAGACAGTCCAGCTCAGGAGCTTCAGATTTGTTACACACACACTTGCACTTCCTAATTTTTCCCTTTTTTGCAGTTCTTACTCACTGACACCAGCTGCTGAAACATTCAAATGGAAAACTGCAGTGTGCGTAACAAAACAATTAATGGAAATATGGATTCTTAATGTTGGTCATTTGAATATTTTTTGGCTTCACATTACAGCTTCCCACAATTATTGCTCAAACTAAAATGAGGACCTGTTGTTTTCGTTGTTTGAGCTATGTTTTTTTTTTGTATGTTTGAGTGTTTCCCAATAAATGCCATACAGCACACACAAGGGAAGAGGTGCGAAAAGTGCAGCTTGATCTGCTCCATTAAAGGTAGCAACACAGCTATTTGAAAAACAAAGAAAGAAGACCAACGGCAGAAATGCATAGAGCACAAGACATTACCCTGCACCTTGATTTTGACCTGCTTCTAAGGAGCAGAGGTTAGGAGGATGCACTGATACAGAGCATTGCTGTACCCACCACATGATAAACCAACTCAGCATTCCAGATTAGGGCCCGAGTGCAGCCATGCGACAGGTGACACCTAAGCACCACTAGTTCAGATGGAACCAATGTGAGGTTTTTATGGTGGCTGGAGTGCCAATTCTGCCACCAACCCCCAAGTTTTTCCTGCAGGTTGGAGGGCCTGCTTATAGAGCTGGGTGCAGGTTAATGTCATACCCAGGCTAAGGAGGGCCACTCTAAATTTGAAAAAACCACCAAGGAATCCTACGTGTGCTCCTTCCACTTTGGGGTAAAGAAGACCGCAGTATGAAATTCCTGTTTCAAAGAAGGGCAGAGTCCTGGAGTGGCAAGAACAAGCCCGTATGTAGAAAAATGTTGGTTGGTTTTGCTTTGACCATCAAACACCCAGCCACACGGTAGTCAGCGCTTCTTGAGTTCAGGCTGAGCAGTGAGTGTCATCAGCCTGCTCTCTTCTTGTTATGGTGGCTTGTTCTTTTTTTCAGCTCGGTTGGATCCTAAACTTGAGCTGCTGTCATATTAATTTCATCTGTGTGTATCCCATCCTGAGCAGCAGATGGTGGTGAGGCTGTCACTTTACCTAGCAACTTATTATTAAAACCCCTATGGCTGTATTGTATCAGATGATGATGGTACCAGAGGGTATCATAATGGCCTGATGCCAATCGAGATAGAACAGGCACCAGCACCCCCATTGTTGGACTAAAAGGAGCATAAAATTGCATGTCTTGTTAGTCATTAGCAAAAAAGGGAGAAACATTATTAGCCAAATAAACAAAGAAGTCTGCACATATAAAGGAAAAGTATGGAATAATCCCACTAGAATTCACATGCTAAAAATGCCAATGTCCCTTCTGCTCCCAAGAGACTCCGCTCCTGTCTCTCCAGCCTGGCCTCACTTTCCTCTTCCACCTTCACATGTGGTCCCGTGGGGTCTGAAGTACAGTGCGCTCTTAAAAATAAAGGCGCCATAGGGGAGCCATTTTGAGGATCCCAAAAAAATCATCATTATGAAGGTTTCAAAAAGAACCTTTACTTATTTAGAACCATAACAGGTTCCATAAATATCGTGAAATAGAGTAACACAGGCTGAGTTCAAATTTTATTCATCTTCTGTTTCCAGCTAGCCTCCTAGACATTAAAGATGTCTGTTTTGGGACTTTTTCAAATCTCAAAGAACCAACTTCATATGCAAGGAACCCTTCCTAGAGTGAAATGGTGCTTTGTCAAGCAAAGCCTCCATGAGAAACCACACAACCAAGTAAAATGACATTAAAGAACCAGTATTTCAAATTGAGAGCCCCTTACATGCTAACTCTGTGAGCTGATGGAGTCTCTACATGATCCACACTCTAAAATAGATGGATTTTAGCAGAAGCCAGTCTTCAAAGTGCTTCCAAACAGGTAAGGGCTACTCCCATTTAGCAAATATTTTGCTCCGTTCCGCTTGATCAGGCTAATGTTGTTATGATGGTAACAACGAAACGTTTCACTTAGGAAATGAAAAACAGGAGATCTCGGTATGGAACAAGGAAGGTGAATCCCTACGTCAGGACATCAAATGCTGGGACGCCTTGTAGCCATTTCTGCGTGGATGCCTAACAATTACGCCATCATGCTTTAGTCTATACTGTCATTTGATCTTCACTCTTTATGCGTTTCCCTATCCTGCAGCGTAACGACTGCTTTGTAACTTTTCAGGTCACTTCAGAAGTTAATCCCTTTCTTTAGATCAGTAAAGTTTAAGCAAATACGGAATAATGCAAAAGAGAGAGAGGGAGAGAGAGAGAGAGAGAGACGCTCGCTCGTTCGCTTCTGCTCTCCTGCTGCCCTGCTATTAGGAGACATTCAGCAGCAGGGATAGGCACAGCCTGCAATTGGCTGACTTCGGTAAACACTGGCCGCCGCATCTCAATATAAGGTGCCGTAGGTGCAGCAGGATTCACTCTCAATCAATTCTCACAGCGAGGTGAGAACGACTTGTTTAAGCTGCACCGCTGTACTTACGGCTCGTTCTCTCACACCTGCTGCACGAGTCTCGCTTTCTAAACTGCCATCTGTTCCTGGATCAAGAAGCCACTGACACACCTGCATATCCCAGATACAAGTAGCACCCACCTTACCCTTTCTCCTCCCCCCAGGTAAGTGCCTTTGCGAGTTCTCAAAATAAGTACAGTAGACACTTGACGGAGAGCGACTTGAATTTACAACGTACTTTGACGAGCTCTTGAAGTAATCCGCCTGGTAGCTGAGCACTTTGTAACAACTGTGCAGGAGATTGCACAATAATATCTATCTATCTATCTATCTATCTATCTGTCTATCTGTCTGTCTATCTTTTAAGCCACACGTGCAGCCAGTATTTGCAGTTTGACTCAAAAACGAAAGGAAAGAAACGAAAAACGGTAGTACGCACAACGCTTTCTCACGGCTCTGACTTTTATGCAGTAGCTGGGTGTGAAATATGATTTTTTTTTTCCCATAAGATGACTTCATGTGTGCCCTGATACTTTCCGGCTTATCCTTTTGCTCCCTGGATAGGCGCCAAGTCTCCGCGAACTTGGGCAATGCATGTAAGACAGGTAAAGACGGGTTCGGAAAGTCGGATCGATGGAAAGAGAAAATTTACAGGGTCTAGCCCAGAATGTTTCGGAGTGCTTCCTTGTATACTAAACAAAAGCAAATTTGATCGGTAAGGTTTTGTCATTCAGTTTTATGAAACAACCTTTGATATGTTGTACATCTTTCAACGGCAGCTGGGTGAGCTGATAAAAATGATGATAGACGTCATCTCTTAGCGATTATTTTTGCTTAATTGCACCAGGTGCTTTGCTCACAGGTATACAAAAACAATCATGTCATTATGTTTCCTGTCAATTTCTTTCGCAATTGTCTGTTTTATACCTTGCTTTTACGAACAAACCGATATCGTTTTCAATTTCAATGTAGCGGCGTAGTGGAAAAAAACTGTCGCGTCTGAATGCCTAGACAAGCTGCTCTAAACTCTTGGGTACCTTTTGTGTAGAGCTATTATTATTTATTATTATTGTTATTGTTATTATTATTGTTGTTGTTATTGTTATTATTATTATTATTATTATTATTATTATTATTCATCTTATAGACCCACTTTATCATAAGCAGGATCGCGGGGAAGCTGGTGCCTACCTCAGTAAGCATGGGGCTCAAGGCAGGAACAATCCATGGATGGAGGACAGCCCATCACAGTGTGAACGCACACACGGGGCCAATTTAGCATCGCCATTTCAGCTGAACTGGATATCTTTGAACTGTATGGGGGCAAACATCTGGGGGAAATTATTATTATTTATTTATTTTGCTTCAACTAATGCCATGCTTTCAGATTGACTGACAAATTGACCCGGTGGACTGGAGTCCCGTCCTAGGCAGTCCCCCTTTCTTTCCATATAGTGCCTCGTCAAACGTGTTGTGCTCTGAACTTGGATTTACGTTTTTCTAGAGTTCTGCTTATTTTAAAATACGTTTTTCTTTCTGTTGACCTCAATTAGGGGTTATTCATTTTTGGCTTTTTCCAGATTTTATTTTTCATTGGTGTCCGGAAAACAATTTCAAACAGGCTGTCAGCGGAACGGGTTCCGTTGCGCAACTGAAATGGCCCCTTGTTTGTGTTAAGTCAAAAGTCGGTTGACTTCTGAATATTGAAATCACCCCTCATCAGGTCCTCTTCATTTTCCCAAACTCAATGACAATAGCAACGCGTCTTTATAAAAAAGGAACTGCACAATTAGTTTGACCTGGGCGGGAAATTGTTTAATGTATTTGTTTTACTTGCAAAATAGTCGGAGCCATATAAAAATGCGCGCGCGCGTGTGTATATATGCTTTAGTGTGTCGTTTTCCATTGCGAATGTCAAGTACTTCTGTTGAGTCTTTAGCTAATTCCCACTGATGCGTGAATGTTCTACTTTATCTCCGTATTTCTTTACACCCTACGTTTCACTTGGATATCCATGAAGAAGAAAATGTTAACAGCTTTTGTGTTTTAATTGGCTTGCAACTGAATCGTGTAATTATTATTATTATTATTATTAGTATTATTAGGTTGACGCCTTTATCCAAGGCGACTTACGGCATTTGAGGTACAATTGGTCACTTTTTTCCAGTTGGCACACAAGCAGGTGAAGTGACTTGCTCATGGTCACACAGCGTCAACTGCAGGATTTGAACCGACTGCCTCACGCTTTGAAGTCCAAAGTTCATTAACCGTTTCCTGTTTCGGAACTACATGGCGATCTTGTAGTTTTCAGATGGCACAATTTTTACATTTTTGAAAAGAACCAGTTAACCTAAAACCGAATAACAACTACCTGAAATGACAACACTTTAAACGTCAAAAAAATTCCGCACAAATCATTTCATTTTGTCTCGGTTTTATTTTGTTGAACACTCAGTACCCGCGACATACGGTGAATTTCCCGATGAGGTTTCAGCTGCGCTTTGATGTTGGTTTAAACTTTGGCGTCCTGCAACCCCGTACAGTGTAAAACAGACTCTCATAACATAATAAATAGATGGGGTGTCCCTTAATGGACTGGCGTCCTGACCTCGAAGCTGTATAGATACATTGGCAGAGGAGTAAGTAGGTGCAAGGAGGAGCTCCCGTATTGGGCTCCCGCGTCGTTAACTGTGCGGGATCTTAAGCGGCTATAAACTCTTCGCGACCATTGATACATTGTTTTGGCACACATATCAGTGTGTAGTGCAGGTTAAGGCTTTGGACTTCAAGCCTTGAGGCTGTGAGTTTAAATCCCACCACTGAGACTGCGTGACCAATGCGCAAGTCGCTTCACCCGCCTGTGCTCGAATTGGAAAAACGAAACAAACGCATCTCAAATGTTGTAAGTCGCCAAGGATAAAAAGTACCAGCCAAATGCCAAGCAATAACAGTAATAAGATTTGTGTGTATCTTGGGTGGCACAGCGCTGTTCATCCACGAATCCGAAGACTTGGGTTTAACATTCTCCTCGTGTCTGCGTCGGTTTTCTCTCGGCACTCGGTTTTCCTCCCACGGACCGCAGTGTCGATGCTATCACAGGTCTATATGTTGTGTGCGTGTGTGAGTGTGTGTGTGTTTACTTAGTGATATCTTTCGTCCTTTTCGGGGTTGCTTCCTGCACGACGCCCAGTGCTCCCGAGGTAAGCTTTCCTCCCTGTCATCCTGTCCTGAAAAACGTTTTGGGCTGAAAGCGCCGCACTTAGAAGTGCTTCAACTTTATGTGGGATGTGCTGCACTGCGCGATCCCGAGCATTACTTAAGTAATCCTTCTCCAAGTGTAAAATATCAATAACGTAACGCACCCCCGGCACTAAAGTCGTCATTTAAATGTAAAAAAAAATTAAAGATAAGCGGACACTGTCCACCTCTACGGCGTCCAGCCGTACACGAACGCCGTAGACAATGAAACGCGGCTGTCATCCGCTGCCAGCACCCCGTTGGCGTTAATAAGGGCTGTTTATTCCTCAAATTATTCGTCACCCCGCCACACGCTACCCTCCAACAAACTGATGTGCGTTGCATATTCATGATGAAAGGAGCGCCTGCAATCCGCATTAATTCAGAATACAACGTAGTCTTGGATTAAGAGAGTAATTAAAATACAGACATTAAGGCGAATAATGAGGGAGAAAGATGAATAATTTTCAATCCGCGGACGTGCGCGTCATATTCATATTTCCGCAGGGTTTCAAAGCGCCTGAGTCTGGGGTGTTGATTTGCAGCTCAATGGAGTCATTTTAATAATGATAAGTGCGTAGTAGCACACTGGTTTTAACCCCATAACCCCTGGGATTCCCTTCATTCAAGTTACTTTGTTTTGTGACACCATATAACCATTTAAATTAGACAATTGTCTTCCATATAATTAGCTAATTGACCCCCCGCCCCAGTTTCCCTTCACCGTTTTTATCCCGTCTGCCGGGTTTTTGTTGCAGCTGTCATTGTGTCTGCTTGAATGTAAAGGCTGCTTGGACGATGGATGGCAACCGTTCAGCTCGATCCCGCGTGCGCGAGCACGAGCACGAGCGTACTCGCATATGGGCATTCCCACTATGCAATATATAAAAACTCCGATCGGAGAACACAATACAAATTCACAAACGTACAGCATATGGCAGCAATTACTATATGACACCAATACTCTGTCACAAAAAATACTATATCATATACACACTGTCTCTTTTGCTTTTCTGTTGAGGTTCGGAGTCAGCATTTTTACCTCTTAGGAATACTCACACCTTAGAGACACAAGTGATGTGAATATCACTTGTGTCAAGGCGTCACACTTGCATGCAGTATGCTGCACTCTTAAAAACAAACGCACCAAAGTGCCTCTTCAGAGCCATGTATACCCCCCCCCCAAGAAGTCCTTGTGAAGTTTATAGGAAGAGCCTTAATTAATTTTCAGGTGAACATGTTTCATAAATAACCAGATGGTAATAGATTTGTGAAGCAACAATGGGTTCATGTTTTTACCCACCAGTACTTGGATGAGAGACCATGGAAATGCCTGAGTTGCTGCTGGAAGAAGTGTTGGTAAGACCAGTAGGGGGCACTCACCCTGTGGTCTGAATGTGGATCCCAATACTGCAGTGCTGTGACGGGGACCCTGTGCTGTACATATGGCGCAGTCCTTCTGATGAGGCGTAACACAAGGTCCTGACTCTCTGTGGTCATTAAAGATCCCTGGGCATCTTTCGAAAAAGATGAAAATTTATCACGATGTCCTGGCTACACTATCCATCACAGCCTTGTCCATTCATCCCCTGTCTCTAAATGGCTATCTCAGGGTCCTCTTAACAGCATCATAGGCCCACAGGTGAAGTAATGTGCAGGGGCCTCTGTTTTGATAGCAAAACAGAAACATCATGGGCCCCTATGCTCCTGGGGCCCCCGGCAGTGCCCATTGTGCCCACACGTTAAGTCAGCTCTGGCTATCTCTCTCACCCCTTCACCACCTTATAGCTAATGTGTGGTGAGCGTTCTGGTGCAATGATGGCTGCTGTTGTATCATCCAGGTGGGTGCTACATATTGGTTGCAGTTGAAGTGATACCCCCCTGTCAGTGTAATGCCTTTTGAGTTTAAGCGCTATATAAATGTTATTATTATTATTATTATGAGTATTATTTTTTTAAAAGGACTCCTCCTGCATGTAATAACTCAAACTAATCTGTTGTATTCTGCTAAGTAATCTACCATATATTGAAGATTTCTGTTTTGTTCACATATTAGGAAATCTTTCAATGCCAAAGAGCCAACTTCACATGCAAAGAACCCGTGCCAGAATTAATTGGCTCTTTGTCAAGCAATGGTGAAACCACACAAGCCAGTAAAGTGCCATTAAAGAACCAGCACTTTTAAGTATGTTGGTGGGCTTGTGGGTTTGTGAAACTAATGGAGCAAAAAGAAGATGAACCTTCCTTTTCTACAGTAGGTGACCGACCCTCAAAGTCTGGCATGGGCTGGCTCACTTGAGCTCACAGTGGCACTCATTCTGGGCCAGTTTAGAGTGGCTAACCTAAAATTCAAATAAGGGTAACACATCTGGTTTCCTCTATCTGTTGTATCCTGCTAGTAGTCTGCTATCCTCCACCTTCATAGAAGAATAAGTGTCTGTCCAGTTGCTATGTCCCTGTCATTCCTCCAGACGGGGCATTTCAAACATCTTTCATCATAAAATGAATTGCATTTTTCATTCCAACAGATGGCACATCACAATCAATTTTCATAATAAAAAGCATTGCATTTATCATTTCAAGAGATGATGCATCACATTTTTCATAATAACATGTACTGCATTTTTCATTCCAACTGATGGCGCATCTCAAACATTTTTCATCATAAAATTCATTGCATTTTATTATTCCAACTGATGGCGCATCTCAAACATTTTTCATCATAAAATTAATTGAATTTTTAAGTCTAACACATCACAAACATTTTTTGTTGCAAAATGCATTGCATTTGTCATTCCAACAGATGGTGCATCACAAACATTAACACAGCTTTCACAAATCCCATGCTAAATGGCATATAATAGAGACATATATATTACATGATGCACTGCAAATGTTAACACAGAGGTCTATGTTGATTTATTAGATTTCAACCAGTCTTAGATGAGTAGCAGAGCTAGAACATTAAAGATGTATGTTTTATCCACATATTGGGAACCTTTTTCCAGCCCAAAAGAACCAGCTTCATATTCAAAGAACCCATCCTAAAAATCACATACTTCTTGATCAAGCGGTGGTGGTATCTCACAACCTAGTGAAGTGTCATTATTTTTAAGAGTGTTCTTTAAGTATTTATTCAGATGTCTATTAGAAATTTGTTTGGCTTGCACAATTTATTTATTTTTTTATATATATATATATATATAAAAAAAAAAACCTTTTGCTTCACCTTTCCAATTTGAATGTTCATCAATTACTTGGTGGACTGTGCTAAACCCCCATAGTGTCCATGTGCTGCGCAGTGCGAGTGGGTGTAGCTGCTAAAAGTCCTTTGGAGAAGGCTGCCAGATAAACGGCCATCTATTTACTCACCTGCTTTTTCTTCTCAGCTTGAGTGTACAAATCAAACACTGGCAGATTCCGAGCCAAGACAATGAGGTTCTTTTTTGACATAGGTACTATTTCTTTAATTTATTTACTTCTGTATCCTCACACACATGCACACATCATCTGTGTACGCACATAGGCTGGCAGTAGAAATCTGAGGTTGCAGGTTCAATTCCTGCTAATGCCGAGTGAGTCACTTAGCTGGCAAGCTGTAGCTCTGAGTAAAAGAGAATTGTGGCGCAAAAGACAGATGTGTAGTTGTCCCTGTCAAGTAAAATGGATTAATCGAGAGATTTCTTTACATATTCCAAATAAGCATGGACTTATTGATGCAGACAACTCCATGTTCGAACGTTTATTTCTGACAAAGAGAGATTATCGAACGTATCCCCATTGCTTCCCCTCACAGGCTTAAACCTAAAGAAAGGCGTAGAGATAATCCTGGAGCTTCCGGCACTGCGGAAAGACCGACAGCTGGATAGTCCTGGAGCTCCCTCTAACAGACATGGACAGATAATCCATGTAGCTCTCCGTGCTGATATTTAGGTTCGTAACAGACTCTGTAAAAAGTCAATGAGTAGATAATAAAGGATTTGTGAAATCCCAGCTGTCTCCTGATTTTAAAAGCATTATTGCTGCATACAATAACACAATCTACGTTCAGGTTTTCTTGATTTTATCCATTAAAGGTTTTCTGTGTCGTCCACACATTAGGAACTTTTTGAAAGCCCCGTAAAAGATTTCCTATGAAAAGAATTCAGCTCAGAAAGAAACTGTGGTGGAACCTCACAGCCAGGAAAGTGCCATGAAAGAACCAGCATTTTAAAAGGGGGTCATTCATGATCATTGTCAACACACACTTGATTTCTGCATCTTCTTAATAATAATACAAAAGTTCACAATTTTAGATAATTTTGGATAAGCCTGTACATGACTGTACTGAACTCTGTGCTTTAGAAGTCTATTATAAGCAACTATTAACAGTCTGCGTGATATAAAACATGTTACAAACTTTTTTTATCATAAGATGAAACACATCAAAAATTGTAACTTATTTTAACAATTGCATTTTATTAATAATTTATTGTTTATGGCATTTATAATAAAAGGTTTACAGACTGTTAATAGCTGCTTTACAACAGATGCCTCAATTAAAATAATTCTGTACCCGTCGACCACACACCTGCTCATATTACTGTGCTTTCATTTAAAAACTCAAACGTTAGTCTCCATTTTTGCCTTTTATCCAGGATTTTTAACTTCCAAAAATGGAGACATTTGAAAATGGTCCGAGGGGTCGAATACTTCAGACAACTCAGCCTTAGTGCTGGAATGTGGACGGGCAAAAACACAAACACAAACTGCGCTCTGATTTGTTTGTGTTTATTACGTGGCCCTTCCCTGATTGGATCATGCACATTGTAATGTCTCATTCTGATTGGTCACCCTTCACAGAAGAAAATCAGATTCCCACATGGGGGATGTAGAAGAGTTTCTTTCTTTGGTGCTTGTTGTGCTGCTAATCTGTATGCACCTAAATTTCATTTTGCACAGTTTGAATGCCACATAAACACAGCAAAGGCAAAAAGTTTACTGGTTGCTACAGTTTTGTGATAAATCCAGTGGTTGGTGGTGTTACTGTCCCATCAAGGATTTCTGTGCTGATGTACACATGCCCAGTGTAGCTGAATATCTGCATCATATGCAATATCTGTAATTTTAGTTTGGAAGGAGATTGTTTTCATTTAAGATCACTGCTTTTAATGAAAACATAGAAGTGTGGACATGGCCTTAGATGGCACACTAATCCTGTAGCTGTCAATACCGATGATAGATAATCTTGAAGGCGTCTCTCCCAAACAAATAGATTGATAATTTTCTAGCAGACTTTACTGAGTAAACAGAGATAATGCTGACACAGTCTCTAACAAAGAGAAAAAAATCTTGCAGTTATTTTCTGCCAAGCAAAGATAGATGGATATACAGATAAACTTTCCTGTAATCCTGTAGCTGTCTTTACCGACCTCAAATAATTAGATAATTAGATATACAGATACCAATGTGGCCATGTCTACCAAAGACTGATAATCCTATACTTTGTTCTGTACTGAACAAAGACAGATAAAGAATGAGAAAATCTGGTATCTGAATCTACCGAGGAAAGGCTGATACACCTGCAGCTGGTAGATAGAGTGGTAGAGGGATAGAGTTGAAAGGCACTATATAATAGATAGATAGATACCTGGGTGGGGATATCTATCTGTCATACATTGCATATCTATTTATCTGTCATACATTGCATATCTTCTAGAGAGATAGATGTGAAAGGCATTATATTATAAACAGAGATATGTAAGACGCAACAGATTGACAGCTAGATGGAAAAATTGACGTGAAAGGCACAATGTAATAAATACAGACATGCAAGATACAATAGATTGACAGACAGACGTAAATAGATGTGAAAGACGCTATATATTAAAAACAGATATGCAAGACACAATGAATTGATATGCAAGACAAATAGATAATGCCTTTCACATTTATCTATTTATCTGTCTGTCTATTGATCTGTTGTCTTTTATATTTTTTTTATTATATAATGCCTTTCACATCTGTCTGTTTGTCTGTCATATAGTGCCTTCTCTATCTATCTATTACATAGTGCCTTTCCTGTCTCTCTGTCTGTCTATTCTGATAATGTGCTAACCCCATCTTGATGACCCAGTCCTTAATTCCACTCTTGAAGACGCTTTCTCCACAGACTGGCCAAATGCTTTCGGCCGCAGTGTGTTAAACGACAGAGCGGCTGCTTGGTGCCGTCAGGTTACTGGGATGTCTCTGCTGGTTTTTACTGGGCTGTCTCCACAGTATGGTATTCCTGAGCCGGGCCTGACATCTGTTGTGAAAACTTCATTAATGTTCTGCATGGCCTGCTGCCTCAGGTTGTGCATATGTGAGCAGAGCCAGGGATATTCAGGCTACTCAGTTGCTAAGGGCCCAGAGCAATCACTTCATTAATCTTAATCTTCCACCATGATGTCTCTCAAAGAGCAGCACAGCTAGGTGGAGGCAGAGGTGGAGAGAGTTGATGTGTTGCTTTTTAATGGTGGTTTACCTCTGAGTGGGCCGTTCTTAGGTATAGGCAAAGTAGGCCCCCACTGCTCAAGCGCCCTGCCGTTTTTTCAGCCGTAACCAAATACAACTTACAGGTCCACATTTCAGAAGTACAAATTTCCTCTGGTGGCAGAATTATCAGTATGGTTATGCGCAAGCAGAGAGAAAACGGTGACGACAGGCAGCATGATCTCTTGGTGCAAATTAATATTATGAGCAAAATGTTGCATAGTAAAGATATGCAGTTTGACGTCATTTTTGAATTGCATTCGACTTCTTGAAATCCTGCAAAGAAACAGGTTTCGAATTGGCCCAAGATACAGCTAAAGAGTTAGCTACAGAACTGGAAATAGACGAGAACGAAATGCACTTTCCATCTGCACTGACCACACGTAGAACGAAAGTGTGAAGACAATTTGATTATGAAGCTTGTGATGAGCCGATATGTGATCCTAATGAAAAACTCCACGTTGAGTCCTTCAGTGTCTTGCTAGATCAAGCCCTAATGTCAATGACTGAACGATTTGACCAGATGAAAAACCCATTATGACAATTTAGGGTTCCGGCACAATTTCGGATGCATTGCAAGCATGAGCGAAGCTTATTTGAGAGAGTGTTACAATGTTCTCAGCAATATCTTAACAGAAGAAATTAGTGGGCCCGATGTTGATGCTCACGATTTATGTGCCGAATTGCACAATTTAGAATATTTGGTTCCACAAACTGTTTCTGCTCTTAAAAGTTTGCAATTCATATACGAGATCTATTTGCAAGATTCTTTCCCTAACGTCTCTGTTGCTTTACGTATCTCTTTGATGACATACGAAGAATCATGACTCAAGATCGATTGAATGGCTTAGCATTAATTTCAGTTGAGCATGAAGTCATCAACTCCCTCGATTATTTAGACTTAATCAAAGACTTTGCAAAAATGAAAGTACGCAAGGTGTTTTTACGTTAAAGGTTTGATTTACATGCTATATTAGGTATAGTCAGTAGGTTCCTTTGACATGTTCCTCTCAAATCTGATATATATAATATTCATCCATCCATTATCCAACCCACTATATTCTAACTACAGGGTCACGGGGGTCTGCTGGAGCCAATCCCAGCCAACAAAGGGTGCAAGGCAGGAAACAAACCCTGGGCAGGGTGCCAGCCCACCGCAGGGTATATATAATATATAATCATAAAATGATATGCTATACATTACTAATTATTACGCATTTATATGGATAAAATAATTATTATGCATTTATACAGATAAAATAATTATGATACATTCATATGGTTAAAAACATCAGGGCCCCGATAGGTACCTTTGCCTAGGGCCCCCAAAAACCTAAGAACGGCCCTGCCATTTGGTCTGGTATAATAATACACACCCAATCCCTTTCACTTTTGGCGACCTTCTCCTCTCGGATAGGGTTTCCCGTTTTCATTGCTTCTTCTCAACGTTTCTCGTCACACTGAGCCTTGTTATAGCCGGAGTGATGGGACTTTGGGTTCCCAGTGTGTGCATCAGTTTAGGGTTATTTTCACTCATCCATTGCCCACCACGTGAAGTTATCAGTCATCAGCATTACTATAAACTTAAGTTACGCGGCCGAGCGAGTACAAGAAAGACGCTACCATGCTGCTGTTGCAAGTGTATGATATTGGAGAACGGAATATTCCAATAGAGACTATTTCTCTTACCACATTTGATTTTTGTGACCCTTTATCTGCATGTTTTACATATTATTAATTTTTCCACCTAACCCTAGCTACTAGGCAGACACAAAGATACAGACACACAGACACTTTTCCTTTTATTATGCTGTATAATTGGATTCCTGTCCATCCCACAGTTACTCTCTGTTAGACTTATTCATTATTTGCATTTGCAGTGCACTGTTATCACAAAGATTAGCACTGCTTTCTGCAAAGGCCATAACAGAGATGTCAGAACCGGAGGGACACACGGACACTTGTCCTTTTATTAAGGTGGATATCAATGTCTGGTCCAGACTTCATGTGCACTGCTGATTTGGAAACCTGCTAATTTAGAAAAATGTTGACACGCTGAATAGCTATTTCCCCCAACTGTACATTGTTTTAGCGTGGCTATTTCCTCCATTTAAGGTCGTGTGAGAGAACTGCTGGTGTTTATGAAGTTCAGATTGTGCTTCATTTTGTGGAGGTGGCCTGTCCTGAGACTCTCCCTTTCTTCATTTGATCTTTACACCATTACCTTTCTCTTGTCCTCAAGAGAGGTGTTTGGGGGTGGCAAGTGGGGCAACCACCCCAGGCTCCTTGCCTAAGGGGGCCCCGCTTTTGAGTCCCGTGTGTCTTGTTCGAGCGGATTTGTCAAATTATATTCTCCAGTGTATATATATATTGTGAGCTGGGGGGCTGATCGCTCCCCCAGAGAATACAGACGTGAAAAAGTTGACAGACTACCTTCACATTGCTCCTTACTTTATTTACACTCTGTCACGTGATAAACCTCTCGCACGGTACTCTGCACACTTAAAAGCTTGTTCAGCACCTGTCAGTATTGGAATTGATTGTTTTGCTTTCTTTCTCTCTCTCTCTCTCTGATATTCTCTGCTCCTGACGGAACTGTCATCTCTGTCTTGTCATGGAGTTTAAACTTTTGAAAAAGAGACAAATGTTTGTTTGCAGTGTCTGAATAAAGTTCATGTCTGTATAACCTCCTGTGTTTCAGTGCAAATCTGGGACCTAAGCGTGACTATATATACAGGGTGGGCCATTTATATGGATACACCTTAATAAAATGGGAATGGTTGGTGATATTAACTTTCTGTTTGTGGCACATTAGTATATGTGAGGGGGAAAACTTTTCAAGATGGGTGGTGACCATGGTGGCCATTTTGAAGTCGGCCATTTTGGATCCAACTTTTGTTTTTTCAATAGGAAGAGGGTCATGTGACACATCA
>JANRMT010062789.1:25008801-25032892 GCA_026402145.1 Polypterus bichir lapradei | reverse complement strand
CTTATTTCAGTGGTATGACGCCACTGTCAGCCGCCATATTGAACTTTCCAACGTCACTAATTCTCCCACTTCCCGTGTAGGTAAAAGGCTGAAATTTGGCAGGCTCATTCCTTACAGCTTACTTACAAAAGTTAAGCAGGTTTCATTTCAAAATTCTACGCGTAACGGTCATAACGGTTGACAATGTTCGCCATGTTTAACTTTCTTATTTATGGCCCCATCTTCACGAAATTTGGTAGTTGGCTTCCCTGCGCTAACCAAAACCGATGTACGTACTTATTTCAGTGGTATGATGCCACTGTTGGCCGCCATATTGAAGTTTCCAACGTCACTAATTCTCCAACTTCCCATGTAGGTAGAAGGCTGAAATTTGGCAGGCTCATTCCTTACAGCTTACTTACAAAAGTTAAGCAGGTTTCATTTCAAAATTCTACGCGTAACGGTCATAACGGTCAACAACGTCCGCCATGTTGAACTTTCTTATTCATAGATAGAAGGCTGAAATTTGGTACTTATTTTGGTGATATGATGCCACTGTCGGCTGCCATATTGAACTTTTCAACGGTCTTTGTTACTTATGGGCCCATCTTGAAGAAATTTGGTACGCGGGTTCCCAACGCTAACTGAATCCTACTTACGTACATATATACGTCCATAGCCTGCAGCTCGGTCACCGTGTGAGGCGGCGTTGGGTCCCCCATCCCAACGCCTCCCACGTTGTTGGCTGCCTGCCTATATAAGGCCGTCTGTCGCTCCAGTCTCTACATTCCCTTCCTTGCTTCGCCACGGTATTCACGTCTCCCTGCTGATAACTACAGCCTTTTTATTTAATCGACGGCTTCTCCGCTGTTTTATTGTTCATTTATTACGATTATAGTTATTGTATAGGTATTTTAGACTTACTTTACATTGTTCAGGTACCCATTTCCTTTATCATTCCAACCATACCCCCATTAACATGTCTATCGAGGTGATCACCATCGATCAAAGAACTGTCACTTACCAAGTGGTTTCCATGCCCGGAGATGGCACCTGCCTTTTCCATTCTCTTTGTTACATATTGCACAGCCATATCAGGCTCACTATTGATATCCGGAGGAACATTGTGTCTTATTTATTGAATGACTGGGACAGGTTCAAGGTGTGGACTGATGACGGTACAGGAGATAATTATACTACACAGGAGCACTAGAAGAGTGAAATGCTTAAGTGTACCGAAATGGCCAAATATTTTACACCTTTGGACAACCGCCAATGCCTCTTAAACATCTTAGCTTCACAGGTGACGATTTCAGTAGTGGACACTTTGATGTTTAGAAATGTTTAAACTCTCAAAAGCTGGATGTGAAGTTATCAATGAAACTGGTTGTATACTTACAACGCTTGACAGATGCCGAATGTCTCTTCAACATAAGTCCTACAAATACTGTCGTAACTGAAACAAACCATGAAACTCAAACCGATTATGACAGCAGCAATCCAAGCTGTGAGATTTGAAACAAGATTACTGTTCACATGGCCAACTGTACGTTGCATGCTCAAGAGTAAGCTCAGCGCACAGCTACAGCTTGGTCATATTGCAACTGGAGGGCCGAACTGACAACGTGGCATACAAAGAGATCTTTAACAAATAATTATTGGTATATTTTCCCTCAGTTTAAAAAGGTTTAATTTTCTTCTTAATAAAAATTTTAAGGCAGTACTTCACCGCTGCGAAGCGCGGGTATTTTGCTAGTGTCATTATAATGGCCAGCTTGGAAAATTCTAGGGGAGAGTCCCAGAATGCATATCCGAGTTCTTAGCCATTATCCATTATATATCTGTAATTATATTACTGTGTTACTGGAAATCATTAAAAGTTTGCTGGTAAATAAATTGTTAATTATTGTAAACCACTGATCTTCTACTCTCTTGACCCTATATAACTGTTTCAACATAATAACTATCATCAATGAAATACAGCACTAAATTAATTGACACACAAAATGAGCTCTTCTCATTTGAGGGGTACATTAGGTTACCATAATCAGACTATTATGAAAATTCTTGTTTGTTCTGCATAGATTCATTGTACGTGGCTTCTCTGCTGCTGGATTAAGCAGGTTGAGCTCCTTGCTGTGTAGCACAGAGTGGGTAGTGACAGGGACAGCCCCCATGTATGTAACACTGATCCCTTGTATCACAGGCTCTGTGGGTGCTAGTTAGTCATAGTGATAAGAGCTCAAAAGATGCAGAGAGAGATTAAGAACTTGGAGTATTGTGAATTTGCGTATAAATTGATTTTATGGAAGCACGGGGGAGCATTGGTTTGCACTGCTGCCTCACCCTTGAGGTCCCATTTTTGGCTACAGTAATTGGTCCAGCATAGTTGACAGAGGTCTCTCTAGCCTACAGGGACAGTTCAAAGACTATTGCACCATGATAATCCACTCCAAACTAGTTCTGTTATTTCTTCCCCATTGACTTCAATGCTTTTTCACCAAGTTCATCCAAATTCCCAAATGTTTCTGGATTTTTGCAGACTTCAGCGGGGATCACTCATCACTACTGAATACATCTGCTGTATACAAAAATAAGGAATATTCTGAGAGCTGCACCAAATCTAGAACTCTTCGGATGCCATCTCTTTTAGTAAATTATGACTTTTGGAGATTATAAGTCAAGGTTAAGTAAGGCAAAATGCAAATGTTAAAGTAGTAATGTCATAAAATGATATTGAGGTGGCATGTGTCACAGCTAAGGCAGGATAGCTAGTGGGATCAGCAGACAGACAAGCAGAGCTGACACTGTCAAAGTTTTAAAGACTTATTGTAGGGCCCAAATATTATTGTGAATTCTGAGGCGGTGATACCAAAAAACAAGTGTGGAATGGGAAAGCAAGGGTCAGAATCATGAGATCAAAATCGACTGGGGCTACCAAGAACAAAAGGACAAGACAATACTTGAGAGTCAAAAGAAAAGCAATACGCTGACATGCAAGAGACGGTTAAAAGCAAATGACAATGACCAGCAGAATTGAATGTCAAAGAACACTCCGAAAGTCACAACTGGTGATAAGGAAATCTTTCATCAAAGCCAATGCAGGATTGAAAATTCAAAGCCAAAAAAAAAAAATGCAGGCATTCAAGAAACCAGGAATGAGTAAATGATGAACTCTTAGTGCAGTGAAACAAGGTTGATTCATCACCCTCATATACTCCAGAAACTCCCAGGTGACCTTCACATCATTGCTAAAGCACCTTGGGCGTTTCTGGGAAGAATCTCCATAGAGATGGCAGAAACAATCATTTAACATAGCAGCGCCCAAACAGAAAACAAAATGGCATTGCAAAAAAAAATGTGATGAAACAGTGATCTGCACTGCACAAAATTAAATGTCAAAATTAAAGTTTTTGACTCTCCAAACCATAAAATCAATGTATTGATGATTAGGAAATGCAGAGGTATTTATATAAAAATGAATAAAAGTTGGAGATCCTAAAAAGCAAAACCTGTGCCAATTGCATGGTGTACTGGCTGACAAAATGAAAGCCAGAAGAGTTTTATGAGGAAGGATGGAGAGAAAAGGCAAGATCAAAAAAAAAAAAAAAAAACTAGAAAGGTCAAAGCCAGAGATGAAAACTAGAAACGCTAACCAAAAAATCAAAGTCAAAGTACTAAGTAAAAGTCTTATTTTAAAAATGGACACAAGAAAGCACATCCTGGATCAAGTAGAGGTGCAAGAGGAGACCACCGATGGTGACATCATTCTACAGTCCCAGTCCACAGCTGGGATCATTACCATGGCAACAAGAGAAGCGTGAAATCCTGAAAACAGCGCCACCTGTTGTAAAAACAAAATGATGTTAAAAAAAATTTAGGTTTTAAATAAGGTCATCAAACAAAAACACATGTCAGAAATACATTCTGTGGGACTAAAATAAAAAGAAATGATGTATAATTTATTTTAAATCTTCTGAAAAGCTTAAGAAAAAGCAAATACAAATATGAATTACAACACACAGGACTGCAACAGAATTTAGTCAAAAAAGAGAACCAGTAGATGAATTGTAATTGTAATAAGGAAGTAAAAAAATATATATAACCAAGTATGTAATAAAAAATGTAGTCAAGTATAGACAGACGGCAAAAATTCAAACAATAAGCACATGCTTACCCAGAGCTAAAACATTAATCTGAAATCATAGCCAAAAAGCAAAGCCAAAGTTGTTAAACTATTTTAAAAGGAATAATTGTTTTAAGGTTTGAGATGAGTCTAGTTAAGGTGAACTAGGAAGTGTGTAATGCAACCATTATACTATTGAGCCATATGTTACCCAGCATACACTTCTAGTTGACCTTGCCTAGCAATGGAATAGCAACTGTGAACACAAACCTCTTAGAATGGCGGCGCCCATAAGAAAAGCAATGTGGCATTGTGAGAGGTCATTACTTATTTTCAATGTTGTTAAACTTACCAGGCACAAAAATAGATTCCTTGACCACTAAAACACCTAAACAAGGCTTAAATATTTGTTTTGTGGCAAAGGAAAATTTCTGAACAAAAACAAAAAAATCAAAAACCAAAAACACAATCCTAACACTGGGGCCTACTTGAGAAATAATGCAAAAGATTCTTTGATCCGCCATGAAATACAGAGTAGTGTGAATGCCGCTGTTCTATTCCAGACAGAAGCAATAGTATTTTTTTTTTGAGAGAAGGACAAAGAAACAGGGATCAAAAATGGCAAAAACAAAACACAAGAATCGAACGTGAAAAATGTAGCTAAAGGATAGTTCCCAGAATAAATGTAAAAATCGAAGGGAAACACAACAAAGTCTTTAAGGGTTTATCTGTCAGACTTGGGTGGAAAATGGCAGCCTTGGACAACCTTTTAACTCTTTTCTGTAATTGACACTGGGGTCGTGATTCCTAATGCCATGTCCCTAGTAACCTGACTCGTGCCATAACAACAGGAGCGCTGAAATGACAGCTTCCAAGTGTGGACAAAATGGCATCTAAAATTATGTCAAAATCGTTATAACACACCAATATAATATGTGAGAAGTAGATTTTTTGTCCTCAGAAACCCCAAATTCAAAGTTAAAATATCTCAAAAATGTGTGAAAATAAAAATTAAATTCAACACCAACTCATGATATCTGCCATACCTACAATCACTTCTGTGATGTCATCAGCGTTACTCACCACATCATGTGACCTAATAGATGACACCCCTTAAATAAATAAAATACAGATGTTAACTGATTTCACCTTTGTAAATGATGTAACAAATGTTGAAAACATCAAAATTACTGTCTTATGTCACGACCCCAGAATACACAGAATGACACATCTGAAATTGTCTGATACACCAGAAAGCTATGAAATTCTCCTCAGGTTATGATATGTTAACTTTTTACATGATATAGTTAATGTTGGACTACAAGGTGTAATGGTTTACACATTACCTACATTATGAGGGAGCATCAGTTACGGCACTACAGCGTTGTGACGCGATTCCCAGAGGATGATTTGGCTTGCAGGATTCCCATTGCTAAAGACCTGAGTGGCTGGACCAGGCCAAGGGGACTACCACAAAACACCTGGCTGCGGCAGACAGAAGGTCATTTCTGGAAGGTGGGACTGCACCGCGTGTCTGCCTTGGGGGTTGTCAATCAGGATCCGTCCAGTCAACGTGCTGTACCAGCGCATGCTCCTCAACCTGACCTGACCTGACAAGTAAAAGGAGTTGAAGAAACAACATCAGAGTTTTTGTTCACTGATACAAATCTCCACAACCTGACTGATTTCTTCCCAGTAGCGACCAGAAATCTGAAGAAACCTCTATTGATATACGATTGAAACAATTCACATGTTCATGTTGTCTGATCTTTCGTTGAGAAATTAATTCCTGTTTAGTGTCTTCTAGATCATGGGAGGGGACAGTCAATTAGTATTTCCTGTGAAAGGTCAAAAATACTGTACAAACTCTCGTAAGATCTGTTGTGAAATTCATATTAATAATTCTACTATTAATAATAATACATTTTATTTATATAGCACCTTTCCCATGGTCAAGGAACTTATAATTGAGAACTAATTTTCATAACCCAAAAGCTCACGTTGACTAATCGAGGAGGCCGGGTATACATCAGTTTGAGGATGGGTTAGCACATGCCATAGTCCTATCATTTCAGTGATCTCATAAACAGGACACAAGTGACCAGAGAAGCTGTGAAACCAGCTCACAAACATGACATCATTCACATAAGTTAACCCAATCATTCAGTTTGATTGATTTTTGCCTTTACATTGAAATATGTGGAGGTGAGAAATAGATTGGTTGTCAGTATTAGCCAAAGGTGAACTCCAAGTCTTTATAGATTTCTGAACTATGTAGTCAATGAGCACTCACATGAATGACCACTCTACTCCATTAACACATCAATATTAGCCTTTACAATTAAATTAAGGTGGAGTGGTGGCTCTGAGGCTAAGCATCTGGAAGGCTGCTGGTTCAAATCCCATTACTGCCAGAAGGGGTCCTACTTTGTTGGGCCTTTGAGTAGGACCCTTAACCTTAAAATTGTTTTAGGGTGCTGTACAATGGCTGACCCTGTGCTCTAAGCTCCAAAGGTCATGTGAGAAGACAATTTCCACCCTGGGATTAATAAAGTGTAGCAACTACCAAATTAGATGGGTGTCAGTGTTGACCACAGGAGAACAACATGGCTTTGTAGCTTTCTGAATCAGTCAGGGCTTGTATGGACAATCAGGTGTACAATGGAACCCACTTTTGCCAATTAATTTAGTGCTGTATTTCATTGATGATAGCCAGAATGTTGAAACATTTAAAGGTTACAGTTATATAGGCTCAAAAGAGTAGAAGATCAGTGGTTTGCAATAATTAATTTATCAACCAGCAAACTTAATGATATCCAGTAACAGAGTAATATGATTACAAATATATGGTGGATAATGGCTAAGAACTCAGATATGCATTCTGGGACTCTGCCCTAGAATTTTCCAAGCTGTCCATTATGTCCATTGTCCTTATCCTCTGTTCTACAGCCCAAGACAAGTTATTTGAGCAATTTGGAGCACCAACTGATAATTAAACTCTTGGAGATCAATGACTATCAGATGTAATGAGATGAGTGGGGAATGCACAGCTGACGTAACAAACTCAACTTTGATGTCCGAAAACATTAAATGGGGTTTAACAGGTGTGCTGTGAACCTAAACAATTCTTACCTGCGAGAAAGGCCAGGCCAAAAGCAAAACTGAACTTTGCCTGATCTTCTGATAAGCAGTTGGCTTTCTTGGCTGTCTTTTCAGAGTACAGTTATTTACAGTACAGTGAGACATTTGTTCATGAGCGCCTCACTTCCTGAGTAATTCAGTATCTGAGCATTTTTCCATCATGAAATATGTCTCTGTACACGAGTAGTTACTCAGAACCTGAGCGTTTTTGAACATAATCATAAATATGTATGGTTTGCGCGCCGTCAGTTAAACAAAGGAATCATGAGTCACTCTGAGCACTTCCTTCGCTGAATTATTACGCGATTTATTTTATTGCGAGCACGTTAGCAGTTTTTGTGTATTTTACTGTTGAGTTACGAAAGTGTACGACCAGCATGGGGCCAAAGAAAGCGTTAAAGGATGCACCCATGAAGAAATTTATGAAAATAGCCATAGAACTGAAAAAAACGATCATCAAAAAACACAAAGACGGTGTTCATGTGGCTGATTGGCATGCCAATACAACAAAGCAACATTGACAATATGTACCATTCTTAAAGATAAAGATAGATTCAAGAGTGCTGATGTGGCAAAAGGTGTTAAAGTGCCAACAAAACAAAGGTCTAAAACAGTCGATGATGTTGAAAAGTTGTTGCTATTGTGGATAAATCAGAAACAGTTATTGGGTGATAGCGTTTCTGAGGTGGTCAGATGTTAAAAAGCTAGGGAGTTGCATGCTGATCTCATTAAGAAAACCCCTGGAATGAGTGATTCAGAAGTGGAATCATTTAAAGTGAGCAGGGGATGGTTTGAGAAGTTTAAAAAAGAAGTGTTAATCATACTGTCGTAAGGCACGGTGAAGCTGCAAGCTCAGATGAAGCAGCTGCCGAGAGAAACATCAAGGAGTTCGAGGAGTTTGTCGAGAGTAAGGGGTACATGCCACCATATACAGTGTATGTTTACCAACAGTTTGGGGGTGTGGAATGGATTAATTAGATTTGCATTATTTCTTATGGGTAAATTTAATTCGGAATACAAGCATTTCTGTTCACGAGTCACTTTCTGGAATGGATTAATCTCGTGAACCGAGATTCAACTGTAATTACTTAGGATCTAATGGTGGTTTATCTCAAGCTGGAGGTAGTTGTTTTCACCTCAGATGAAACCAGTTCTGTCATTCTTTGATGTGTAGACAAGACTGCTGATGCAATTTTTAGGATGGGAATGTGAGCTCAGGCCATTTATGGTGAGTTAATTAATTAAAATGTTCTCCTGTCTACACTCGCTCCACTATCTTACACTGTGACTTCATTGAATTGAGATTTTTTTCATGAACTTTTCGATGTTGTTAGTTGTTCCCTACAGAATCCTATTATACCAGTAACGGTGTAATGCACGATAATGTGGAGTGAATACACTTGACTTATAGTTTTCATTCTCTTTCTCTGCACATTTACCATTTGTTTGCTCAGAGGTTGATGCGATTGCTGCTTCCTGAGGAGCTCTTCTCTTCTCCACCCTAGCGGCTCTTTTTTCCATTCTTCCATTGGCATCTTTTCACGTTAAAACTGATTATGTCAGTGTTTGTGTTGTAATTACTTAGTACGTTTTCTTTAATTTTTCACTTAAGCTGGCACTTAAGTCTTCAATCTGCCTCAAGAATAGTTTAAGATATGAAGAGGTAGGGGAAGTGACGGCAAAGGTGATAGGTAATGAGAAGGCGCCTGTACGCATGCACCGTAGGGTCACCCTGCTGGCTGCTGCCGAGAGTTGATTCAACAATAAAATGGAAATAAAAATAAAATGAGTAATAATCATCACCCTGAAAGCGGACAGTAGAGGTCACGTAGTATAAGTGTATCAAATTTCAGGTCAATTGGTCAAACGGTTTGCGAGCTACAGGTGATTTAAAATCCTGGACAGACAAACGGACAGCCATGGTAGCGTATTATATAAGAACACAACTAGCCATCCCCCATGGCTTTGCCTGCATAGTAGTGAAACAGGACAGTGAGGAGGGCCCTGCCTGGCTCCCTACTCCTGACGTCACTCTTCCCCCTCCCCTCGGTCTGCAGCCTTTGTTTCAGATTAGCATGAATATATCGCTCCTGCAAGCGAACTATGATACTTGCGCAATGAGAGAAGTTGCAAAATCAATGGAATCTTAAAGAAAATAATAGAAAAGAAAAAGATCTAAATCCGTTAAGTAGTTCTCTCGTTCGCTAACTAAGCGGAGCTAAGGTTACGCCCTGAGGCTGACGCGTAAGTGAGGAGGGCTCCACCCCTAACCAGCCCGATGAGTCTTTCACAGATTTGTGCTAATAAATCGATACTGCAAGCAAACTATGATACTTAGCATGATGAGAAAGTCGCAAAATCAATGGAATGTTCAAGCAAATTATAGAAAAAAATCCGGTCTAAATCCATTAAGTAGTTCTCTCATTCGCTAACTAAGTGGAGTTAAAATTAAACCGCAAGGCTGCTGTGTGAGTGAGGAGGGCCCCACCACAATCCCATCGGGTCAATGCGTCTTTGGATTTGTGCAAATAAATCAGTACCGCAAGCGAACTATGATACTTAGCGAGATGAGAGAAGTCGCAAAATCAACGGAATGTTTAAGCAAATTATAGAAAAAAATCAGATCTAAATCCATTACGTTGTTCTCTCGTGAAAAGTGGACAGACATGCAAACAGGTCTAAAAAAAACCATAAGAAATTTTGCGCTTCGACCACAAAATTTTTAAAACCATTGCTTAGCGAGCACCTATGGGCCAAGGGTAAACTACATTGCAAATTTCAAGTCCTCATGGTTTGGGAGATTTCGTGATGAATGAGTCAGTGATATTTGGCTTTTTTTTATATATATATATATATATATATATATATATATATATATATATATAGATTAGGAAATGTGTAATATCTGTTCTCTGTATAAAACATGACATTAAAAATGTTTTTCAGCCTCTACTACAAACAACATGGCTTAGATAACAGTGGAAAAAATATGATTTTTGGCTGGAGCGTTCCTTTAACTGATTGATTAGGCAGAGTACTGCTGATGAATAGTTATCCCCATGGCTTACACGGGTATTGCAATCAAATATGGAATCAATCATTGTTAATATAAAAGAGCACAAAATGCTGTGAATGCCCTTTTGGACACAATAAATTCTTTCAGTGTTAAATGATGAGTTGGAGTTACTGTTGATTAACGGTTAACTCCGTTGCTCACACAAATTAAATATAAAATCTATTAGTGTATGTGTCAATGGCCAGAAATGTTGAAAAGCTAGTTTTGCACCTAATACAGTAAACTGCTTATTGGATTATGTCCTTATTTCAATATTGCAGACAACTATTTTGATAAATCTGGAGTATGAACATCAACCAGATTTAGTATCAAAGACGCTGTGAAACCTGCCAGGTTCTATGAACACAGTGATGTCATTAATCACTACTATGTTGTAATAAACGAAGGTGACAATTAGGTTAGTGTTGGTATTGACCGATGGCTTCAAACATCTCATGCACAGAACCAATAAGTGTTGGTGTCAGTGACCAGAAATCATCTTAAGGCTGACTTCAGATTTAACAGAATCAAATTTGTGTAGTGTACTTATGTAAGGGAAAAGCAAAATATGAAATGTGTATATTGCAATACTCACAAACATTTGTGGACAAATCTTGTAATACAATATAAAATATAGGTAGTTAAAATATATAATTTTAAGAATATATTTGAAATTTGATTAAACATATACAGTATTTCCCTTCATTGATTGACAAGTCATTGCCTAACTTGCAGGGATGTGGTGGGGGGTTTCTGAGCCTGTCCCAGCTATCATGAAGGCAAAGCAGGAAACAACCCAGGATCCCTGGAACGGGTGCCAGTCCATTGCACAGAAAACACAAACACACATACACACTATCACCGATTTAGCATCCCCAGTTCACCTAACCTGCATGTCTTTGAACAGTGGGAGGAAACCGGAGCATCCAGGGGAAACGCACGTGGACACAGAGAGAACATGCAGACTCCATGGAGGGAGGACCTGAAACGTGAACCCTGGTCTCCGTACTATGAGGGAACAGAGCTATCACTGTGTCACTATCCCTCCCCTTAATATATTGTAAGAAATTTGTACATGCATTGTGTGTAAGACATGCATCTATATTTTGGATCTTTGTTTCTGAAAGATCAAATCATGTATGGTTTATGTTTTTACCTGAACAAACCAACACAAAACAAACACAAGCTTCTCAAGGAAACCAGTTTTTTGGTGTTAGCACACACAGCATGCATTCTACTCTGAAACGTGTGTACTGTAAGCCTAATATTTTTGACATTCTAAAGACATTTTAAATAAAATGTTTGCAATCTGTTACAAGTATATCACTTCAATATTAGTTTCTAGAGATGAATCTACTGTCAGGCTACCAGGTATAACTGTAAATACAGGTATAACATTAGAGCATCTGCTCCTAAGCAGATTTTCTATTAGGGGAAAGTTAATATACAAAAAGACAAATATATATTAAAATACTGTATGTAGAAATATGTACAAACTGTAAGATATATTGTACAGTATATCATAACTAGAATTTACAGTATGTGAAAAAAGTATGTTATATGTTTTATGTTATAATATATATTTTATTATTATTATATTATTTCATCTATATTTATAGAAATATATTTTTTATATTTTGGAAAATATATTACTTTATACAAAAATGGCAACAATTTACATATTTTACAATATATATCAGTATATTGAACAATATTTAAATATATTTATCCCTGAAGTATGTTGTAACATAACAAGCTGCCCGATCAAATGCCATTACTGCCAGAAGGGATCCCACCCTGTTGGGCTTACTGAAAATCTGAAAATTGCTCCAGGGGTGCTGTACTGTACAATGGCTGGCCCTGCACTATGCCCTCAAAAGTCATGCGAAAAGACAATTTCCTCTCGGGAATTAATATAAAATAGATACAAAAAAAAGTATATATTTTTAAATATATTCATAATGGTGGCAAAATATTTTATAAAAATACAGGGTGAGTCAAAATTATGTTAACCTTATGATTCGCAGAAAGCATTTATTCACAAAACATACTTCACATGTGCAAGATGATTTACAGGAATGTCTCAACCTGTTCGCTATCATGTTCAACACATGCACCATATAGAGCACTTAAATTCTCCACAGAAATTATATATAAATGTATTCATAGCAGTACTATTAGTGTTAACATAATTTTGACTCCCCCTGTATATTGCAATGGCTGGGGTATGTGAGAGACAAGGGAATGGAATTAGCCTCTTTACGACAATTGCAGTAGAGCAGCTCTTGAAAGAAATTTTGCGTTTTTCTTCAGCAGATCCTCACCGATGCCATGCAGGTGTCTGATGCCACCTTGTGCTCCCAGCCACTTAGTCCCGTTGTCTGGGTCCGCCTCACTCAGGGTTGGAGACAGTCCACAGGCCACAATGTTCTCTGGCTCAGTGAGCTCCAAGGTCCGCTGACATCTTTACATGTCGGTTGGTGGGCTTTAGCAGCAGGAAAACACGTCCAAAATGCTCTCTAGATGCCGTATCTGAGCTCCCCTCTGCCAACATGCTGTTCACAGGGCTGCTTTACAGCTGACTCAGGGTAATTTGGCCGTCTCAGACAGTCCACTGCCACCTGAGGAGCATGTCCTTCTGAGGTCTGGACCCAGTGGTGTTACAATATTTTCATTTTTGTAAGGATTTAAGCAATATTGGAGTAAAAATTAATAAATCTAGAGATGAGACAGACATCAGCTAAATGTAAAACAACAGACATTGAATGGTCTCAAAGATCTTACAAATGGCTGTAGAGTGCCATCTGATTGGAGGAAACCACATTATTAATGAGAAGGCCCCTAGTACAACTAAGACATTAACTAAACTGAAACACCAAACCCACAATATCGTAGTCAAAGGAAAAAGAATCTGACTTCTGTCCCGGTCTACCATTGCCAAGGTGGTTACCACCATTTGAGGACAATAAGTTGTGATGTCACTGGGCCCATCTTTATAAAGGTCAGCGTCACATACTTTCTGGTTATCCAAAATTCTGGATAGGAAGCAAATGTTTTTGTGGTGTTTCAATGATTTTGAGTGATTTAGGACAACAATTCTGATATGTTGTTTTACTTTAACTCTGATTTAGGATTTCTTATTGGGTTTGCTTTGTTTTGCTTGTTTCTCAATTGTTTTTTGGCCTTGACTTTTATCACGTCCATCTCCTGGTGAGATGTTCAACATTTCTCTTCCATTTTCATTCCGGTCAGGACAGTCAATGAATTGAATAATTGAGCTAATATTTCAACTTTTCACCTTGGTGGGCCAGACATCGGGCAGTATAAGCAAGGTATCTCAGCATTTCTGATGCCTGGTGTCCCATTTACAAGATCACAGTATTCATTAATCAACATTAACACCTGCTTTCCATCTCCAGATTGATCAGCATAAAGTCTTTGAAGTCTTGGACATTGTTGAAGTTAATCAGCATATTTTAAAATAAGAAACCTGTTATGACTCATTGTGGCCTTTACGTCATTACTGTGCTTTGACCCCAGTGCTGTGCTGGAGTGATCTGTCAAGCCACTCAACATAAACCGCAATCCATCAGATTAATTAACTTGAAGTTGAACATTGATGAAATATGTGAATGGATCACACATGAGTTGAGTTGTGCCCAGGAGGGCTTTACAGCAAGTGTGGCCTTTGATATGAAAACTGACCGATCACGTCTTTTAGGAATTTGTATGAAGTTGACGGGCCATAACATATAACAGGTTTTTTGGTTTTAACAAAAGCTCCTTTACTCTGCCATGCAGAGCTTGTCTCTGATCAGTGTGACCTCCTGGTGACGTCAGCTGATCTCCTCTCTTTCTCTCTGTGTCAGCCCCCCACCGCCACTGCAACAAGTTAAGACTCAAAGACTTCATGCTGAACACTCTGAATTTGGGATTTAAAGTGTTACCTCACACATTCAGTTATTCGATGGTCTCAGTCAGCTTGTAAATAAAGCATCACTGACAAGAAATACTTCAAGGCCCTCCTTAGATGTGACCAGTTTTTTTACTCTATATAAACTGATATACTGTAGTTTATCAGCACCGTAATAATGCAACACAGTGTAGCATCCTCAACTATCTTAATGCAAGTTATGGTTATTCCCTGGGCACAACATTAAAATAAACTGTGGATAGCAGGCACATCCACACTCATAGTGACAGGGCCAGTTTGGTACTAATTAATCTGACACATGTCTAGTGAAACTCATGCAGGCACTTGGGTGTAATGGCAGCAAACCGAGCAGTGAAGATTTAATAAATGGACCAGGAGATGAACACAGTGAAGGACAGAACCAAGTCAAAATGAGATGTACTATATATATATATATATATATATATATATATATACTGTATAATATATCATATACGCAGTAATAAGGTAAGACCTGCTCCCTGGCTAAATGAAACTACGCGATCACTGCGCCGCGCCTGTCGAACTGTTGAACGCCGTTGGAAAAAAGATGGACTGACTATCTCTAAACAGATTTTCAGGACTTCTCTTTTCAATTTCCAGGCTGAAGTTAAGAAATCGAAACATGACTTCTTTGCCGATTTAGTATCCCGCCATTCAAACAATCCTAGGGTTTTATTTAATTCAATTAATGCGGCCATTCACCCTTATTCTGTGATGGGATTAAATAGCACTGTTCTTTCATGTGAGCAGTTTCTATCATTCTTTGTCAGCAAAATTGATACTATTCTCCGTGGCATTGTTCAAACTGGCTATGAACTTCCTACTGTTAATCATGACATTGTTCTAGATTCCTTTGATCAAGTCTCACTTTCAATGCTAAAAAGAACTATTGATACCCTTAAACCAGCCTCCAGCCCCCTCGATATTGTACCACCACGTCTCTTAGTGGAAGCCTTTGATGTGTTGGGCCCATCTTTACTAGCCATTATAAATGATTCTATTAGTTCAGGGGTTGTGCCCTCATTTTTTAAACATGCTGCAGTCCGTCCCCATCTAAAAAAGGCAGGATTAGATCCTGGAGTTTTAACCAACTTTCATCCAATTTCCCAGCTCCCATTCCTGGCTAAAATTCTAGAAAAAATTATTTATAATCAATTGGTCGATCACCTTAACTCCAATAATTTATTTGAGACCTACCAATCTGGTTTTAGGCATTATCATGGTGTTGAAACGGCACTCCTGAAAGTGTTCAACGACATCTCTCTTATTACTGACTCAGGTGATGTGGCAGTCCTTGTCCTCCTTGACCTGTCCGCTGCCTTTGACACCATTGACCATGAAATATTGCTGATGCGCTTCGAACATCTTGTTGGGATTAAAGGGGCTGCTCTTAACTGGTTCAGGTCATATTTAACTAGTAGACACTTTTCAGTGACTTTAAATTCCTCTTTTTCATTTACTGTTCCTCTTAAATATGGTGTCCCTCAGGGATCCATTTTAGCTCCTATTTTATTCTCTATATACCTTCATCCTATTGGAGCGATTTTTAGGAAATTTAACATTTCTTTTCACTGCTATGATGATGATACTCAGGTTTATAATCTCGTCTGCAACTCTGCAACAAATCAACTCCACAACTGTCTGTCTGAACTAAGATCCTGGAAGGCCAATAATTTTCTTGATCTAAATCAAAATAAAACGGAGGTGCTTATAGTGGGTCCACCAGCTAAAGCCCAAATTGGTCTTGGACTTCTCGGCTCTTTCTCTGCCTTTTCCAAACCTCAAGTCCGCAATCTTGGTGTTACCTTTGATAGTAACCTCTCTTTCGAGAAATAAGTAAATTCTGTAGTTAAGAGTTGCTTTTTCCAACTTCGTCTATTAGGTAAGATAAAGCCTTTTTTATCTTCTAAAGATCTTGAGAAAGCTACTCATGCTTTTATTTTTTCTCGCCTCGATTATTGCAATTCGCTGTATTCTGGGATTAACAAATCTCTGATATACAGGTTACAGCTGGTCCCAAATGCTGCCGCTCGCTTTCTGGTTGGGGCAAGGAAGTATGACTCTGTTTCCCCTATTTTAGCTTCTTTACACTGGCTGCCTGTCAGTTTTCGAATTGATTTTAAAATCTTGCTGCTAGTTTTTAAATCTTTACATGGTCTTGCTCCAGCCTATTTATCTGAATTGTGTATTTTACACCAGCCATCCAGAGTGCTTAGATCTTCTGGTCAGTTGTCTCTTGTTGTCCCTCGTACCAAATGTAAAACCAAGGGGGACAGGGCCTTTGCAGCTACTGCCCCTCGCCTGTGGAACTCTTTAACTCATCATATAAAGCAGTCTTCTACAATTGAACAGTTCAAAACAAGATTAAAAACTCACTTCTTTTCACTTGCATTCAGTGACCTTCAGTAATACTGATGGTTTTCTTCTTTGTGATCAAATAACATTATTTCGATTTATTATCTATCTTATTATATGTTCATATATTTTATTACTATTTATGTTTTATTGTTTGATTTTGTTTTTTTTTTATTTTTCTTTTATTCTATTATTGTAAAGCACTTTGGATGCAGCATTACTATGTTGTTTTAAATGTGCTATATAAATAAATTGACATTGTCATTGACATACTAATTCTGCTGTCAAAGCCAAAAAGCTATACGAGGATTGTAGTCAAGAAGGGGATGCTCGTAATTTCAAAACCAATAGCACAGAGAATAAGATGCACAAAAACACAAATCTGGGATAATGAGAGATCCTTTGTGTGTTCAATCAATGATGTCAAATGCAGCGACCTTTGAAAATGCTCCTTCTGGCGACGGCAGAGTTGTGTCTGAATGATGGGACCCCAGAAACAGCAGCTCCCTTAAACAAAACAATATACTAAATTATGATAAATTTTAAAAAAATACACTTTATTCTAGAGACAACTAAAATCTCTAATTCATAGAAGTATTCAGACCCTTAATTCAGCACTTTGTAGAGTTCTCTTTGGCAGCAATTCCAGCTTTGAGTCTTTGTTGGTAAGTCTCTATGAGCTTTGTGCACCTGGATCTGGGAGTTTATCCCATTCTTCCTTTCAGGTCCTCCCAAGTTCTGTTAGACTCAATGGGAAGCATCTTTAAACTGCCATCTTCAGGTCTGAAGCCACTTGAACGCTGTTCTGGCTGTATGGTTTGTGTCATTGTCAAGCTGAAAGGTGAGCCGTCACCCCAGTCTGAGTTCACTGCACTCTGGATCAGGTTTTCTTTGAGGGCCCCTCTGTATTTGGCTGCACTCAGTCTTCTATTGATTCTGACTGGTCTACCTGTTTCTGTACCCTCTTAGCGTGATGCTGCCATCATCATGATTCACTGTAAGGATGGTATTAGGCAGGTAATGAGCAGTCCCTGGTCTTCACTAGACATAAAGCTTGGAGTTCTGCCCAGAGAGATCCATTTTTGTCTCATCAGACCAGAGATTCTTTTTCCTCATGCTCTCAGAATCCTTCCAATGCCGTTTTGCAAGTTCTAAGTGGGCTGTCACGTTCCTTTTACTCAAGAGTGGCTTTCTTCTAGCCACTCTACCATAAACACCTGATTGTTGGAGTGCTGCTGGGATGGTTGTCATTCTGACAGGTCCTCCCAAACCAGCAGAGGACTTCTGAAGCTGTCTTAGCTGTCACTTGTCTGACCAAGGCCTTTCTTGTCTCGTTAGTCAGTATGGCTGGACACCGAACTCCAGGAAAAGTCCTGGTGGGTCCAGACTTTTTCTGTTTCACAATTATTGAAGCCACTGTGCTTGTGGGAATGCTCAAAGCTTTAGAAATGTAGACAGATGATTCATTGGAGTCCATGATTGTATTTTTTTGTCCTGACACGCAGTGTGAATTGTAGGGCCTTCTATACGCAGGTGAGTACCTCTCTAAATGATGTCCAACCAGTTCAGATTTAAACAGGTGGACTCCAATCAAGTTCTGGACACATCTCATGGAGAAAACAAACAAGCAAACAAGATGCATGTGATCACAATTTGGGGCGCCAAAGCCAGGGGTCTGAATACTTATAAAAATAAGATTTCAGTTTATGTTTTTTTTTTTAATGATAAAATGTCCTGCGTCTGTGCTAGGTATAATAGTAACTGACGTCCACAATAGGGCTACAATGTCTGATGAACAAAAGTAACAAGAAACACAAAGAAAGAGGGACGTAAGGGTGAGCGCATCCAGTAAACCGAGGTTCCTGAATGCGCGACGTAATCAAAACAGACAGACTTACTAATATACTATTGTGCCTATTTCAATAAACAGGTATTTTGTTATGCTATTTTGTTCACCTTATTAAAAAGATAAGTGTCTCTGTGTCCATCCAATTTGCTATATGTCTTAAATTCTAGCAGAAGGCACATCACAAACATTTTTAGCAGTAAAATGCACTGCATGTGTCATTCCAACAGATGGTGTATCACAAACAATAACACTTCTTTTACAAATCCCATATCATATGGCATATAACATATGTATTGTATGGTTCACTGCTAATGTTAACCTTGAGGTCCGTGTTGGGTTTCAACCAATCTCAGACGGGTAGCAAAGCTAATATAGATATAAAACATCTCAATCTCATTAAGTTCAATTCAGGATTGCAGGGTCTGGATATTATCCCAGCCTGAGCAAGAAAGAGCCCTGCACAAGATGCCAGTTCATTGAAAGGCCCAGTCACACGCACACTCACACTCATACAGGCCCACTTTGGAAGTATCAGTTAAATAAATGCACACATATTTGGGGTAGGAGATTGTAGATACAGGAAGAATATGTAAACTTTCTGTTGAAAATGATCAGACACAAGATTTGAAGCCAGGACACTGAATCTGTGAAAAGGCACCGTTAATCATTGCACTACTCTACCACAAATATCACATTTGTAGGTGTTTATATATGATTTGTCTTCTTGGTATTGTCATGTGGCACTTGGTGCCATTGCTCTACTGCCAAGTTGTTTCCCTGAGAAGGAAAAGTCATCTCCGGTAATCATCAGGTAGAAGGGTCCTTTCATCTGATTGGCTGGCTCAGTACTGACTCAGCTGAGGAAGGGCCAATAGGGGGAGGCTGCTTGTTGGCCAAGGTCTTCAGGACTCTGACTCTGTCTGGCTTGTCTGTCTCCTTTTCTACAGTTTGGCTGTAGATCTGCAGTTAGCGTGACAGATACTGTTGTTTTTCATTTATGTTAATTAGTTTCTACTTTGTTTTTGATGTATATGAACAGATCTGTATCCTTATATGTGATAGTTCCATATTTAATAAGTGGTATAATCTATTCTTGCATTTTGCCTTGAGAGTTGCTGTGGCGCTTTGGAGGAGGAGGAGGAGGAGGGCTGTGCAAGAACAAAGTAGTTTTGTAATGTCGTGTTGTATTTCTGAAATGGCCATCTAGCTCTGTGAAGAGGATTACTTGTGCTCTGGTTTGTGTGTTGTACCCCATTTTATGACACCCTCTGCATGTCCAACTTACCTGTAATTTCCTTTCCCAAGATTTCTTCCATTTTTTCAATACAAGAGTTTTTTTTTTCTTGTTTTCCTGGGGAGTCAAGGTCTTGAGGGCTATCAAAAAATAGGGTCTGTTAAATTCCATTGAGGCATTCCTTGTGTGATTTTGGGCTATACAAGAAATAAATTGTTGCTGTTTAAAATATGCAAATGTCATTTTAAAAATTGCTGGGATGCATGCATGTACTTTCCTGGATGAGTAAAATGGCACTGCAAAGAAATTATTGCTTTTTAATTGGGGTAATTGGAGGTAAAAATTAACCTGTTTTAAAATTGACTTTATGGATCTGTCAGGGAGGAAATAAATTAGTGGGGATGGATCTTTTTCAAAGTGGCTTTATAGATTATTTGAATGGTACATCGTTCTGTACTTGGGCCATTTACTAGAAATACATTTATAAAAAAAATAAATGAACATTTGTGGTGGTGTGAGACCCTCTTAGACAGGATTTGATTTTTGGCCTATTAACACAATGGCACATTTCATTCATGTTTGATTTATGTTGAAAGCAACAATAAAAGTATTAATGCTAATACACTTTTTGACATCCATCCAACTGTCCATCTCTTAACCTATCCAACCCAGGCCAGGGATATGTGGTGCTGGTGCCTATCAGGCACAGGGTTGGACTGGCCTTGGACAGGCTGATAGTCTTTCACAAAGTGACATTATAAATTATTTGAACAGTGAATCAGTTTGTGTTTAGGTCAGTCACTCGAAATAAATTAATAAAAAATGGATCACTTTACTGCAGTGGGCTGGCGCCCTGCCCGGGGTTTGTTTCCTGCCTTGCGCCCTGTGTTGGCTGGGATTGGCTCCAGTGGACCCCCGTGGCCCTGTAGTTAAGATATAACGGGTTGGATAATGGATGGATGGATGGATCACTTTAAGAGCAGACTCATACAAAACTGCCAGTTCTGAATCCCAGAACTGGGTGGTGTTCATGCCAATACTGAATAAAACCCTGAGTGTTTGATTGTGGGCAGCTTCCTAGGTGACCCTATTTTCCCTTTTTAGAATCTTTATGACGTAGACCTTAACAGAAGGCCCCAAATCCCATTTATAGCCCAGGTCACTGTTAGGATTGACTGCTATTGTAGTTAAACACTCCCCCCATTCTTTTACATCAGTAACCCCAGGTAATTAGGCAGTATCAGTGCAGCCAGGAGAAAAAGTTATACATTTATTCCGATATTATTGAAAATATGAGCAGAGGGCAATTAAGGGTCTTGGCAAAATAATATTAATACAATCTGGATAGTCATCAGTTTGTCTTGCTTAGACTACCAGGTGGCTCTCTGTCTTAGTATGTTGATTTGTTTGTGGCTTCCTCCATAAATGGAGCAGCTGAGAGATGTTCTCCTTCACCCTCAGCCCTTCATTTAAGTCCAGCCTTGGTGTCCAATATGTAGAAGGACTGGACTTTTTCTTTGACTTATGTGTGTTTAGACTTACTTGTTTACTATTTTTGGCTTGCCATATATTCATTATTATTTCTATAAGGATGGAATGCATTGTTTTTATTGTTGTTTAAAAATAAGCAAATATCAATTTAAAAACTCATGGGGCTTCATGTACTTTCCTGGATACATAAATGGAGCAGCTGAGAGATGTTTTGCCTCTCCTTCAGTCCTTCATTTACGTCCAACCTGGTCTTTTTCCTTTACTTGTGTTCATTTAGACTCATTTGTTTACTAGTTTTGGTATGTCATATATTCATTCTTATTTCTATTTCTAATTTGTTTAGTTTCTTCTTTCAATGTTTTCTTTAACTTTTTGTAAAACACTTTGAGTTACATTTTTTTTGCAACACACCTCTAGACTGTTGGGGGATTCTGGGGAAATCGGCTCTTCTGCACGACTCGGATCCCCATTACATTCCAGTCCAGCTGCCAGCCTGTTCAAGTGTTTTCTTCTCAGCCACCTGTATTCCCCCAGGTCAGCTGGCTAGTCAGTACAAGCTAAGAGCTGTGTCAAGGACAACAGCAACCATTGAGCAAGGTGGCTACCTTGCTCAATGGTTGCTGTTGTCCTTGACACAGCTCTAGGACTACAGGGGAATAGTGTTTTCTGATGAAATCAGCTCTTCAGCACAGCTCAGTCCCCATTCCAGTCCAGTCCAACTGGCTGAGGTCTCCAGGACTTTGACTGTGTCTGGCTTGTCTGACTGTTTGTCTACTATCTGTCTGTAATTCTACAATTGACTAAAGGACAGATATTGCCGCTTTTCATTCACGTTAATTAGTTTCCACTTTGTTTTTGATGTATTCAAACAAATCTGTATCTTAATATGTGATAGTTCAGTATTTAGTGAGGGGTATAATCTATTCCTGCATTTTGCCTTGAGAGTTGTTGTGGTACTCTGTACCTGCACTTAGGGTGGCACACTGTGCAAAAAAAAGTAGTTTGTATTGTATTTCAGAAATGACGTAGAGCTTAACAGAATGCCCCAAATCCCATCTATAGCCCTGGTCACTGTCAGGATTGACCGTCGTTGTAGTTAAACACTCCCCCAAACAATTTGACAGAGTACCAGAGCAGTCAGGAAAAAAAAGTTCACATTTATTCAGATATTATCTATACTAATAAACTGCAAAGCCCTCACTCACTCACTCACTCACTCACTCACTCACTGACTGACTCATCACTAATTCTCCAACTTCCCGTGTAGGTAGAAGGCTGAAATTTGGCAGGCTTATTCCTTACAGCTTCCTTACAAAAGTTGGGCAGGTTTCATTTCGAAATTCTACGCGTAATGGTCATAACTGGAAGGTATTTTTCTCCATTTACTGTAATGGAGTTGAGCTTGACCGCCGTGGGGGCGGAGTTTCGTGTGACATCATTACGCCGCCCACGTAATCACGTGAACTGACTGTCAACGCACTATGTAGAAAACCAGGAAGAGCTCCAAAATACGCTGAACAAAACATGCATTATATAATTGAGAAGGCAGCGAAACATTAAGAAGCGAGCGAGTGACATACTACCATATTCATCAGTACAGCTACTTCGGAAACAAAGCGAGGTATAAACCTAAACTTTAAATTAACTTAATAGACAGGCTGCCGCTGGTGCTTTTCGTGCCCACGGGTAATGCGGGATACAAGTTTAATGAGAGGACGCAGGATATAAACGAGAGTTTTGATCACTTTGTAACTAAGTTAAAATTGCAGGTGAAGGGGTGTGCTTATGCATATTCCGAGAGACTGTGTTTGTGGGGGATTGACAGTTAAGGCGGGTGGGGGAGTCACGTCATCATCTCCCCTCCCATTTACCTCATTTCGCTCTGAGCTGAGCTCCGCGGCTAACGCCGTCTTCCGAAGCAACTTCGTCACACTGCCACCAAATACAGAGAAATCCACAAGTTAATACACACTCTGTCTCTAGACTTTCTCCACACTGAATCCTCCAGGCACTACTTACAAAAGGTTACATTGACAATCGTGTTACGTTATTTTTAAAATGTTTAATTTTCTTAGCACAAGCACAGCTGAGAAGCTTCGATGCATGTGCTCCATAATGCGTTAAAAAATAATGCATTTAATCACACTTTGCATTACAATCAAAGGGAAACTTTTGTCAATGCATGATTTCCTGGTACACCGATAACATTGATCAGCGCATCCCAATTCATTTTAGCCTCGCACCACCTTGGTTTGAGAAGAAGTATGAAAAGATATGAGGTTAACACACAAAAACAGATCACCAATTCAAGCTTTATGAAAAATCGATTCGCCATCAATAATTGTTTTGGTAAAGCCATACTCAGTGTAATCCTCCTTCCATTTTATAATTTTTCCGCCACTAGCCATGATTAAATGAACGGTAAAAAAGTAAGAGCGAAGCGAGGGTGACTTATTTAGGCAGGCATGTATATGACAGCAACACTCATGACAATCATGTTACGTTATTATTAAAATGTTTCCTTTTCTTTTCATTACTTCTTTAACCCATTACTTCTCCGCTGCGAGGCGCGGGTATTTTGTATATGAATGACCTCCAAAGAGCGCGGAGACTTTTGATCATGTGAACGTGTCTTCAAAAACTGGCGTCTCCTGCCCAGCCAAAGTCGAGCAGCCGGCGCGCGCGCATAGCTGTGCCGGCCTTTCACACGCTGACTGCGCTTCTGCGGCAAAATAATATTAAGGCGCTTCGCACTTTATTTTGCACGTATACGATTATGAGGTCGTCAGCTCTTATGAAGACACGCACAGGAGTGAAGGACTGACAGTGCCATCACAGCCGATTAATAGCTGGGACGTCTCACCAGTCTGCACAAGACCCACCGCGACTGTCCCCAAAAGGCGCTC
>JANRMT010062789.1:24987274-24998801 GCA_026402145.1 Polypterus bichir lapradei | reverse complement strand
TAGTGCTCCTGTGTAGTATAATTATCTCCTGTACCGTCATCAGTCCACACCTTGAACCTGTCCTAGTCATTCAATACATAAGACACAATGTTCCTCCGGATATCAAGAGTGAGCCTGATATGGCCGTGCAATATGTAACAAAGAGAATGGAAAAGGCAGGTGCCATCTCCGGGCATGGAAACCACTCGGTAAATGACAGTTCTTTGATCGATGGTGATCACCTCGACAGACATGTTAATGGGGGTATGGTTGGAACGATAAAGGAAATGGGTACCTGAACAATGTAAAGTAAGTCTAAAATACCTACACAATAACTATAATCGTAATAAACGAACAATAAAACAGTGGAGAAGCCGTGGATTAAATAAAAAGGCTGCAGTTCTCAGCAGGGAGACGTGAATCCCGTGACGAAGCAAGGAAGGGAATGAAGAGACCGGAGCGATGGATGTCCTTATATAGGCAGGCAGCCAACAACATGGGAGGCGTTGGGATGGGGGACCCAACGCCGCCTCACACGGTGACTAAACTGCAGGCTATGGACGTATATATGTATATACAAGTCTTTTTCTTTAGAGCTTTTAATTCTTCTGGAAATTCTTGCTGTTGACTTAGACGAATAAGCTCTGTTTCAGCTTTAACTAAGTCATCTAGAGAAATTGGACTTGGTTTTAAAGTCCGTTTATACTTTTTCATGTGCTTTGTGATGAGTGATTTTTGTTCTTTGATTACCTTTAGTCTGACTGGCTTCTAGTTGAAATGTTTTTCTTTCATTTCTTAAGTGCAGCAGTATGTCTTTAAACTTGAGGAACCAAGCCACTGCTTTCTTCAAGTGATGCCAGTCTGAAAAGTAAGTGATTAGTTTGTTGATGGGTTCAGTTGTCTCTTCTATTTTTGTCATGTTAACTGCACAAATTTTAACTTCTGGATCATCTTCAAAAAGTGAATCGTTCAGTTGATCTGGTCTTTTTGGCCACTCACGTACTGACTTCAATAAGAAACTTGGACCATGTGACCATGTGATGTTCTTGAGAAAGTTTTCTATGCTTAGCCCTCTAGAAGCTTGATCAGCTGGATTAAGGACAGATGTGACATACCTCCACTGTGAAGGTTGTGAATGATCTCTGATCACGGAGATTCTGTTTGCAACAAAGGTCTTGAATCGAGTGCTTTCATTTGAGATGTATTTTAGCACCGTGGTTCTGTCAGTCCAAAATGTAGATTCTACGCAAGTAGGATTCAGTTAGCGTTGGGAACCCGCGTACCAAATTTCTTGAAGATGGGCCCATAAGTAACAAAGACCGTTGGAAAGTTCAATATGGCGGCTGACAGTGGCGTCATACCACCGAAATAAGTACATACATCGGTTTCGGTTAGCGCAGGGAAGCCGCCTACCAAATTTCGTGAAGATGGGGTCATAAATAAGAAAGTTCAACATGGCGGACGTTGTTGACCGTTATGTGTAGAATTTCGAAATGAAACCTGCTTAACTTTTGTAAGTAAGCTGTAAGGAATGAGCCTGCCAAATTTCAGCCTTCTACCTACACGGGAAGTTGGAGAATTAGTGATGAGTGAGTGAGTGAGTCAGTCAGTGAGGGCTTTGCCTTTTATTAGTATAGATGAGGGGCGTTCAAAAGGTTTCTGCACTTAAACCAAATTTTAAGAATTTCAAAAACAAATTACATCACTTTTCTAGATAGTCACCTTAGTTTGTGATGCATTTTTCCCAGTCACTGACACTCTCAGACACGACCAATTACTACTCCTCCCGCCTTCACCGTTTCCAATGAAAATATAAAAGTGCGGAATATATATCAAAATATCAAAAAATCAAAAAGGAGGTAAAGGGCAACCCACTGCAACCAAGCCCCAGTAAAATTACAGGAATCATAAACCAAATACAGGAGCAAATTTCAGAAATCCAGCAAGGCCAAAAAAAGGCAATACTCACTACACAGAACTCTCCAACTCCTCCAAAGGACATACAAGGAATCCCAAGGCACTTGCTTTCCCAGACTGACTTTAATGGCTGTGGGTAGTTCCTTAGCGGTGAGGTAAGGGTAGTCTATATTGAAACCAATGGACAATACTGAAAATCCAGAAATTACAAGCCAAAGACAGAAGCAAAATGCAGAAATCCAGAGCAAAGAAAGGCAATACTCACTACACAAAACTCTCACGACAAATCCAAAGTGCATGTGCCATGAATGCCAAGCCTGCTTTTAAAGGCTGGGAAAGTCCCTTAGCAGTGATGTAAGGGGAGATGGGGCCATCCCGCCTCTTGGGGATCTGCCCACAAAATTCAAGTAACATAGGAAAACATAATCTCATGCATAGACACTAACTAATAAATAAACAGAATCAAACTAACAGAAAATATGCAATTAGACAAATAATAAATTGATAGAACAATATTAACAGTAACAACTGGAACCAATGAACATTACTGAAAAACCAGAAATCAGAAAGCAAAGACAGAAGCAAAATGCCAAAATCCAGGTCAAAGAAAAACATCACTCACTACACAAAACTCTCATGACTGCTTCAAAGTGCATATCACGAATCCCAAGGCGCTTGATTTCCCAGTCTGCCTTTAAAGACGGTGAGGCCCCTTGAAGAACCAATCGCAAAGTACAAAGAACACAGGAGAACACAATTACACGCAACTAAATAATTATAACTTAGAACGTAATTAGCAGAAAATGTATAGCTAGACAAATAATGAAATGTATAGAACAATATTAACAGAATCATTCAAAACCAATGAACAATACTGAAAAATGAACAAGAACGGCAGAAGAAAGTAATTTAAACATAAGCCAGGCAGAAACCCTAGCTAAAACACTACATCAAAAGGCACAAACAGACTCATGACAACTTTAATTCTCTTTATTTTGGTGCCTTCTAAACACAAAATTACCAGAAGATCTGGCGTTGCTTGAGATTATTTCTATTAATTGACTTCTTTGTTTATTTTGTGTTTTCCTGTGGTTTCTTTTCCCTTGACTTGTTTATGCTTAATTGCTTGTAGCATCCCATTTTGATGATGCCTTTGGGCACAGCGCCAAGCGTATGTTGCTAGGCTGTGGGCGTCGTGACTATCTACCTGTGTGAGCGCCAACATGTGACTTCACAGACGCAGATGTGCACAACAGCATGCGATCAGAACTTTGTTTAGCACAAAGAGAAACTTTGACAGTTTGTGGCAAAATGTTAGAGATAAACAAATGAAGTACGAAAGCAAAAAATAGGATTGTTTCTTTCTTACTTTCCTTTCCTTCTTTGGGATAAGTCTTGGAGAAATTAAGCTGATTAAACAACAATAGTTGGGGCGCCCGAGCCACAGAGCGTTCCCTTATGATGCCACATGATCCATCAATTCAGACCAACGACCATGCTAATAATAATTTTCAATAAGTGCAGGGGCAAAGTGCTGAGAGAAGTTTCCAGTTAATTAATTACTAATTACTAAATGAGTGCATATAAAGACACAGATTTGTTAAAACAGACATTAAAGCAAATTAGTTTGAAGCTGATTAACATTAGCGGAGCCCAGCAAAATCTGTTCATTAATTAATGAACTAAAAACTAAAATTGCTCACACTGAAAAAATCGTGACCCTTTTTTGTCCTGGGCATGAGAAGGTGCCCCCTCAGATCATCTCATACCTGCACTTTTGAAAACATCCTACCTGGTTCTGTCAATGCATGGAATGGGAACTGTGAATGCCCTCTGTCACAAAGCCTTGCAGAGGGGAATGCATTTTGTCAAGCAAATCATTGGAAGTGGCGTTACAAACCTACAAGACGTGTACGGTCATGTGAAAAAGTAAGTAGAACCCATGGAAATCTGGGACTTTTTGAATGTATTAAAACCAACAAACAGTAGATGCAAACAGTGCCTCCAGATAAAGGTGATATACTTTAACAAATGATACATCACATTGACATGGTGTACTCATTCTCATTCATAATCTAATTTATAGAAATGCAGATTTGTCACATGGGAAAACTAAGTCAATTCCTACATTTAGCACCACTTTAGATCCATAAAAGTAGAATTACAACATTCCAGTTTAGGTGGCAATGATCCGAACCTCGTTATTGAGTATGCAGGTGGACCCTGTCTTAATTAAACCACCAATATTGAGGATCTGGTGTTGTCCTTGCTATTGACCTGTGTGGCATCATCATACCAACGTCCCAAGAGCTCTATAATGCCATCAGAATGGAGGCTGTGGATGCCTAAGAAATTTCCCCTGGGGACAAATAGACAGGCAGGCAGGCAGGCACATCTTTATCTGTCTCTTTATCTTAGCACTATCAACTGCCAGACAGTGTTCAGAAAGTATTGAGCAGGCTAACAGAATGTTACAATAATTGCCTTGAGCATGGGGAAGGTGCTATCAATAAAATCTTCTTTTTCTTCTTCTTATATAGCACCCTGATGTGTGGAGTAAGTCCAAGGAGGTTATACGTTTTATAACACACTGGTGAGGCCTCATCTGGAGTCCTGTGTGCAGTTTTGGTATCCAGGCTACAAAAAGGACATAGCAGCACTAGAAAAGGTCCAGAGAAGAGCAGTGGGGCTGATTCCAGGGCTACAGGGGATGAGTTATGAGGAAAGATTTAAAGAGCTGAGCCTTTACAGTTTAAACAAAAGAAGATTAAGAGGTGATATGATTGAAGTGTTTAAAATTATGAAGATAATTAGTGCAGTGGATGGAGATGGTTATTTTAAAATGAGTTCATCAAGAACATGGGGACACAGTTGGAAACTTGTTAAGGGTAATTTTCAGAGAAACCTCAAAGTTTTTATATATACAGAGAACCATAGACAGATGGAATTATTATATAGTACCTTTCTTATCTATCTATCTATCTATCTATCTATCTACAAGTGGTATTGATTTCAAATGACAGCTAACTTGTCCAGGACTGGCTGGACTGACAATTTCAGCCCAAGAGTTGACCATTGGATACTCAAAGATGTTTTCAAGAACCCCAGAATTTTACCAAGGGATCTGTAGGAAATTCTTGCAAAAGCTTGTGTCAAAGTGCATGCATCTCCAATTAGAAGGAGATTGCATAAATGTGAGCAGCGTGTGAGGTGTGCCAGGGAAAAACTTCTGCTGTCCAAGAAGAACATTACAGTAAGGTGACATTTTGCCATTGAAAATCTAGGCAAGGACTTGACTTTCTCGAACAATGTGCTCTGGACAGATCAATCAAAGACAGAGTTGTTTGACCACAGTGACAGAAGACATGTTTGGCACAAACTGAAGACAACATTCCTGAAGAAGAACCTTATACCAACTGTGAAGCAAGGTGGTGGAAATGTTCTAGTTTGGGGTTGCTTGCAGTTATTGAGTCAACTGTGAATAATACATCATATCAAAGTGTGCTTGAGGAGAATGGGAGGCCAGCTGTTAGAAAGTTAGAGTTGAACCAGAAATAGACCACAGTAATAATCTGAAGCACTCCAGCAACTTTAGCAAGGAATATCTCAAAAAGAACAAATGTAAGGTTATGGACTGGCCTAGACAAAGCCCTGATTTGAATCCCTTTGAAATGTTGTTACAGGATTTTAAATGAGAAGCACATGCAAGAAAATCCTCAAGGGGATAGTCAAAGACTGGTGGGAAGTTATGGAAAACCCCTTCAAGAAATCATTTCTGCTAAAGGGGGTACTTTTCATCTTTAGGTCAAGGGTTACATACCTTTTTCCCCAGTAGGCTATTACATCTACTAATAGTTTTGTTGACTAAATGATTGAAAAGGCACATTTTCTTTTTATGCAAGTATACTGTATCTCCTTTACCTGTTTGTATGAAGATCTACTGTTTGACCTTTTTGACAGTTTCCTTGGGGTGTACTTACTTTCTCACATGGCTGTATGTTAGGCAGTGTCTAAGGAGAGCCAGGACAATCGTCAGTGCCTCCAGTCATCAGAGTCATGGTGACCAGTTCACATCTGATATTGTAACCTCAGGGCCATCACGGTCCAAAACAGTTCTTTCATCAAACTGTTAAGATGCTGAACTTTGCGTAGCGACTGGTATTAATCCTTACAATATGCTACCTGACCACCACATTCATGCTGCAGTTTCTTCATCCTTACACATCATTGAACTGCAAGTTTTTAGCATTAGTAGTACGCATTGAAAGTGTAGGAATTGTTTACTTACATAATGAGTTTGTTTAGTACGATGTGTGACTGGCAGATTTTGTGTGTATACTCCATAGAGTAATTTTGCTCTCAAATTAATATTGCTCTACTACTTGGGGCAGAGTGGTGGCTCTGAGGCTAGGGATCTGCACTGGCAATTGGAAGGTTGCCGGTTCAGATCCTGTAAACGTCAGGAGTGACTCTGCTCCATTGGGCTCTTCAACAAGGACCTTAACTAAACTTCATCCTGTGTATGACATTAACCTGCATCCAGCCCTGCAAGCATGTCCTCCAACTTACAGGGAAAACATGGGAGTTGGTGGGAGAATTGGCACTCCAGCCACCAAAAAAAAAACCTCACACTGTTCCATTCCATCTGAAGTAGTGTGGTGTTGAGGTGTCACCCGTCACATGGCTGCACTCGGGTCCCAATCTGGGATCCTGAGGTGGTTTGTCATGTGGTGGGTGCGGCAACATGCTGTATCAGCGCGTTCTCCTAACCTCAACCTCTATTACTTTGGACCTCGTACACAAGTTTTTCGCTCACTGGCACATTTGCGTTCAGCAAAATGACAATGAAGAGACTTTACCTGACTTGATTTAAAGGCTGACGATGGAAGAACAGAGCAGAGAACCCAAATTGACAGAAGCTACTCTCAAAAGGAACCTGCTGGCCCTGCTCGTGTCAAGGATCAGACTCCTCAGCCTTCTAGCGTCACATACAGCGAATTCTGAAGTATTCAAACCCTTTCACATTTTATAAACGTTTTATGTTGTGGCCTTATGCTAAAATCATTGAAATTAACGTTTATCTCATCAAATAACACTGAATACCCAAGAATGGCAAAGTGAAAACAGGATTTTAGATTTTTTTTTCCAAATTTATTATTATTTATTAATATTCAAAGTTTTACAGACCTTTTACTTAGTGCTTGGTTAAAGCCCCTTTGACATCAATTCTAGCCTGGAGTCTTGCTTGGGTGTGACCTGACAAGCTTTGCACACTTGAATTTGTGGATTTTCCACCGCTCTTTTCTGCAGATCCTCTAGAGCTCTGTCAGGTTGGATGTGGACCATCGGTGGACAGCTGTTTTCAGGTCTCTCCAGGGATGGTTGATTGAGTTCAAGTCTGGGCTCTGGCTGGGCCACTCAAGGACATTCCCAGAGATGTCCCTAAGCCACTCCTGTGTTGTCTTTGTGTTGTACTTAGGGTTATTGTCCCGTTGGAATGTGAACCTTCTTGCAAATGTGAAGTCCAAAGCAAAGTAAATTTAGCACCAATGTAAGAGGATTTCTTCACATAGAGAACTATAGATACATGAAAAAAATGACCAAGTAGCAGGGTAGACAGTTGGAACCTTCAAAACTCTACTTGGAAAATTAGGTAAATGGGATTGGCAGGATTTGTTGGACTGAATGGCTTGTTCTCGTCAAAATTGTTCTAAATGTTTTAATTATATAAGCCCTGAAACTTTTCAGATCTTTCTTTCCTTCTGTGCTCTTGAACGTTTAATGAAAACATTGCCATTTTGGTCATTCAGGAACAGCAGTAGATTACAGTATAGCTTACCAATTTCTTTTTTCTTTCTCACTTTACAGAGAAGAAACTTGCAAGCATGTGGCTTCTGGAGAAGTTCCGAGGTTCATCAGATAACAGCTCTTCTCGGCAAGGAGAATCCACGGATAAATCTGGTAAAGCACCGGGATACAGCAATGTTCTGACACCTGCCAAAATTCCTGATTTCTTCATTCCCCCCAAGTTATCCTGCTGCCCTGCCGAGGTCGAGACACCAGAAGTAAAGCCCAAATCAAACCTGAAATCTTCCAGCTCAGAGCAAAGTGTTAGCACTAAGAAACCAATGGGCAGCCCACGCTTGATGAGTAGGCTGGCAGGAGATAGCAAGAACCTCCTCAAAGCTGCTAACCGGCATATCATCCAGATCGAGAGTGCTGACGACTTGGTGACCTGTGATGTGGGTGATCTCAACACCAATGCAGACCCGCAGTCCCAGACTGCCATGTCCTTACCCTACGTTCCCAAGACACAAACGTCTTATGGCTTTGCCACGCTTATGGAAAGCCCACACACCCGTAGGAAGGAATCCCTGTTCCACAATGATCACACAAGCCCCTCAACATCTCCCAGTTCCCAAAGAAAGAAGGGAGGAGGCAAAGTCAATGGTGACACGGCGCTCCTCAACCCTAACGAATTCAACATGTCTGTGGTCAATCCTTATCGCTATTTCAGCGGAGGGGAAAGTGACACTTGTTCCTCGGCTGAATCCTCTCCTTTCAACTCACCCCTGCTCTCTCGATCAGCCTCTCTGCTCAAGATCTTCACACATGAAACTCAGTCCAAAATGAACAAAGCCAAGCATTCATTTGCCCGGCACAGCTCCCTTTCCACAGATGAATGCAGTTCTGCAGACACCAGTCCAAATGTGCCCCGGAGGATGAGGTGCCCCACTCCCCCACCCACGGGAGGTGGTACCGGAGCTTCAGATCACCATCACTACCAGGAACGCCTTCATAAAGATGTCACCATCAGCCTCCATAAAAGGGGTACTGTTCGCCTGTCTGCAGAGTACGATGCTAGCAATGCAAGGCTTAAGATTCGGGTGATCACAGCCGAGAACCTCTACGACAAACATTTCGAAATGAAAAGCATCAACTGCTGTGTTTCCCTCTATCTCAATCCTGGCAAGATGCAAAAACAGAGAAGCACTATTATCAAGAACAGTCGGCACCCAATTTTCAATGAGGATTTTTTCTTTGATGGTATCCCACCCGTGCAAGCCAAGAAACTTTCAGTCAAGTTAAAAGTGGTCAATAAGGGTACCAGCCTTAAGCGGGACACACTGCTGGGTGAACGAGAGGTCCCCTTGAACAAGCTAGTGACGGGCTTGTAGAAAATGGAAATCCGATCAAGGGAATGTATTGCTTTGGTCGGCCTTACCTCACACGCAGCAGACGATGGTACCGTGTTATCCAGGGTTTGCTAACAAACCTGTAACTTCCATGTGTTTTTTTTATATATATATATCAAATTAATGAGAGGTTTATTGCTGCGGAGTAACTGTTTGTTTCTCGAGTTGGAGAATCTCATGGCAGAGACCCCATTAATGGCATAATGGTGCCTCCAGGGCTAACCATCGAAGAAAGAGCCTTTAGATTTACAGGACTTTGCTATTTCTAGTGACATTTCTTATGTTACTCCAAGATAAAGCGTGGATTCCTCAAAGAAATCCGTCTTGCTTTCCTTTTCATCCAAATGCTACCAAAAAAATTTAACTGGATCAAACAAGAAGATTAGAAAAATCTTTATGTACATTTCTCTTTAAATTGTTGTTTACAGTTTTCCTGCAGTTTAAAAAAAAAAAGGAAGCTTTCAACAGAATGGCGGTGAGATGGTCACATTTTGTGACTAGGAGAATACCTCCTGTATAGGGGGGGGCCGTCACCAATTTGATTGATTTATTTATTTTTTGTTCCCGATGGTGTGGTGCTCTTAAAGTGAAATGCTAAAGAAGGAACGGATGCCAGGGTGGGAGTCCATACAGACTCCGATGCCAGCCAGGGCTCCGCCAATCTGCTAGCTGTTCCAAAGCCTGTCTGTTACAATGTGGCATCCCAGCCCAGTAACATTATGCTCTTGTAAATATGCAATTCAAAGCTGTGTGAGCATGTGTCTCAGAGCAAAACTCCTGCCTCATGGCTCTCAGGGTCCTGAATTCAATTCCAGGATGAAGGAGGGTCTTCTAGGTGGACGGCATGCTTAAATATTTTCTCTGCTGGCTTTCTCCAGGGACTGTGCTTTTTTATTCCCACAGTACAAAAACACACTTCCTAAACTGTTTGTTGAGTCTGTGCACATCCAGTCTAGGATGTCCTGTTCCCCGGATAGGATGGGTTTGCATTTTCCCTCGCCTTGTTTTGCACAAATTGCCCATTTTCATCCTAATGCTCTGGTGTTCCAAGTAAAGATCCTAGCGTGAATCCCTTTAGCTCTGCTGTTGTTTCCTATAAATATTCCCTGCAAAAGCTGTCCGTTGGTAAAGCATGAATGTCATGGTGATACTTTCTTTTTTAATTTTTGAAACAAAGAGAACAGGGGAACATTTTTGACTTTGTTAAATATCAATCTGTTGCATCCTTTATTTGATTAAAATGTTTGCAGATATGCACTAAGTGATTAGGTACTAAGAAATGACTCAAATGGCAAATATACACTGAGTAGCCAATTAAGAAATATGACCCCTTAGTTTGACTAGCGGCTCATGTCTTCAGGTTGTGCAAATCAGCCTTTAGACACCTAATGGAATAATATCTAAGCTTGTTAAGTGTGCATTTGCCTTGAGGAATAGAAACATTCTGTGATACGAGTGACTGTAAATATGATGAGATAGCTGACAGAACACGTGCATGTGGGACCATGTAAGACACATCGAGCTCTTCTGCCATAAGGTGCAGTTTGATCAGCCAGTACTGCAGCAGCAATTATCAGGAGACAGAAGTGAGAAGTCAAGCAAAATGACGCCTTTTATTGGCTAACTACAAAGATTACAATATGCAAGCTTTCGACGCCTGAGTTGCTTTGAAAGGTTGCATATTGTAATCTTTTTAGTTAGCCAATAAAATGCATCATTTTACTTGACTTCTCACTTCATCCATAATGGCTAACACGGTACAACACCCTAGTACTAGGAGACAGAATCAAATCCAAGATATTGCAACAGTCAAAACCAAGTAAGCAAAAGATCAAGAGACTATAACCAATAAGTAAATCCAAAAGAACCTAGCCAGAACATCAAATTCAAAATTTATATTTTAATCATTTTAATTTTAACAAATCTCATCTCATCTTCAAATATGTTTCTCCTGGTAAGGTTCACAGTGGCAGGCAGTAGGTCAAGCAGGTCAACTCAGACTACTCTCTCCCCAGCTGTAGATTCCAGCTCTTCCTGGTGAATTCCCAAGCATTCCCAAAACAAATGAGAGATGGAAACTCTTCAACATGTCCTGGTTCTGCCATAGGGTCTCTGCCTAGTGAGATGTACCTGGAGCGGTTCTAGTGGGAGCCACCTGGGGGTGGCATTTTAACGACATTCCAAAACTAACTCTCGATCCAGAGGTGTTATAGATAGATAGATGTGAAAGGCACTATATAATAGATAGATAGATAGATCGGTAGATGTGAAAGGCACTATATAATAGATAGATAGATATTCATTTTAGTATATTTGGCAGGTTTAGATAGATAGATGGATAGATAGACAGATAGATGTGACAGGCACTATATAATAGATAGATAGATCGGTAGATGTGAAAGGCACTATATAATAGATAGATTTTCATTTTAGTA
>JANRMT010062789.1:24968333-24987264 GCA_026402145.1 Polypterus bichir lapradei | reverse complement strand
GATGGATAGGTAGGTAGATGTGAAAGGCACTATATAATAGATAGATATTTTAGTATAGTTGGCAGAGATAGATAGATTGCTTTTTCTTCTTTTAAAACTGCTTATTTCACTGGCCAGAATTTGTTATTAAATCGTAAGCCCATATATGAACCCTTGTGAAACTGACCAGAAACAAAGCCAAATTAAATCCTTTTCTTTTCTTTCTATTTTATAAATGAGTCCTTCATGTGCTGTGAAGTGAATGACCTGGATCCATGAATTACTAGGCCTAGACCATTGTGAAATACCCAGAGAAGGTTATTTTCGTTATGAGTTCTCTGAAAGAGAGACAAATTAAACTTGAGAAATCCATTTCCATGCTGAAAGGTGCTTTACAAGGTGCACGATTTCAAATTGAGATGTTGCAGGTGGACCAAAGTGTCAACAGTGTAACATACCTGATTATTGAGCAGGCCATCTACTTCCTTTCATAGCTGGCATTTGCCAGCAGTTGTTTAGTGTTAAACTTAGCAAAAGTCAAAAGGTGCAAATTGTGTGCCCATGTAAAAGAATAAGTTGGTATGGAATATCATTTAGGATCTCCTATGTGATGGGGATATACAAGGCATTGAATACTTTGAAAGGCCCAGTGCAGATCAGGACACAGAGGGAGTACGTCTCTCGACTATCTTGGGTACCTGAGGGAATCATCCAGGAGGAGCTGGCAAACATTTCAGATGAAAGGGTGGCATAGTCTGTCCAGTTAGGCCTGTCATGATGGCCATCCTTACTGGAAAAGTGAAGTGATGCAAAAGAAAAGGATTGGATTAACAATGGTCATGTTATACATTTCTCAGTCACCAGATTTGAACCCATTTGAGCATCGATGGAATGCAAACAAAGCACAGAAATCTTTGCAGAAGATTGTGGGCAACAGTCAAGGCACAATGAAGCAGAATCACCATGGTGGGAGTCCCTGCCCAGTCAGTTCAGACCGTACTGAGGGGTATCACCACTAATACTCACGGGTACTGAATAAGTTGGCTACTCAGTGTATTCACCTTACTGTTAGTCTTGTAGAAGTGTGCTTCTCTTTTTTTTTTTGTCACACTTTTGTTACATATTTAACTTCTACACTAAATCTCACAACATGAATTAGGTGCCTTTGCATTAACTTATGACCAGGTGCTGTTGATGGTTCTACCCTCTTGCTTTCAGATCTAAATGATAAAGTTACAGAGTCTGTGAGGCTATCAAAGGGCATCAAGAAAAACTGGCCAAACTGGGACCATTGTCACTCCTGGCGTCCAGCTGAAACTTTGGCTCTCAATTTAGAGGCCGTTGCGTAGCATTGTGGGGCCCGTGGTCAAAATGTCATTTATCCCTTTGAGCCTGACTTAACCGTAGAAAAATATACATTTCTTGCTCCATATGATGTGTCAAGTTCAAATGTCCAAGTAAGTGTGCCTTCCCAGAAGCATACTGTTACACAGTCCTGATCTCCCAATCTTCCAATGTCACATTATATCGGCATGTCTCATTTAGGTGACACTTTCATTAAAACGTGACTTACAAATAATGATGAACGGCATAAGAGAGCATATAGTTTCATGAAATTGTCCTAAAGGTGGAACTCACTACAGTGAGATTTGTGAGTTATTTCAAATTGTTTTGGGGTGGAAAGCAAAGGATACGGCTCCCTAAAGGGTTATTCCACACTCAGAACTGCTGCCCTCTGATGCTGCCGTGATCTTCCATGGCTCCACCTGCCCTCACATTCTTGCCCTCGGTTTCACCGTGCAACACCCCAGTCAGAGGTAATGTCATCTGCATTCACTTTCTCCAACTCTGTAAGCCGATCCAAGCCAGGATCCTTCCGTAGGCTTGCTGACAGTCATATCCCAGGCCAATGGATTTTTCCAGCGGATAATATTGTCCGAAGTACTCAGTGGTTAAGTACGTACTCTTTAGCCGTGCTCCCCTTTCCAGGCTCTGCACTAGAATACATTTTGTGATGCTTTTACACACAGAGGGAAAGGTCACAGATGAGATGAAAATGTATGTGCTAATGGCTCATATTTCAATTTTTTGCAGATTCCACGTGGGTCGTTTTGCTCACCACTAATCACTAACAACTCACAACATTAGAAATATTTGCGTTTTTCTCCAAAAGGAGCATGTGAAAGTTAAAGAACCAATGACTGGAAAACTGTAAAAGGAAAACTTGACCGTACATGAATGAGAAAAATCCAATGAAAGCCTCCATAAGTGCACAATACATCAAATTTTAATGGGATCACCCATACGAGAAGGTCAGACTAGCGGTTCTACACCTTTATTGTACTGTGACTTCCTCTTTTATCACGGGGCTGATCTGCATAACAAGACTAAAAACCACTAGAAAAATAGCAGTTTGATTTTGTGCTTTGAGGTGCTGCCCACAGGAGAGACACTATCACAGGTTTTCACTCTTATTTAAAAAAGCACAGTTTGTAACAATTAAAGCAGCTTTCAGCACATCAGAGTCAGCGTTAACTATATAGACACTGTCAAGCAGCCCCAGTAGCCATTGTTAAACTGTTTTTTTCCATTTACTTGCTGTCAGTTTTTCCAAAGTTAAACTTTTAATATGTAATATGACATAATATTGCTGTGATTCTGTCAAAATGGTAGCCTTACTTAGGGTTGATCTTACCAATGTCTATAGCCTGATGCCTTAGCCTCTGTGCTGTGCCGCACAGTGTCCATTAAGGATGGTATTCCTTATGTGTCCATTCCCAGACCTGCCACATATCAAAGGTCATAGGATGGAAAAGTCACCCCATTCTTGAAGTTGCCATCAAGTGCCAAGTGCTGTCACCTAGTGGTTGCACCCAGAACTAAAACGCTTAAAAATTGAACTTCCAAATGATTTGCACAGGCAGCACCCCATGCCTACCAGCTAAAATGGGCTTTCCTGGCTTTTATTTGTAATTAAGCAGCGCCTTGGTAAGAGGAGAGGATTTACTATTCTTTACCAAGTAGAAAGCTAATATCCAAAAGGTAAAGGACAAAAAAACTATAATAACAACAAAACATTAATCTATAAAAATCACACTTCATCCACTTCAAAATGCTGTAGTTCACACTATTTATAAATTGGGCAGCCGAGTGGCACAGTGGTTAGTCTCATAGTGTCCTAAGCTTGAACCCCACGTCTGATTGCTGGCTGTATGGAGCTGACACTTCTTAGTTACTCTCCTGAAACTGCACTGCTTATTCTTGGTGACATCTGGTTTTCCTCCCTCTTACGCAAAGCTTTGTGTGATTAAGTTAATTTGTAATTCTAAATGGGTCCTGTGTGTGTGTGTGTGTGTGTGTGTTTGAATGGGCCCTGTATTAGACTGGCACCCCACAACGGGTTGGTTCCTGCCTTGTGCCTGATGCTGCTGGGATAGGCCATGCTCCGCCCCCCCAACCCTAAGTCTGAATATATTTTGTTTTATTATATTGGGGTGCTCACACATCTAGGACCCCTTGTCAGAGGTCAGCTAAATTCCCTGTCTACCCACATGATAGAATCATTGTGTTCAGGCTTAGAATAAAGAAACGAGCCGCTGCAGCATTGATTTAATTGTTTATTTATATATTTATTAATATTTGAAGAGGAATTTGGGCAATGTTTTTTTTTCTTCAGGCGATTCCATCCAGACCATTCAGTCAGGTCTGAGCAGAGAAACTCGGCACAAATCTTTATGGACGCCTCTTGTGCTTAATGTGAAGAATATGATTGTTTGTAAAACTATAGCGATGCAGCAAATTGTGTGTTTTATAAAATAATATTGCATCCTAATACTTTTTTTGTATTGTGCACAATGTACAGATAATGGTGTTTGCATTTCATATTGTTTGTACTGTATTTATAAAGAGGACAATGGCTGACACACTGTATTGTAATTTTCCTATGTGGTTCTTTTAATGTTTTCTAATTAAAATTGCTGCTTGGCACTTTTGCAGCATGTTACTACCTGCAAAGATGGTATCTGGTGTTTTATTTTACTTTTCATTTTTGTATGCTGGGGTGACACAGCTCTACCAGTTCCAATGCGATTTGCAACAACAGAGCACCCACTGGGAGTCTCTGTAACTCAGAAAATGGTTGGAAAAATTCAAACCCCAAAGAATGTTCAAGGTTCAAGGTTTCTTTATTTAGTCATGTTTACACAAGAAAACGTGAAATTTGCCTTCTCAGTTGCAGCAAAAAATAATACAGAAAGAAATGAAAAAAACAAATAGAGACAAGACTGGTGTGATAGTGTGTATTTACACAAAAATGGTTATAGGATATACACCTAAATCATCTTCTCCGATATTCCTTATTAAAAAGTCGTATTGCACTAGCAAGAAAGGAATTTCTGGAGCAATTTGTGTGGGTTTTCAAAGCGACTGCCCTTCCTGATTTACTGAAGTGAAGCTCTACATGTAATGGATGTCTTTCATCCATTGAGATGATTTCCAGTTTCTTTTGCATTGTCCTCTATCACACACACTTGCCATATCATCTTCATCAGCCCTAATAACTTTAGCTGAATGCTTAGTCATCTGCTGGAGTTTTTCTTTAAATGTTGGTTTGTCAGACCACCAAACCAGGCAATGAAACTGAAAGTGATAAAACAAATGGGATCAAAGGACAATATGAGGTCCCTGTCTACTTTAAATACTTTGAGTTTACAGAGGAGAAATAAACACGGATTGCATTTAAAGAATACAGTGGAACCTTGGGTCACGACCGTAATTCATTCCAAAACTCTGGTCGTAACCCGATTTGGTTGTGACCCGAAGTACAAGTAATTTCCCCAATAGGATTGTATGTAAATACAATTAATCCGTTCCAGACTGTATGAACTGTATGTAAATATATTTTCTTTAAAGATTTTTAAGCACAAAAATAGTTAATTATACCATAGAATGCACAGTGTAATAGTAAACTAAATGTAAAAACATTGAATAACACTGAGACAGACACCCAGGCTCTCTGCTCAGCTGCATGTGAACCTGCGCTCGCTCTCTCTCTCTCTCTCTCTCTCTCTCGCACTCGCTCTCGAACTCGCTCTCTCTCTCTCTCTCTCTCCTGCACCGGCTTTCTCCTCCTGCTTCCTGCCTTCTCCTGCAACCTCCCATTCTTTCCTGTTCTCTTCTTCTTCCCTTTAGCCGACTCACGCTTCTATTAATGAAGAGGACATGGTAGTCGTGGCAATGAGCAGCTCCTGGGAACAATTACGGATGCGGACCACTTCTCACCTGTGCACTTAGGTGAGAAATGCCCACATCACGAACTCCTCAGGAACCACTTCGGCCACACACCACCACGCCCCCTTGCTAAGCCGCGAGTGCGGTGATTATTAATTAAAACTGGCCTTTTTGATGGGAGCTGTGGACCCGCTATACCACAGGAGGAAGTTGGGTTGAGAGAAGGTTACAGTTTTGAGGGAGAGTCCCTCTGCGTGATGCACCTAGAACAATGTACAGTACAGGGAGAGACTGAAAACGTGTGGAAATCATCGGTGCGTACAAACCGGAAGGGAAACTGTTTTGTTCGTCTCCCGAGTGTGTGGTCGTGAACAAATGCAAAAGTTGGGCGAACTCTTTGGTCGTAACCCGATTTGTACGTGGTCCGAGATGTTTGTGACCCGAGGTTCCACTGTATATGTTTTTTAGTATTTGCATTCTAGTTAAGATTGTTATCTGGGTTAGTTTCTGAGTTAACTGCTCAAAAAATTAAAGGAACACTTTAAAAACACAGATCTCAATGAGAAAAAAAACCTGCTGAATATCTCTACTGATACGGACTGGGTAATGTGTTAGGAATGAAAGGATGGCACATCGTTTGATGGAAATGAAAATGATCAACCTACAGAGGGCTGAATTCAGACACCCCGAAAATCAAAGAGAAAAAATTATGCGGCAGGTGAGTCCATTTTGCTGAAATTTCATTGCAGCAACTCCAAATCATACTCAGTAGTTTGTATGGCCCCCACGTGCTTGTATGCATGCCTGACAACCCTGGGGGGGCATGCTCCTAATGAGATGACGGATGGTGTCCTGGGGGATCTCCTCCCAGATATGGACCAGGGCATCACTGAGCTCCTGGACAGTCTGAGGTGCAACCTGGAGCCGTCGGATGGACCGAAACATAATATCCCAGTGGTGATCTATTGGATTTAGGTCAGGAGAGTGAGTGTGGGGGCCAGTTATCAATTTCTTCATCCTCCAGGAACTGCCTGCATACTCTCGCCACATGAGGCCGGGCATTGTCATGCACCAGGAGGAACCCAGGACCCACTGCACCAGCATAGGGTCTGACAATGTGTCCAAGAATTTCATTCTGAAACCCAATTGCAGTCAAGATGCCGTTGTCTAGCCTGTAGAGGTTTGTGCATCCCTCCATGGATATGCCTCCACAGACTGACCCACCACCAAATTGGTCATGCTGAATGATGTTACAGGCAGCATAACGTTCTCCACGGCTTCTCCAGACCCTTTCCTGTCTGTCACATGTGCTCAGGGTGAACCTGCTCTCATCTATGAAAAGCACAGGGTGCCAGTGGTAGACCTGCCAATTCTGATATTTTATGCCAAATGCCAATTGAGCTCCACGGTGCTGGGCTCGCAGTGAGCACAGGGCCCATTAGAGGACATCAGGCCTTCAGGGCACCCTCATGAAGCCCGTTTCTGATTGTTTGGTCAGAGATGTTCACACCAGTGGCCTGCTGGAGGTCATTTTGAAGGGCTCTGGCAGTGCTCATCTTGTTCCTCCTTGCCCAAAGGAGCAGATACCGGTGGGTCCTGCTGATGGGGTAAGGACCTTCTACGGCCCTGTCCAGTTCTCCTAGAGTAACTGACTGTCTCCTGGAATCTCCTCCATGCCCTTGAGACTGTGCTGGGAGACACAGCAAACCTTCTGGCAGTGACATGTGCCAGCCATCCTGGAGAAGTTGGATTATCTGTGCAACCTCTGTAGGGTTCAGATATGGCCTCATGTTACTAGTAGTGACACTGAACCATAGCCAAATGCAAAACTAGTGAAAAAACAGATGAGGAGGGAAAATTTCAGTATATTTATATTGTATTACTGTGGTATTTCCTTCTACTTACCCTTTACCTAGGGGTAAGTGTACTCACCAGATTCGTTACCGGGTTGGTCTACTGCTGCACCTTAAGATTAACACACACATACATAGATATACACATGCATACAGATCCTAACCTCAGCAGTGTCCCATGAATGACAACCACACAGCTGGTTAACCTCTACCACTTTAAACCACACAAGTGCCTTGGGAATAACACAGCCTGTCACTCTCTCAGCACTTTAAGAGACTTACTTATTATCGGCACAAACAACATACGATGTTTTAAAGATATCTCAGACCTAAATATTACTTTTGGTCTCCAAAAATACATTTAAACATACAAAGACTCAACATCCTTGACTATAGGCCATTTATCAACCAAGAATGCCTTACTTTACGTCCTATTCCCTACTATTGGGTGGAACTCACACCCTCAACCTTAATAAACCTCACAGCACAGAGTGTATGGCAAATCTCCAGTTGCACCAGGAGCTCAAAGAAATCTACCTTATTACTTCAATCACTTTAGACATGAAGACAAAGCATAGAACGTTAAAAGCAGCATGGTATTTATTACAGGAATAATAATACCAGTGGAACAAAGAATAATAGAAAATAGGACTAATAGTAAAGCCTGGATATATATAGTCTTTAGAAAAAACTTACGAAGACAACAAGGATGAATGTCCTAGGCAACTTGTGCTCTAGCACTCATAGTTGTTCTTTAGATGCTTTTCTGACAATCAGATGGAAACAGCTGCACGTTGCTGGCGCCCTCTTCTGACGTCACTCTGTTCTCTTCTCCTGATGTCTTCGTCCCTTCTTCTTCCTGACGTCGCTCTTCAGACGAGGCATATTTATTATAAAATTCTACAGGGGGGTTTTGTTTTTTTTGGGCCCTCGGTTTTACATCTTATCGGAAGCACAGAGTCTCTGTCACCGCACTGGGGTATTGAGACCCACACACAGACCTTAGAGTAAGTGCCCCCTGCTGGGCTCACCAACACCACTTCCAGAAGCAACTCAAGCTTTTTCCTAGATGGTCTCCCATCGAAGTTCTGGCCGGGCCTGAACATGCTTAGGCTTCAGATGGATGACCTCTCCTGAAGCACAGGTAGTATGAATACTTAAAGGCCAAAGATGTAACAATACAAAAAGCAAAATCAAAGTAACCTTTAAATAAATAATCAAAAGTTTTGAGAAGGTAAGAAAGGGAAGCCACAGACATAACGAATAAATCAAATCCTCAGTGGTTTGATTGGGTCTGTGCAGTTTTTACATAGGGGGCTACGATGGTAGCCCTGTTAGCTGCACAATGGCAGCACCACAAGGTCATGTGCACCTAGCTTCAATATTAAGAGGAAAGATAATACCAAAATAAATTAACATAATGAAAAGATAACAAAATTATTACTCAATAATGAAAAGCAAGTAAATGTTAAAGAAAAGAAACATTTCAAAAATAACTAAATAATTTAAAATAAAGTAACAGAATAAACTAGAAACTAAGATCAGGAGTGGAGCTCTGGCATAACCACAACAACAGCAGTCAAAGTTACCTCAGGGCCAAATGAAAAGAATGGATAGACAAGGGTTTATGATTTTATTGCAGATGTTCGTGGCATTTAGTAGCATCATGTCCTCAATTTCTGGAAAAGTCGATACACTCACCATATGTCAGGGTGGTTGTAATCAATTACAATCAAGTAACTGTCTGCTTGTATCTGCTGACTAACATGGTCAATTTACAGGCTTTAGTGGACTTTGGAGCCATCAAGAATTTCATTAGCTTTGGAAATCCCAATTAAGCTTGAAATAAGAGCTGGACATCCAATAGTGAAGGGTAGGTTATAGTACGTCACACCCTGATAATCGTTGTCACTTGGTGTATGCGATGGTAACATCTGTACATCCATCCATCCATTTATTTTTCTAAGCCACTTATCCAGTACAGGGTCATGAGGCATTGAGTTCATGTCTTTTTTTCCAAATTGTCCAGTTCTGAGGTTAAGTTTGGTGTCCCCTGACTGATGAAACAAATCTTCTGATTAAATGGAAAGCCAAGAATGTGGAGTAGTGGAGTGCAGATTGTTTCTAATCCCATTTAGTGAGATTTAAACCCACTCATACCATAACTTGCAGTCCTGTAGAAGCTTTACTTAATGAATATGAATGTAGTGAGAAGTTAAGCAAAATGACACCTTTAATTGGCTAACTAGAAACAATTACAATATGCAGGCTTTCAAGGCAATCATGAAGAAGGGGCCTGAGATGCCTGGAACGCTTGCATATTGTAATCTTTCTAGTTAGTCAATAAAAGTGTCATTTTACTTAACTTCTCACTACATCCATAACGGCTAACATGGTACAACACCCTGGTGCTAATGAATATGAGGAATTTTTAGATGTTTTCGGTAAACAGAAATCACAAGAATTTCCCCTCACAGACCCTATAACCCTGTCATAGATTTTTATTCTAGGAGCACCACCTTTTAAAGGCAGATAATATAAAGTATAATATAATACAAATATTATTTAATGTAGAATAAAGGCAGATGGTACCTTCTAGCAGTGAAAACCTTAAACATGTTTGATTTTGTTCCTCCAGCAGTCCCATGGGGCATTTTTCTTTTTTTTCTCAAATAAAGAATAGTTTGCTATGTCCTCTGTATCGATTAGAAAAAGTTAAACTAATTCACAATAAAAATTGAGCATCCTTTACCATGTTAGATCAGGTAACAGGCCCTACCGTCTTCACAAACTTAGTAATGAAAAACCCCAAAAATTTGATTTGCGTAAGGTACTAAGATGAGTATGCATTACTTCCACTGTGACAAAGTGAGCTCTGTTTTAATTTTTTTCAAAGTATTTCTAATCTTTTGCAACAATGATCCCTCAATTCTGGGACTACTGAAACCAAGGAATTTGGTGATGAGATTTATATTTTGCTTTAACCCCTGTAAGATAGAAAACAGAGACACATAAAGTTTTGTGGGCACTGTAGGCAAACCTTGTATAACTGAGATTAACCAAAAAACGTTTCAAAAACTGTATTGAGAAAGAAAATATCTTTTTAGATGAGAGTCTAAATCTTGACTGCAGAAGATCTTATGTTTTTAAGGACATCTGGCAGGAAGTGCCAGGTCCAGGTGGACAGACATCAGAAGTGACGTCATGGGTATTAAAGGTGCCAATCTCCCAGTCTGCAGAGGAAGGAAGAGAAAAGTAAACAGCGCCAACCTGTGGAGTGCCAGAAAATAACCATCACCAGAGTGCTTAAGCTATCCCCATTGCACACGCGTGGGACACCCTGATTGCAGCTATTTCACATTTTCTTTGTTGCTAAATTGCATTTCTGTCTTAGGACTCTGATGCTAAACCCTCACACAAGGAAAAGGAATTAATGAGAATATTAAAGGGAATGAAGAATCAAAAGCTTAAAGTCAGTCCTATCATTCAATTAACAAAAATTGAAACCCAAAAATCATACTAAAGAAATTAGAAGCAAAAGTTATGAACCCTGCGATGGGCTGGCACCCTGTCCAGGGTTTGTTTCCTGCCTTGCACCCTGTGTTGGCTGGGATTGGCTCCAGCAGACCCCTGTGACCCTGTAGTTAGGATATAGCGGGTTGGATAATGGATGGATGGAAGTTATGAACCAGGAAATCTATAAAGCAATAACCAACAGGTGCACAAAGTTTTTTTTTTTTTTATCATTTGATAGTGACAAATGTGACATGCTGATTTTTATAGATTTGTGCCAGAGACAACGCGTGACTTTCAGGACTGTGCTTTGTAGCAACTGTTGTCGCATAATAATGACTCAAAATGGCATTGGAAACAATGCAAAATAAATACTAATACTGTGGTGGGCTGGTGCCCTGCCCGGGGTTTGTTTCCTGCCTTGCACCCTGTGTTGGCTGGGATTGGCTGCTGCAGACCCCCGTGACCCTGTAGTTAGGATATAGTGGGTTGGATGATGGATGGATGGATGGATAATTACTAATAACTGAAAACAATCTCTAAAATGAAAATAAAGTAGAAATTTTATTAACCTCCTAAAAAATAGATAATGGAAAAAGAAGGCTGGCAGGCAGTGTGGTGTTGTGGTTAAGGGTTTGGGCTTCAAACCCTGAGGTTGTGGGTTCAAGTCCCACTACTGACACTGTGTGACCTGCCTGTGCTCCCATTGGAAAACCAAAAGAAATGTAACCAATTGTATCATAAATGTAAAACACCTTGATTAAAGGCATCAGAGAAACAAGCAAATATAAATGAAAAAAGCATGAACAAGTGTTCATAAAATACCAAATCATATCAGACGGTTGTGTGACAGAGTGGCTTCAGAAGTCACGCAATTGACATCAGCCATGTGAGTCCCTATAAGGAAATGCTTCAGATCTGTCGTAGGCCATATCTGCAGACTTTTTTTTTTGAGTATGATTTAGAATTATTATTTGGCTAAATTGAAAGTTTAGACTTCAGGTAAACACATTTTAGTGAGTTACATGATGCTTCTTCTCATGGTCATTTGCATTCAAAAATCCATGCCTTCTAATCAAAGAGCCAAAATACACAGACCACTATGAATATATAGTAACGCCTTATGGCTTAGTAAATTCCACTACCATCTGTAATAAGCATAAGTTTAATATGTCACTGTACTCTGTATAAATATATTTTATAAATCTGCCTTTTTCTACTCACATGCACAGTTGACACAGAGCCAGATTTAGCACAAGGGTTCACCATATAGAACTTCTAGGCAAGCTTTATCATGTAAGACAAGACAGATAGAGACAACTGGGAAACGGGCAGTCAGACTGAGGACTGTTGTGTATTATTTTTGTCTGTCAAAGTCAGCATGAAACTGTATCCTCTTTTGCCTTGGCGGCCTGCACGTGAAGAAAGAGTATAAAGCCTTGGAACATGGCATGGCAGACCTTTGAAGCTGATGGACGGATAGGAGATAACAACATCCGATCCTGAAAATATTTGCACTGCATGGCGAAAATGGCAGACTCTACACATTGGGCTCCCACTCCCGAACCATTGCCATTGGCTTCCTTCATCTGTTATGCAGCATACGCCGTCATTAAACAAAGCTAAGTTATTTCTCCTATGTGATTTCTTACCGCCGTATCACCAAGGGAGGGGTATTGCTTTTTTATATTATATCTCTGTAGACATATGGATCTAGATATTATGTTACAAGCCGCAATTACAAAAGAACTCATTCCCAGGGAGTTAACGCCCCCTACTGGATACACTTTCAGGTATATATTAACAAAATCTTCTGTAGCATCTTAGGAGTTTATATTTTAGCTTATATAGACAATATCCTCACCCTTTTTAAAGGTTTATATACCCAAGTGCATCATATTCAAAGAGTGCTCTGTCATTTGAGGAAAATATTATTAATAGTTTAAACTAGAGAAAATCTTTTGTGATTTTTTTGGTTATCATATTACTCAGTCTCAGTATGAACCAAACCAATTTGGGTCAAGCAGGCCAAGTGCTTTATTGGATTCACAGACTATTAAAAAAAGCTAATTGGAAATTTTTGTTCAGCATTTGCTCCTACAAATGCATAAAACTACAAAAAGTCTTTTAGGAAGTTATTCCAGACCCCTGAGGCTCAAAATGCTTTTGATCAACTTAAAAAGACAATTTGTCATGACACCAATTTTGTAACACCATGACTTCTCAAAGCCCTTTGAATTAAAAGTTGACAGGGGTGGGAGACATTAGGTGAATTCCCACCACAGGAACTTTATGTTCAGGAACCACTGAACTTTATGGACCATCTTGCCATCTGGAGATTATTGCTTCAATGTGGTGCGTGGAGCAAAACGTTAGGGAGGCGATATGAAGAGTGATGCAGTGTGGTGCTCCATCTTTACTGATAACTCTCAAAAGTTCAAGCTACTAACAGATTTGTATGATGGCATCACCACTTGTAGCCAAACAATCAGCACAATTCCTCTCCTGAGCACCACCAAAGATAGTTCCTGGTTGAAGGAACAGTCCATACCCTGGTGTTCATGGAAAACAGTCATGGCTTCATGGAGGAGATTATTGCTTTGATGTGGTATATGGTGTGGCATACCAGGAAGGTTGCTATGAAGAGTGATGTGGTGTGAAGTGTGGCACTCCATTTTCACCTAAAACTCTCCAAAGTCCAAGCTACTAACAGATTTGTAAGATGGCGTCAGTGCTTATAGTCAACCAATCAGCACAATTCATCACCCGAGCCCCACCAAACATAATATAAATACCTGGTTGAATGAAAAGTCCATAATCTGGACAGTCACATCTTGATGGTGGAAATTATTAATTCGATGTGGTGTATGGCATCACACACCAGGGAGGCTGCTATGAAAAGCAATACGGTGTGAAGTGTGGTGCTCCATCTTCACTGATAACTCTCCAAAGTCCAAGCTACTAACAGATTTCTAATATGGCGCTAGCGTGTAAAGTCAAGCAATCAGCACAAATCATCTCCTGAGCCCCACCAAAGGTAGTTCCTGGTTGAATGAACAGTCCATACCCTGGAGTTTATGGGGAAATGTCACGACTTCATGATGGAGATTATGAATTCAATATGGTATATGGTGCGGCACACCAGGGAGGCTGCTGTGAAAAGCAAAGCAGTGTGAAGTGTGGCCCTCCATCTTCACGGATAACTCCCCAAAGTCCAAGCTACTAACAGATCTCTAACATGGAACTCATGTTTGAAGTCAACCAATCAGCACAACTCATCACTCAATCTCCACCTAAGATAGTTCCTGGTTGAATGAAATGTCCAAACTCTGCAGAAGGAGTTAAAAAAAGTACCAGGAACCACAAATGGCCCAAGTTCCTGTGGTGGGAATTCTATAAAGGTTCTTGAGCTTCTAGTCCCTGCTTCCTGAAAAAATAGGACAGCTCCATCTCCGTTGTGATTTTTCCAGTTTTGAGTGGCTGAACAGACATGATGAATTCAATCAAAGATTGTTAGCAATAAAACAAGTATTAGATGAATATCGCCAATGGGTAGATGATACAGGACAACCAATTGTGATATTTACTGATCACAAAACCTTAGGCTAGTTACAAAAAGCGAAGAAGTTGAATGCCAGACAGACTCAGTGGGCTGACTTCTCTAGACGATTCAATTTTGTAATTTCTTATGGGACAGTGATTAAAAATCAAAAGCCTGATGCATTGTCTCGGCAGTATGAAGGTAACCAGCTAGTTCTGGAACTAGATTACATTCTCCCTGCAGAGAGAATTGTGGGTACTGTAGAAGTTCACAATTTCCATAATTTATGGAATGAAATTAAGAAGGCCAGCAAGGGTCAGGCCATTCCAGTAGAATTGCCATATGGGCTAGGATTTGTGCCAGACTCTCATAATCATCAAATACTCATTTGGGGGCAGGATTTGCTTCTAACAGGGCACTGAGGAGTTTCTAAAACTGGAGCCATCTATGAATGAGGATACTAAACAATATGTGAAGCCTTGTGAAATCTGCAACAGAGCTGTCCATTTGGATTACTGCAAGCTCTTCCCCTTCTAGTAGACCTTAGCAGAAGGAGCACTATAAAAATGTTTCTCCATTCCCAGGAATATGTTGCTATTTTTTCACAATTATGAAATCACAGGTGAAACCAATTTCACGAAAATGTATGTGAAACAAAACTGTGCTGTTTTGCTTATCACCACTGTCAAGACAAACAAAAGGAGCCATAAAAAGTTTGGGGCAGCCCCCCGTATATTGTTCCTGGCTGCAAAATGGATTGAATTGATGTACAGATGTGTAAGGGTTAGAGACCAAAACAGAACTGAATTGCTGAGGTAAAGATGGCGGTCACAGGAAGTGACATCGTTGGGGCCGGAACTGGAAGTGACATCGTCAGAAGTGACGTCATCAGGGTCAGGTAGAATTTCCCGTAAATGGTCTGCAGTGGAAAGACAGAAAGAATTAGTACACTTCGCCACCCCCTTGTGTGGAATTGCCCTCATTCGGGGCCTTTAGCTGCCTCCCAAGCACATGTGTGTAACACCACCTACTGCTCCTATTGCATTACCCATAATTTACACACCAAGGTCCATTGACCCACTGTCGGAATCCACCATTTTCCAGTATAAGACCATAGAGGGAAAGGTAGCGGCCATACTTGGATGATGTTCTATCTTGAGGGAAAAGAAATTTGAACGGAGGAGCCAGGAGAATAATGTGGTCAAAAAATAAGGTTGAGGTTAGAACAAGAAGTCAAGAATCGATCATCAAAGCCTGCAACACAAAACCAAAATTCAAAGTCTTATTTCAACCAATGTAACAAAGCGAGAATCACCTATAATCTCTAGTAAGCTTACCCAATCTGTTATACTTTGGGGTTTATGAGGAGTGACATTTACAATATCACTCTGGATAATGTCATTGTCACATACACCCTGGAGAATTACTGAAGCAAAAGGTAAGGCAAAGCTCTCAAAAAGGTGGTACCTGTTACCGAAACAAGGTGTCTCTGAAAATAACATCATTAAAAAACAACCAATAAATAAAGGTTTCAAATGAATAACAAATGAAAAAAACAAGTATTCTACAGGTAAGAATGCCCCAGAATAGATGTCAAGATAATTTTTTGAGCTTAAGGAGAAGTCGACAAAAATTAATACAATATGTTTTTCTGTTTACCAGTACAGATGTGATGACAGTCTGTAACAGGGTACATCACTATCAAGTCACTAGTAATCAATAATGCAAGGCTCTGCAATGTGGAAGACCATCGGAGAAGCTGGCCTAGTGCTCATAGACATGGGAGACCAACTATATTCCAGGCAGTTTATTTTTCCACCACAGGCTGAAGGGAGTATGATAGGAGCCATCCCTGGACTGGATACCAGTCTTTTGTAGGGTACACTCACTTTTGAGTTGCCCGTTAGCCTATGACGTTGAAATTGATGATGATATTGCTGACCAAAATTCACACAGACTTAAAGGAATCACCCATATTCTAGACACTAACAGAGCTGGCAGATGAAGCTCTTTAATTATTAATCAACTAATAAATGTTTACGATAAGTGAAAAAATATAGAGAAGAAGCTCTGTACATTCCGGGGGTGGGGAGGAGGGGGTTGAGAATCCAATATTTTTAATCTGATATTAAAAACATTCTGCTCTGGGCAGTTTACCATTTTAAAGCATACATGTGCCGAGCAGAAGGGTTTGCCATCTGTTGCATGTGAACTGAATCCGGCTCATGCCAATATTGTCTTTTATCCACAATCAATCAAAGTTATTATTATTTAGCGATGTTACCAGGATGCACCATTACCCTCTTGCCATTTCGGCGAGTCCTATTTCATTTACAACTCTTCTTTTCACGTTCGCGACCACCAGTCAATAGACTCTCCAGAGCTCCACTTCATTGAGGAGGTTGTCATTTTATATTATATGTCAGTGATAACGCCTGGCTAAACTATAGTCAAGATTAGGGTTGGGTGACGGTTATCTGACTCAAGTCAATTAAACCAGGTGACAAAAACCTGCCATCCAATTGGCTGTCTTGTGGAGCTGCTGAATCATGGAGCTGTTGAGGTCTGCAGCTGGACCCGTCTTCAAACAGTACAAACCTGAATGAAATGTTTTAGATTTGTTAATTTTGGACAATTTAACTATCATTGTGGCCTATAGGGAAGGTCTTCCACAGTTTACCCCAGACACAACTGAGCAGGACTAGTCCAAGAAAGCCTTTATTTAGAACTGCATCTTTTCCATACCTCAAAGATATTGTACATCAAATTAGCACACAAAGCAACAATGGACAACCAGTCCATCTGCTCTTCCTCCTTCTCCTCCTTCCTCCTCCTCACCTGAATTTGACTCACCTGGTTAAGGCAGAGGGACTCATTTTCAAGCCAGACCGAGGAGTACTTTCAACACCCCAATTCTGTAGCAAAAGAAGCAGCACTTCTATGTCAGGTAAAATAAGAATTGGCAATATTTTTAATTTTCGATTTGGTATAAAAAAAAATCAGTATTCAAAAGCCAACATTGGAATGTTTAGCACTTTGATGTTCACAGTTTTGTTCTGACAGGTAAATAAAATCCACAAAGCCCCCTGTACTCTTACTTAGCATGAGTGTGTCAGCTCCTCCTGTGTTTCCTGGTGGTGGTGATGAGTGCGAGGGTCAGAGCTGAGAATAACAGGTAGTGTTCCCTTAGCTTCCTGAAGGCGGTTTGGTCTGACCTGAGATGCAAGAAGTTCAACAGCTAAACATAATCTAATCTAATCGAATCGAATCTAATCTAATTGAAGGATTAAACATGTTACTGTATATGAAAATGCTATCCTTAACATGCCCTCTTACCATTTGCAAAATGAAGTTGGCTAAACGTTTCTGTTCTATTGAATAACACATAAGTGGGCAAGCAGCAGATGGAAGGAGATAACAGCTGTAGTGACTTGCAAACTTGCTCCCTAAAAGTTCTCCTACTTTGTCCATGGTCAGCTATCTACAATGATCAGTAATTCATGCCAAAAATGACACTCTGTAAACCCTCATTCATGCATTTCATTTAGTCACTGCTCGGTGCTGAAACATTACAAGTGGGAATAAAAACAGCAGCATTCATTGTTTTCTTTAGTGTGAATTATTAGATTAGATTAGATTAGATTAGATTAGATTAGATTAGATTAACTGCAATAATCCCATGGGGAAATTCAAAAATCATTCCATATTTGTGTATCAGGTATGGTTTAAACTGCATTACTGGTCATTTTCATTTTTTTTTGAATTTGTATTTTTTGGTTGTCTAGTGAGTTGAGGTTCTTAAGATGTTCCAAGCATAGTGTGTTCATTTTGCATTAATGCTTCTAAATACCTTGTCCTGATGATCTCTGAGTCTTTTAAGGCTTGTTATGGTGATTGTAAATTACAGAAAGTCAAAAAACAACTATATTACTTTGTCAATTAGAATGCATAAATAGAGTAAAGCAATATCAATTAATGAAATAAAAATCTGCTTGATTGTTATAATGGCTGATTGTAATACTGAGATTTAACTTCACTTTTTTTTGGGACTGACAATGAAAGTAAAGTTTCACTGGGTGGTTGCAATGACTTCAATTTCACCCAAATATCACTGCCCTTCTCAAATTCTTTCCTGAGGCCAGCACTGTGAAGTACCCATGTGCCAAATGCAGTATTTACTATGCTGGTGCTCAGAAGCCATTAAGAAGGTTAATCGAATGTTAAGTTATATATCGCCTTGATATGTGGAGTATAAGTCAATGGAGGTTCTACTCAAACTTTATAACACACTGGAGAGGCCTCATCTGGAGTCCTGTGTGCAATTTTGGTCTCCAGGCTGCAAAAAGGACATAGCAGCACTAGAAAACGTCCAGAGAAGAGCGACAGGGCTGATTCAGGGCTACAGGGGTTGAATTATGAGGAAAGATTAAAAGAGCTGAGCCTTTACAGTTTAAGCAAAAGAAGATTAAGAGGAGACCTGACTGAAGTGTTTAAAATTATAAGGGAAATAGTCCAGTGGATTGAGATTGTTATTTTAAAATGAGTTCATCAAGAACACAGGGTCACAGTTGAAACTTGTTAAGGGTAAGTTTCAGAGAAACCTTAGAATGTTTTTATATACTCAGCAAAAAAAGAAACGTCCCTTTTTCAGGACTGTGTATTTCAACAATAATGTTTTTAAAATCCAAATAACTTTACAGATCTTCATTGTAAATTGTTTAAACAATGTTTTCCATGCATGTTCAATTAACCATAATCAATTAATTAACATGCACCTGTGGAATGGTCGTTAAGACCTTAAATGCTTACTTTCTGT
>JANRMT010062789.1:24901872-24968233 GCA_026402145.1 Polypterus bichir lapradei | reverse complement strand
GCATTTAAGGTCACAGTTCTAAAAACGCAGGACACTAAAGAGACTTGTCTACCGCCTGCGAAAAACACCCAAAGAAAGATGCCCAGGGTCCCTGCTCATCTGCGTGAACGTGCATTAGGCATGCTGCAGGGAGGCATGAGGACTGCTGATGTGGCTAGGGCAATAAATTGCCATGTCCACACTGTGAGACGCCTAAGACAGCGCTACAGGGAGACAGGAAGGACAGCTGATCATCCTCGCAGTGGAAGACCAACACCTGCACAGGATCGGTACATCCGAATATCACACCTGCGTGACAGGTACAGGATGGCCACAACAACTGCCCGAGTCACACCAGGAACACACAATCCCTCCATCAGTGCTCAGACTGTCCGCAATAGGCTGAGAGAGGCTGGACTGAGGGCTTGCAGGCCTGTTGTAAGGCAGGTCCTTACCAGACATCACCAGCAACGCCGCCGCCTATGGGCACAAACCCACCTTCGCTGGACCAGACAGGAGTGGCAAAAAGTGCGTGAGTTTCTGCATGACAGCAATGTCAGTGTTCTGCCATGGCCAGCGAAGAGCCCAGATCTCAATCCCATTGAGCACGTCTGGGACCTGTTGGATCGCAGGGTGAGGGCTAGGGCCATTCCCCCCAGAAATGTCCAGGAACTTGCAGGTGCATTGGTAGAAGAGTGGGGTAACATCTCACAGCAAGAACTGACAAATCTGGTCCAGTCCATGAGGAGGAGATGCACTGCAGTACTTCAAGCAGCTGGTGGCCACACCAGATACTGACTGGTACTTTTGATTTTGAGCCTCCCTTCATTCAGGGACACATTGTGAAACATTTTTAGTTTATGTCTTATGGTGTTGACTCTTTTAGTGTTCATACAAATATTTACACATTAAGTCTACTGAAAGTAAAAACAGTTGAAAGTCAGGGGACATTTCTTTTTTTGCTGAGTATATATACTGAGAAGCATAGACACATGGAATAAGCGACCAAGTAGTGTGGTAGACAGTAGGACTTTAGGGACTTTCAAAACTTGACTTGATGTTATTTTAGAAGAATTAAGTGAATAGGACTGGTGAGCTTTTTGGGCTGAATAGTCTGTTCATGTCTACATTGTTCTAATGTTCTAATGAATGTTATAAAATGGATAGCTGCACATATTGTATACAATATTTGGAACAATTAAAAATATTTAATGTGAGAAAATATATCAGGTTTTGGTCTCTTTATGGAAAACATATGGAAGAATATGTGTGCATGTTGTAGATGCCAAGGCAATTGGACTGGCATTACGAGTGGGGAGGATAATAGTGTCTTACCTGGCTGGGAGGCCATAAGTGAAAGACAGCTTGAAAGTAGCTGCAACCCAGCCGGGATGGGTGAGGATAATGAAAGGATGAGAAGATAATGAAGGAATTGGGCAAACATTGATGCCAGAGGGTAGTTCATCCCCAACACATGGTAGGTGGCAGTGTCCCAGCAGTCTGGTCCCAGTTTGGACTACCGCAGGGTTGCATGGAAGTTGGAGTGTTGAAGACCAGCTTAGCCGGGGTCCTTGGGTGCTTCTCAAGGGTGCTGGCAGGGGAAGACTGCCCTGGTTTTGAAACAACCCAGAAGTGCTCAGTGACACTGGAAACATTCCTAGGTCTGATTTAAAAAAAGCATACCTCATACCCTCAGGGAGAGAGTCAGAGTTGGGAAGCAGCATGAAAAACTCACTTGTAGGGGGAAAGGAGAGAAGAACTTGTTAATAGTAAACACTCTTGTGTCGGCAGACGCTCATTTGGAAGGGTTCTTATTGTCAAATAAAATTATTTATTTATGATTAAAGTTGTGCTGGGTGCTTTTGTGTGTGTGGGTTGGGGCTCAGTGGTGCCCCCTTGTGGTTACAATATCTATGTGGACCTGATCTCAAATCTTTAAGGTGTCTTGAGAACATATGGACAGATACTGAATATCACATTTCAGGTGAAATTATGCAATATCAATGTAAAGGATAAGTTTTAAGTTGAATGTATTTCTTTATAATCACAGTGTATATTAATTTGCCATTTGAAATTTTGTTTTGAAGTGAAACATGTTTTATAAATTTAAAAAAATAACTAGTCTGCCCTTGTGTTTAACAGGTACTGGGGTACATAGGGAAAGGCCATCCTGACACATGTGATACCTTTAGCATGCCCTCCTGCCTTTCACAAAATGGGTCTGTTAAGCAAAGTTCGATAAAGCCTTCAAAAATACTGAATACATCCACTTTGAAGTAGCATAGGTTTTGATTTAAGAAAATGTCACTTCCAATTTCTGAGGCATGCTCGTGACAACAAAAGTAAAGTGGAAGTAATGAATTTTATCAGCGATTCTTGGTGCTGTTTCCTCAAGGTAAGGATGCGTGTCTTGCTCGCTGCGCCATGAGTGGAGTTGTGACAGCCCCCCCAACCCCCCCCCCCCCCCTTTGACAAGCTCTACTCAGCTTAATATCCTACTTTGGCTTCTGAAACTACTTTTTGCTGATTATATTCTGTGGTGTTATTTTACATAGACTACAGAGCAAGACTCCCATTGAATGACGGTGAACGGGGTATTTAAGAGATTGGTTGTACTTTATACACATAACAATAAATCTGAACTTAACTGGTTACACTGCTTTACACCTACTACATGATAAAATGCAATGGTTGTGTCTGTCCACTCTCTCAATAACAACAACATTTACTGTATATATTCACAGAAAAGTCGAGGCTTGATTTTACTGTATAATTTCTGGTATTTTATAATGTTGGTCGTATAAGTCGAATGTAGAAAACTCCCACTATTAGACCAAGAAATTATGATATACTAACGCCCACCTGAGAGAGTAACCACGGAGCACAAGGCCTTTTTTTTCCTATGTATTGTGCCTACGTGACCACACGGTAATACCAGAACTATTCCAAAGCGATGCTTGCACTGTTTTGTAATTTTTGCATCTCACACTCTCATACACTTTTATCATTAGAGCATCTCTTATCTACAATGGAGTGTTTGAATAGAAGAAAACATGAAGTTGATTTTAAATTAAAAGTCGTTGAAGTGGTGAAAGAAATTGGTAACTACGCTGCTGTAACAAAATTCGATGTGTCTGAGAAACTGGTGTGAGATTAGAGGAGGCAAGAAGATGTAAAAAAAAAAAAAATAAATAAGTGTCGCATTTTTGGAAGGGCATATAAGCCGGGTCTGATTTTATGATTGATTTTTCAGGTTTCAAGACCTGACTTATACGTGAGTATATACGGTATTTATATAGCACAATTTTATACAAATGATGTAGCTCAAAGTGCTTTACAAGATGAAGAAAGAAAAAAGAAAAATATGAAAACAAGATTAGGTAATACTAAGTAACAAAGAATAAAGTAAGGTCCGATGGCAAGGAGGACAAATAAACCAAAAAAAAAATCCAGAGGGCTCGAGAAAAAAAAAACAAAATCTGCAGGTGAAAAATCTAATTGGTCAGTTTGCCATTGTTCTGATTGGTCAGTTTAGACTTTATACGTGGTTAGCCATTATACATGGCCCATGGAGAAGTTTTCAGGTTAAGGGCCTTTGACACAATTAAAAGAGTTTGAGACACACAAGCAGGAGAAAAGGCATAGGAGGCTCTCTGGGAGTCATCTTCAAAGCTGTAAAGTGGAAAAGCAGTGTAATAAGAGACATAAAAAACAAGAATAAAGGTTTGGGGAAACCGTGCCCATATACTTGAAGAATTGTGAGAGAATGATAACTGTATTTACAGACTGGAGTCCAAAACAGAACTAAGTAAGTTGCAAACATGGCAGATTTATAATAGAGAAACAGGAAGAGGTGCAATCTTGGGACTAGAACCGGAAATTAAGCCTTCAGGCTGCGACTTCTTGGGAGAAGGAAATTGTGTCATTATGAGGTGGGTTCTTCTAATGGTCTGCAGAAGGAGAAAAGAGAGAAGCATCAGAGGACAGCGCCAACCCCTGGTGTGGTGGAGAAACACTTACAATCAAGCCTGCAAACCATCTCCCATGCACATGTGTGTGAGAGCGGGCAGGATGATAGTAAGGCACCTTAAAATGATGGCCTGAGTTGTTGGTTTTACAGGAAAGTGCTCAAGAGAGGGAGTGCCATGGAAGACAGTTTCAGATACTCAAGGACACAGAGGAAAGGCTTTGAAGGTACACAATAGGGCAAGAGATATCAAATATTTTCTAATTTATTCTATCACCTGTTTTTGACAGGTATCGTAACTAATTTTAATAAAAGCCTTAGATTTTTATAAGTCACCTGTTCGTGTGTTGTGCAAGCGCATGATAAAAAAAATACTCAGAAAATGAAAAAGGCAGAGCATGTGATGGAGCAGATTGAAGTGCTGCAAACCAGTGCGATGGAACCAGAGACATCAGCGAGCCCCAAACCCCCCAAACACGAACACACAGTGAGTCCTGGGTTCAAATAATGGAAGGTTTATTAAACCACTTTTTCCACAAAGTTGCAAAAAGCACAAAGACACAAGTTTTCTCTCTCCACAATGCCTTCCTCTCAGCACCACTACTGCACTGCCCTCCTCTAACCGAGTGTTGCTCCATACCCTCCCAGCTCCGACTTGCATCGAAAAAGGAATGCAGTCCCATTTATTATGGACCCGGGAGTACTTCCAGGCCAGGGCAATTACCCCATGTGGCACCAGCTATTCAATTTTTTACTGTACTATGAGTTGCTCTGGCTGAGGATACGATAATTTAAGAACTGAGAACAATGCTTTTGAGTGAAAACTCACTGACATTCACCAATACCAGTCAATCTGTAAATACACGGGAGAACATTCAGACTCCATGAAGACCCTTGTGCTCTGAGGCAGGAGTGACAGCTCTGTGCTACCACTCAGCCTATGCTAATATGTCTGTGTTAAACTTCAGCCTGATTAAACTTGAAATGTGAGTTGCCATTGCTAAGATGGACCAAGTGTGTGTGTGTGAGTGTGTGTTTGCCCTACCTGGTACTTTTTCTAGGGATTGTTCCTGTCTTCTACTCAATGATTGCTGAGATGGGCTCCAGCTATTCAGTGACAATGCCCTGAATATGTGGGTTAGGAAGATAGATGGATGGATGGACAGATGCCTATAACATCACTCAGTTATTGATACTTGATTGCATACTACATGCTTGTTCAATTTTCTTTCACACTATAGCACATGTGTGCATTTTCAACCTCTTGGCAGCAGGCAATATCTTTGTGAAATAAGTTTCTGTATAGTGAAAGCATAAAAGCGATCATAAATGGGACTTCTTTTAGTTAGTATTGTGCAGTCATCTACAGACCAGAGACAGTAATTCACACCTTGGCATCAACATTCAGTGCCAATAATGGCCCTTGGTGATGACTTTATAGGTTGAATCCATTCCTCTGATCCTGAAGGGTGCCACAGAGGTAGACGAACGGTGAGGTGAAATGTACAGCCTCCTTTCAAAATGGCCGAATCCCACATCAAAGGTTTGTTTTTTTCTCTTTTTCCTTCTTAACATGGATACTTTGTTTTGCAATATGATCCAAAAGCATGGATCAATACTCAATAGGACTTACAATGAACATATTCCATAAGTTTTAAGGATTTTTTTCACAATGGAACACCAGTACCTTTAAGCTCCATTATACAATGCTAGAGTGGGCTATTTCTTTTTTTTTTTTAATTTTAAATACGCTTCACTTCACAACACAATTTCATTTGGAAAATTATTGATTGGGAAGAATTAACTTTGACTTGAAAAATCCCAAACTTTAAGTCCATAATGCCCAGATCTCTGGCAGGATCCCAACAGGGCCTCCCATTGGAGTGACATGCAGACCTGTGAAAGTCCAAATAGCAACTACACCATAGGCATTCTGTCATCCGATGTACTGGGGGCACACTAGTCTGGGGGTCCCACTGTCTTTCCATTATGCTGGCCTCCCAACCAGGGAAGGGGAAGAGCAAAACTCCCGAATGGTATTCCTACCAACTCACAATTATATAAATGGATGATAAAGGACCCAGCCGCCAGGCTGCATTCCCATGCTTCCTCAGGGCATTCTGTTCCAACTCCCAGACAGGCCCTTTTGCTCCCATCAAATTCCACCTTTGCAGGCTGTCCTTGGTGTCAAAAAGGGACATATGGGAAAGCCATATGCCACATTTAAGCCAATCATCCTTTTGTAAAACTCTATTGACTGCCATCACAGCTTTCTTTGGAAACACAATACTTCAAAATCACTAAATGCCATGGTATTCTCGTGATATTTCTCACTACTTACCCTTTACCAAAGGGTAAGTGTACTCATCAGATCCGTTACTGGGTTGGTCTACTGTTGCACCTTAAGATTAAGACACACATACATAGATATATGCATCCACACAGAAACTCAACAGTGCCCTATGAATGACACACACACAGCTAGTTAACCTTTAACACCACACAAGTGCCTTAGAAATAACATAGAGTGTCACTCTTCTGGCACTTCAGGAGACCTACTTATTGTCAGCACAAACAACATACAATGTTTTAAATATATCTCAGATGTAAATATTACTTTAGTCTCTAGAAATATATTGAAACATACAAAGGGTCAACAACCTTGGCTATAGGCCATTTGTCAACCAAGAATGCTTTACTTTACGTACTGTTCCCTACTATTGAGTGGAGCTCACACCCTCAGCCTTAATAAACCTCACAGCACAGAGCGTATGGCAAATCTCTGGCTGCACCAGGTGCTCAAAGAAATCTGCCTTATTATTTCAATCACTCTACAGACATTAAGAAAAAGCATAGAAAGTTAAAAGCAGCATGATATTTATTGCATGAATAATAATAACAAATAGAACAAAGAATAATAGAAAATAAGATTGACAGTAAAGTCTGGATATATACAGTCTTTAGAAAAAGCTTACGATAAAGTAAAGATGACAAGGATGAATGTCGTAGGTGGCTTGTGATCTAACACTCGAAGCTGTTCATGGAATGTTTTGCTGACGATCAGATGGAAACAGATGCACATTGCTGGTGCCCTCCTCTGATATCGCTCTCGCCCTCCTTTGACGTCGCTTTGTTTTCTTCTTCTATCGCTCTTTAGACGAGGCATGTCTTATATATAAACGTCTACATATGGAAATGTGTGTGTCTGTCTGTCCGGCCTGGAAGTGTGAGGCTACAGCATGAAGCTCAAAGAAAGCACAGAGAAACTCGCTTAGTCACTAATACACAAACAAGGCGAGCACATCGGCAAAACGAAACCTCTGAGGATAGTTCAAGTTCAAGTTCAAAGTTTATTGTCATGTGCACAGTAAGGAAACTTCGCTTAAAATGAAAACTCCGAGGAGAGAGAAACTCGCTTAGCTGCTGATGGACAACGGAGTCATGCACGTCAGCAAAACAAAACCACTGAGGATAGAGAACCTTGCTTAGCTGCTAATGCAGAACCGATGCGATTGATTGAAATGCCAGAATCTATGGTTTGTAGGAGCCTGGGGTTTTTACAGCATGGGCTTACACAGCTAGTTTATTATAAAATTCTAATGGGGGGTTTCAAAAGATTTGATTGCTACATGCACCTGATAGGCTGGCTGTCAGTATGATGAATTCATTTCCAAGCAATAAAGTTTCTAATGTTTTAACAATATCCTGTGTCAAGCTGTAATTTCCAGTCCCATGGCATCTCCTTCTGGTCACAGATTGTAAAGTAATCGGGTACAGCTTGAACAATAGCATGTCTTCCTTTCCCCAGCTGTAAACCAATTTAGTCCTGGTGCCTTTTCCTTCATAGGTGATAAAATCATCAGTACAGCATGAGGCATCTCCTGAATTCCTGCTCAGTTCAAACAGCTGGTACTGATATCGGTTCAATTGAGGAAAACTGATTGCTTTTGATGTTAACTGTCCATGCTAGTGACCTGTATTTACGTTCATCTGTTGTTTTGTCCTGAACAAAATATAATACCCCACAACAGGCACTGAAAAGATGTGGCTGCTTTCACCCACAGACTGATCACATGATATAGGAAGGCAGGAACCGTGTTTGACCTCTATACCCACCTCACCCTGCCACCCCTACTTTGGTCCCAATGTCTTTCTCTCTCCAGGTGTTCTCTGGACCTCCCATTCTCCTCCCTGAATCATTGACATGCCCTTTGTTCAGCTTCACTGCCTCACTTCATTTTGTCCCTCACGGTCACCCTTTCTTCCTTCCTTCCCATGAGAGCGTCGGCTCCTCCGAGACCTGCAGTCAAAGCCAACAGCTTAGAACAGACAGAAGTCAAAGCAACATCTCTGTTGGTACTCCATGAGGCATACTAAAGAGCTTTAAGAGGTCTTAGCGGACTACGTGAGCTGCCAGCGTGGACGCTCTGCTGTCGGGCTGACTCACAAGTAGACTTTTATCAGAAAAGCGGATTCAAATTCAAGAGAGCATCCCCTGAGGCAGCCCTGCCACAATAGACTTTAATCCTCTGCCAGGGGTTAAAGGGTAATTAAATTTACAAGTTGTACTACCAGTACACCCCCCTAACCGCCTTCTCTGTCTGTGGACGAGTGCCTAATGCTGGGGTATTGCAATGTTTAAATCAATTCTTATCTGATTTCAATGTTTGTTACGAAAACACATTTGCACACATACCTGTACAGTACACTGAATCTGGGTAACTAGACTTCTGAGGCAGCATTACTGATGGCTGTGATGTTATACCGATCCGCAGTCAGTTTTGAAATATCAATGATGTCTCTGTGATATGCAAAGAAAAACAAAATAAATCTTCACAGACCAGTGGGAACTTGTAAAACCCACACAGACAGTGAATGGGCAGTGAACTGACCCCATGTCCATACAGCTGTGGGACCACATCTCTAGGCGGTACGCTAACATACTGCTCACCATACATCGACACTTCACCTGCACGCCTTTGGGGTGTCACTGGTGCATGAAGAAACGTAAGAAGAACACACAAGCCCTACAGAGACAGCAACAACTCTGGGGCCTGGACTTTGGTGTCTAGAGCTTTAAGAAAGGGACAGTTTCCTGGATTTTAGGAAGTTCTGACTGATAAGAATGAAAATTTCCCCTTCATTTGTTCTCTTACAGTGAAATGTAAAGCACCAGTGCTCACCACTGTGTGACTACACAGCACCACTCTCTGCTACGCTGGGGGACATCAATCAGTCAGATCTGCATTTCACTGGAACATGAACAGAAATCTATAATAAATCTTTACGAACGCAGTGAGAATCTACAAAATCAACTAGACTGATGATTCAGTCCAAGTCCTTGGAGACCTGAGGCAGCAGCGCTAATGACTGTCCTACCACATTTTATGCTGCCATTCTAGGTAGGCCAGTTTAGTCTCATTTCACTTCATTTAAATGTATTTACTTAGCAGATGCTTTTACCCAAAGTGACTTACAAAGGCGATCAACATAATCAAGTAAATATCAGTCTGGGGGTTCAATTGGGGACACAAGTTACAGGACAAAAGTGATCATCTCAAGTGAAGAGCTCAGAATAAATACAAGCGAGTTACAATTGCTAGATTTCAAAAACCTAACAGACAGAAATTCAACAAAAAAGAGGGTCTTCAAATACTTTGTAAACACATTGAGGGTGTCAGAATGGCTGCTCATTCCACCAGCTGGGAACTACACATGAAATGAGTCTGGACTGAGATTTGATACGTCACCAGACGTGCATCAGCAGACCTGAGTGGTCGAGAAGAAACTTAGGACCTCACAAGTATAGACAGTAAATACACTGACACACTTCCTATTTCCTCCTGTGTGTATGTTTTGTGTTTAAATGCATTCACAATTTTTCCATTAATTTTTAGCATACCAGTTAAACTGAAACTCATATTAAATCCATACTGGAAAAAGATTTTCATCTGGTATAGACGTTGATCGGCATACAGTACAGGCCAAAAGTTTGGACACATCTCCTCATTCAATGTGTTTTCTTTATTTTCATGACTGAAGGCATCAAAACTATGAATGAACACATGTGGAGTTACGTACTTAACAAAAAAAAGTGAAATAACTGAAAACATGTTTTATATTCTAGTTTCTTCAAAATAGCCACCCTTTGCTCTGATTACTGCTTTGCACACTCTTGGCATTCTCTTGATGAGCTTCAACAGGTAGTCACCTGAAATGGTTTTCACTTCACAGGTGTGCCTTATCAGGGTTATTTAGTGGAATTTCTTGCTTTATCAATGGGGTTGGGACCAGCAGTTGTGTTGTGCAGAAGTCAGGTTAGTTGGACGATCATTTATTTTTCAACAGGACAATGACCCCAAACACACCTCCAGGCTGTGTAAGGGCTATTTGACCAAGAAGGAGAGTGATGGAGTGCTGTAAATGGTCATGAAAATAAAGAAAACACATTGAATGAGGAGGTGTGTCCAAACTTTTGGCCTGTACTCTATCTATCTATCTATCTATTATATAGCACCTTTCATTTATCTATCTATCTATCTATTATATAGTGCTGTTCACATCTATCTATCTATCTATCTATTATATAGCACCTTTCATTTATCTATCTATCTATCTATCTATTTACTAGTGGGGCTTCTCCATCCAGCATTTGCCGTCACAGCTCTCTGATGTTACACAAACCATTATGTGGCACTGGGAAAAAAAATCTGTTTGTCTAAGTCAGCCACACAGCAAATTTTCAAGAAAATATCTGAAGGACAATGTCACCAGAAAACCCAGAAAATTCACTGCAAAAAACACAGACTAAGTGAATGTAAAGACAGCCCCCGTCAGAGAGCAGTTCCAGAGGGGTGAGTCCCCAGGGTACACTACGGGCAGTGAGATGGGCGAGGGGTTACAGGAAGGAGGTACGTAGCTGCTTTTGACGTGTGTTCCTGTCCGCCATTAAGAAAAGAAACCTAAGAGGTTAGTTGGTACTTTTCATGTCACAAGTAATCTGATAACAGGATGAAATAAGTGGTGTGAACTTCAACTATGTTTTAGGGGTTTTGCTTTAGTGAAAATATCGCTTGGAACTCTTTACTTTCTAACACTCAAAGTCTACTTTCTAACACTCATACTGAACACTGTTAATAATAATAATAATAATAATAATAATAATAATTCTTTACATATATGCAGCCATTTGTCTCACTACTCAAAGCATTTTAGTGAGTGGGGGAGCCACTTCACTCACCACTGATGTGCAACATCCACATGAATGATGCGAGGGCAGCCATTTTTATGCCAGTCCACTCACCACACACTAGCTGTTAGGTGGTGAAGTTGTGTGAGAAAGAGAGAGAGATACAATTAAAGACTGGGGATATTTAAGGGGCCATGGTGGACAATTAAGTTTGGACATCGGGATGCACTCTACTTTTTAAGAAGGATCCCCAGGGATCTTTGACAACCACAGAGAGTCAGGACCTTGGCTTTACATCTCATCCTCAGGACGTTGCCATTTTTACAGCACTGTGTCCCTGTCACTGCATTGGGGCATTGGGGTCCACACACAGAAGACAGGGTAAGCACCCTGTGCTGACCTCACCAACACCTATTCCAGCAGCAGCCCAAGCTTTTCCTACATGGTCTCCTGGCTGGGCCTGAACTTGCTTAGCTGCAGGTGGACGGCCTCTCCTGAAGTGCATGTCCAGACTCAGAAAGCTGAACCATGAATTAAACAATACATAAAATATAAACTTTACCAGTGGAATTTGGACTGCAAATATTTAAAACAATCAACAGCTAAAGGACAAGTTGTACCTTTCAGTTGAAACGCCATAAAAACTAAAACTGATTAACCTGCCAGCAATCCTCCTAACCTGGATGTTTAATTGTTTAAGTAAGTATTTGAGCAAACTCTTGTGTTGAAATCTTTGTTTGATACTTTGAATTGTTAAATTGATCATAGTGCACACTGCCAGGTATTGATTTAAACTCTGACTCTCTACTGATTTGAACTTTACATCTTTTACATTGTTCTTTAAGAGATGTCTTAAAACAGATTGCTAGACGTACTTTTGAAATGCAAAACCACCTTATTTATTAGCCCAGAGTAAAGAGATTAGCATTAGCATGAGCATGAGCCTGGGAAAAGAACACAATTTTGTAATATGAACATGACAGCGGTTGTAAGACTATCGATCAGTTATGTAACCGTTGTTAACTCCACATTGAGAGAGGCCTTTAAGTTTGGGATGTCTGCTGCATGCAAGGAGAGAGAAGATCTTCATCATCACCAGACAAGACGTCTGCATTTCTAGTGAAACTGGCAGATAATAGACAGATGTCTACAGGCTAAAGGGACTTTTTAAGCAGCTGCTCACCAGGCTTGAAGGGTCTCATCCTCATCGTCATCTTTACCCTTAGGTTTCTTTCAAGAAGACTCTTTTCAAATGCATTTAATACTTTTTGTTTGTACTGCTTATTTGTGTTTTATTAATTTTGCTTTATTACAATAGCCAGTTTATATAATTGCCATATTCCCACATGGGTTAGTGGCTGAGAAGGGACACCAACAACAAGCAGCAACATGCTGAGCGGGCATCTGCTTTGGTGAGTGCCACAGGTGTTGAGCGACGCTCAGGTCTGAAGACATTCATTTGGTCTGCTTATGCCAAACTACTAAGTCATTTTGCTTGAGGCAGGTGTCTGAATGCAGGCAGGTTGTACAAATGGGGATCCATAAAGCAGCTACACAGATAATGCTGTACATGTGGAGCACTATAAGTAGTGAGTACCTTATATTATAATACTAGCCGTCTCCTGCGGCTCCCCCTGTGTATTAGTGAAACAGGACAAACTTTAAAAATCAATAAACAAAAAGGTAACGCTAGCTAAGTGGAGGCAAGGGACACTCAAAAATGCAGAGCTAGACCGACTCCCCACTCCTGAGGTCACACCTCCCTTTCTCCTCGGCCCGCTGCCTCTGTCTCAGATTAGCGCAAATATATCACTCCTGCAAGTGAACTATGACTCTTGACGCGATGAGAGAAGTCGCAAAATCAACTGGAATGTTCAAGCAAGTTATAGAAAAAAGCCCGATCTAAATCCGTTAAGTAGTTCTCTCGTTCGCTAGCTGAGCAGAGTTAAGGTTACACCCTGAGGCTGGCGCATAAGTAAGGAGGGTCCCGCTCCGCAGCCTCTCTCTTGGATTCCTGCAAATAAACCGCTACCGCAAACAAACTATGATACTTAGCATGATGAGAGAAGTCGCAAAATCAACCAGAATATTCAAGCAAATTATAGAAAAAAACTCGATCTAAATCCGTTAAGTTCTCTCATTCGCTAGCTAATCGGATGTAAGATATGCCCTGTGTGAGTGAGGAGGGCCCTGCCCCCCTCCCCTCGGCCCACTGTGTGTCTCTCTCGGATTTACACGAATAAATCAGTACCACAAGCAAACTATGATACTTAGCGAGATGAGAGAAGTCACAAAATCAACTGGAATTTTCAAGCAAAATATAGAATCTAAATCTGCTAAGCAGCCCTCTCGTGAAAAGCAGACAGACAAACAAACGTTGGATTTTAAATACTGTATATAGAGATGATATATAATAATATATTAATTATAATTTTAATATAATAATATAAAATGTATTAAATTATAATATATAATTAATTATATTTTACTAGCTGTGTAAGTCCGTGCTGTAAAAAGCCCAGGGTCCTAGAAACTATTGAAACTGTCAGGAAAAAAAATTGAAATGTAGAAATGTCAGGTAATTGAAAGGAACTACTCTGGGCACCTCTCTCCTAGGAGGATTCCTTTTTCCCAACTTGCTTGCATCGCTTGTGCATTAGCGGCGGGAGGAAAAGTAAAAGGGATACTGTTTTGCCAATGTTAGTGGCTAAGCGACTTTGTCTTTCTTTGGAAGTTTTGTTTTCCTGATATGCTCGCCTCGCTTGTGTTATTAGCAGCTAAACGAGTTTTCTGTTTCCTTGGAGGCCGAGCCCTTTCCCCAACTACACCTCTCACTTCCGGGCAGACAGACAGACACACACACTTCCACGCGTTGATGTTTATATATGAGATATAATATATTATATATTATATTACCTTATATTGATACTCACACTGAATTTAACTATAATTACGTAGTGTGGGTGAAGTACAGTATAATAACGGACAAAGGAAATTCCACGATAATGGACTATGGATGGATGGGTGCCCCAGCTGGGAGGTGGGCATTCCCACTCTTAAATGGAATAATATCATAATGAATGGGTAGAAGGTGCCAGCTTCCCAAGGCCATGTACCACCACAGCATGTTAGGTGGCTGCAATCCCTCTGGTGTATCTCTCATATGTACACCCTCAGGGCTGTATGAGAGTTGTAGTCACGACGGGTGGTCCTGCTGGGTTTCCTGAGGGCTGTACAGAGGGGGTGTCTCCCTTTTTTTAGACTGTGTCACATGATCTGGAAGCACTTCCTAATGTGAAATACTCTCGGGCCTGTTATAAAGGAAGCTGCTCTGCCTCACACAGAAGAGTTGGAGTTTGGCAAGGAAGAGAATGAAATTATAAGCTACTGGGTAATTGATTCAAAAACTGTGCAGGGAGTGATCAAGTCAAGAACTGAAACAAAGTCCTCAAAAAAGTGAACCTATATTACTAACTACTAGGCCACATTGTCATGTTTTTCTCTTCACTGATTCCACAAGCCTAACCAGGACCCATCTTATGTGTCTGAAACTGGAGGAGTTGTTATCACCACCTCAGTCTAATTGCCTCATCTTTGCCAGCCTCCATTGGCGTACTAAGAAGCTGGCGTTTACTTAACCTGCGATCATGATGTGTACTAATGGTGTTTTTTCAGTGCCACTCCTTGGCTGCCACATTGTTCCCATAATCCATTAATAATCCATTCATCCATTTTTAATGCTGCTTTCTCATGCTCACGGTGACAGGGAGTTGGACTTCATCCCAGCAGGACTAGGCATTAAGAACCTGCCCTGTAAGGGATGCCAGCCTATTAACCCACATTACTTCATGAATGCGTTTTCATTTGATGAAATGCATGACTTTAAATGGATGACTAGGGTGGTGATGCAAAAGTAAAGAAGAGCATCTCACCTTGTTGTCCAGTCCGAGTGAAATGGCTTTTCAGGTTCTGGTGGCCAATTTTCTTGCTCTCCTTCTCCTCCTACATTTGTCTGTCTCATTCTGAGCTGTCCACCTCGCCTTACTCTATTTTTAAAGTGACTGGCTGTCACACCTGCCTGGCCATTCTTCTTTTTGGTGATGTTCTGTCGACACGACCCAGAGAGTGTTAGTCTGACAGGTAAAGACATGAGATTGATTTTCATATTTGAAAAGGTGGCAAGTAGTCACAATTTTAAAATATATTCTTCCTGATGTGAGGGCCTCCTCTGTTTGTGTCACTGGCTCGACAGGTCTGGATGCTCTGGACAGCCAGGCCAGAAATTTAAAAGATTAAGAAGAACAGCAGAAACTGCTGAAAGTAAGGCAAATATCCCCACCTCGTTCACAGTCAGAATCTCATTTTGATTTCCCTTCAGCTGCTAACCACAATGGCTGGGCTGTGGTCACCGAGACTGCCCCACCTTGATGTCTGTCGATCAACAGACCTTACTGCTCTCCTAGTTTGTATTGGCACATCCTGGAATGTAGGCAAAGCCAAAGAAAATGAAGCCTATTCAAAACTTTCAGTCTATGTACACTCACTGGGAAAATTATTAGGAACAGCTGTACACCTGGTTATCCATGCGATTATCTAATCAGCCAATCACGTGGCAGCAGTGCAATGCATAAAATCCTGTAGATACAGGTCAGGAACTTCAGTTAATGTTCACATTAAGCACCAGAATCGGGAGAAATGTGATCTCAGTGATTTGGACTGTGCCATGATTGTTTGAGGCTGGTTTGAGTATTTCTATAATTGTTGTAGCGACTGGTGAGTAAGGAAAGATCAAGCAGGAGCCAAACGCATACCAAAAGAAATCTCTCAGTCCAAAAAAGATTTAGTGAAATTTCAAAGCAAACAGTCCACACAAGGATAGAGAAAAGTTGCTACACATGCAAAATAAGAGGTAAAAAGAAGGAAAATGTTTCTATACTTAACAACAACATTTATTTCTATAGCGTGTTTTCATACAAATGATGTAGCTCAAAGTGCTTTACAGGATGTAACAACAACAACAACAACAACATTTATTTATATAGCACATATTCATACAAACAGTAGCTCAAAGTGCTTTACATAATAAAGAATAGAAAAATAAAAAACACAATACGAAAACAAAATAAATCAGCATTAATTAACATCGAATAAGAGTAAGGTCCAATGGCCAGGGGGGACAGAAAAAAACAAAAAAAAAAAAACTCCAGACGGCTGGAGAAAAAAAAATAAAATCTGTAGGGATTCCAGACCATTAGACCACCCAGTCCCCTCTGGGCATTCTACCTAACATAAATGAAACAGTCCTCTTTGGATTTAGGGTTCTCACGGAAAGGCTTGATGATGATGGTCACGTAGAATTCTGCCTTTTAGTCCATCCATCATTGTTGGAGCATCATGAAGCTTTGAGTAGGTGGAGGTGGCGCAGGCCACCACCACAAAGAAACCGGAAAAAGAAACAGAAGAGAGAGTAGGGGTCAGTACAGATTTTAGAGCCACCCTGAATAGTTATTATGAGGAAATTGAGCATACAGAGTATCAGGATTAAGTTAAATTAAGTTAAATTGAAGTTATAGAAAGGCCATGTTAAAGTAATGTGTTTTCAGCAGTGTTTTAAAGTGCTCCACTGTATTAGCCTGGCGAATTCCTATTGGCAGGCTATTCCAGATTTTAGGTGCATAGCAGCAGAAGGCCGCCTCACCACTTCTTTTAAGTTTTGTTCTTGGAATTCTAAGGAGACACTCATTTGAGGATCTGAGGTTACAATTTGGAATATAAGGTGTCAGGCATTCCGATATATAAGATGGGGCGAGATTATTTAAGGCTTTATAAACCATAAGCAGAATTTTAAAGTCAATCCTGAATGACACAGGTAACCAGTGTAGTGACATCAGAACTGGAGAAAGATGTAGAAATGTAGAAAGAAAAAAAAAGAAAAAAGAAAGAAATTAGGCAATACTAATTAACAAAGAATAAAGTATGATCCGTTGGCCAGGGAGGACAGAAAAACAAACAAACAAACAAAAAAAAACTCCAGAGGGCTGGAGAAAAGATCAAAATCTGCAGGGGCTCTAAGGCCATGAGACCACCCAGCTCTGACTAGTCACTTAAGGATGAGTTATTTCTCTATTTTCTAGTTCACATTCAGTACGTTCTAAATGTACGGCTCTGCACATACAATTGAGCACGTTAAGGCACAGTTTGAAACTGTGTGCCCTCCATGCCTTACACACGGCAAGGCAGGTTACTAACTGAGAGTAATCTGCAATCAGAGGGACAAGAAATACTTAGAATATTCCATTTCAATTCAGCTTGTGGGGGCTATAAGAACCTCCCATCGAATATGCACTAATATATAGTGTGGTCTTTGGTCAGCTTGTCATCCGGGCCAATACCCCCAGGCCACCAGATGGAGTCCTCCCTGCAGTATGGAGGTGCCCCAAAGACTAGCAGGGAGTCATGGACTATGTAGTTTTTATACACGACCCTGCTGGATAACACAGGGGCTGCAAGAGGGAGATGCAGGGAGGACCGAAGAATGATTTGTGCCCTATAACCCGGAAGTGCGTCACAGGAAGAGTGACAATAGGAGTGATGTGCTTCCGGGGTGAGAAGAAGGACTTGTACCTGACCCGGAAGTGATAGAGAGTCACATAGACTGGGGATTGGGAACACTTCCAGGTCAGGGTATATAAAAGGACTGTGGGAGCTCCCAGATGGCGAGCTGAGCTGGGTGGAAGGGTGGCAACGCGTCTGGGAGTGGAGGATTGTATTTGTATTGGGGAATTGTGATTTATGAGTATAGTGGTGGAGAGGGTGCTTTGTGCACTGTGGCATAAAAATAAAGTCAACTTGTGGACTTTTATCTGGTGTCTGGAGTCGTGGACAGAGGTTCAAGGGAGCGATACTGCCCCCTATCTGTCACAATAGGCAAACATTTAATATAACTTAAATAACTAGCAAATGGCTCTTACAACTTCTAATCTCCTGGCATTTTTTTGCACACCAGTCTCCAGAGTTTACTCGAAACAAACATCCAGTGAGCGCCAATTCTGTGGACAGAAACACCTTGTCGATGAGAGATGTCGGAGGAGAACAACTGGACTGGACTGAGATGACAGAGAGGCTACAATAACTCAGATGACCGCTCTGTGCAAATGTGATGAGCAGAAAAGTATCTCAGAATGCACACCACATTGAACCTTGAGGTGAACGCGGCTACAAGAGCAGAAAACCATGTGAGGTTCCAACCCTGCCAGCCAAGAAAAGAAACCTGATTGTGCAGTGGGCACAGGCTCAACAAAGCTGGATAGGTGAAGACTGAAAACAACGTAGCCTGGTCTGATGAGTCTCAGTTTCTGCAGATTCACACAGGAGGAAGGATTAGAATTTGGTACCAGTGGCATGAATCTATGTGACCAACCTGCCTTGTGTCAACAGTCCAGGCTGCTGCTGGTGGTGGGATGGTGTGAGAAATATTTTCTTAGCACACTTTGAGCCAATCATCACTTGAACACCACGGCCTATTTAAGTTTTGTTGATGACCATGTGCATCTCTTAATGGCCACAATTTACTCATTTTCTAAAGGCTACTTCCAGCATGATAATGCACCATGCAGGAAAATTCATCTCAAGCTGGTTTGTTGAACATGACAATGAGTTTGGTGTTCTTCAGTGGCACTTCCCACCTTCTCCAGATCTGAATCCAACAGAACACCTTTGGGATGTTGTAGATGTACAGCATGAATGTGCAGCTGACAAGTCTGCAGAAATTGCATGACACAATCATGTCAACTTGGACCAGACTCTCACAGGAATATTTCCAACATCTCGTGGAATGCATTACATGAAGAATTAAGGCTGTCATCAGAGCAAAAGTAGGCCCTACCTAGTTGTAGTATAGAGTACCTAAGAATTTGCTCAGTGAGTGTTGTGAGGGACAGCTAGCATCCTTACCCAGATGGGACACTACTCAAGATAGAAGGACAGGGGAGACCGCATGCACCAGGTATTGTCCACCCTGGACTGCTGCCAGCCACACCCCTCCCCCCAGGTTGTGGCAGAACCATGGCATCCCACTGGGCATCATGGGAACTGGAGCTCTTGGACTCAGCCCTGTTGGGTTCTGTGGGTGCCGCTAAGGGGTGCTGCAGACACTGGAGAGCCCTACTTTGCTTCCAGACCATGCTTATTGGACACCGGAAGAACTCACGAATGTTACATAAAAGAAGCCCGCTGCCTAAACTTGGGGAACCAGAGTCAGGAGGAAGGAGGATGAAGCTTGTGTAGAGGAGTGGAGGATGCAGTGATAGAGAGAGAGAGAGAGAGAAAGAGGCAGAGAATAAAAGACAAGTATTGCAGAGTGTTGTATACTGTGCTTTTTAATAATAATGACATTTATATATAAATAATTATATTTATATAGCACTTTTCTCACTATTCAAAACGCTCTCCACAATCTCCTTACTGCAAAGCATTAGCACTTACACTGCACCAGCTGTGTGTGGCTGTGGTGGGAAACGCTTACCAGTGAAGAGCTTCCCACAATATATTCTCTTGTTCATTTGATACTTGTGTCTGAGCCTGTCTGTGTTGGGTGTTTGGGGAGCTGGAGCAGCCCACAGTGGCCACAGTGTATATTCTGAATCCCTATTTAATTTTAGAGGTGCCTATCCAAGAATCATCTAACGCAAGACAAGAACAAACACTGGGCAGGATGGCAGTCTATCACAAAGTTAGTTTAGTTTTGCCAATTAACCAAAGACACGTAAAGTACCCTTAGAAAACCTGCTGTGACACAGAGAGAATGTGGAAACCTCACACATTCAGTGACCGGGCTGAACTCCAGGACTCTAGGACTTGGACCACTGAAGTAAAAATGCTTATCATGGCACTGCCAGTAATATTACATAATGATGGCATTAATATTATTGTTATTGTCAAAAGGTTGTCAGAGTTAGTGCCGGCATAAACCACTCGAACCTTAGTTTGATTTTCTCCATTCTGGATGGAGTTTACATGTGTTTCTCATGTTTGCTTAAGTATTTTCTGGTTTTGTCAAATTCTCTGACATTTTCAGGAATTTTCAGTCACAGATTTCATTTAATTAATCTTAATGAGTCAGTGGCAATCACAGTGTGTTCCTGTGACCTTCTGTCATGTAGAATTATAGTCAAAACAATCAGCAACTCATTGTTGCAGGTGGCTGGGGGAGCAACCCTGCCGGGACGCCTTGGAGGACCGGAGGAGGGCTTGTGCCTCCCCCAGATCATGTGGGGGCAACCGCCCTGGTGCCTTTGGGGGCCACGAGTACAGAGCTTTGAAGCTCAACCCTCTACGGGCCTGTGGTCACCGCCAGGGGGCGTCCCAATGCCTTGGGAGCCCTGGACCTCAGCACTTCCGCCACACCCGGAAGTGCTGGGGGGAGGAGGATTGGAGACACCTGGAGTGCTTCCGGTTGCTTCCGCCGGCACTCCCTAGTGTGGCGGAAGAGCCAGCAGAAGACTGTCGGGAGGCACCTGAAGCACACCCAGGTGACTATAAAAGGGGCCGCCTCCCTCCGTTTGTTGGCTGGAGTCAGGAGGTCGAGAGACGAGGTCTTGGAGGAGGCGGCATGAAGAAGGAAAGGCATTTGGATTGTTGGCCTGGACTTGTGGGGACTTTGGGATTGTGTGTCACAGTTGTAAATAATAGTATGTATAGTAAAGTATCAAAATCTTATTATGTGATATCATCTACTGTTAAATTCTGCTCTGTACTTCTAAAATTTTTATTATTATGCTGTATTAAGGATTTGTTCTGTTCTGTGTATTGTATTGTATTGAACCCCTTCTTTTGACACCCACTGCACGCCCAACCTACCTGGAAAGGGGTCTCTCTTTGAACTGCCTTTCCCGAGGTTTCTTCCATTTTTCCCTACAAGGTTTTTTTGGGAGTTTTCCTTGTCTTCTTAGAGAGTCAAGGCTGGGGGGCTGTCAAGAGGCAGGGCCTGTTAAAGCCCATTGTGGCACTTCCTGTGTGATTTTGGGCTATACAAAAATAAACTGTATTGTATTGTATTGTAAACGTGTGTTGGGTTACTTCAACGTGTCCGCCTGTCTGTGTCCGGGTCGGCTTCCACATCACATTTGATTTTGTCTTATGTTGTAGGGGTGGGCTCTGTGGGCATGTGAGTGCTGTCAACCAATGAACACTCAGCTGGAAGCACAATGCTTATAATGCAGAGGTGAGAAATAATGAACATGACAATTTTGGAACTAGCAAAAAAAGACAGGCTCCTCCGTCTGATGTTCTGTATTTCACATAGCATGACAAAATTGGAAAATGGGGAAAAAAGGGATTGTGGCTGAACTCACTGCACCTGGGAAGCATTCATACAGCACTGACATTTGGCAGCATCTTATTAATGCCAGAAAAAAGTCAGAGCTTGTGACAAATGTGAAAATATGCTGAGACTTCATCACAGTTATGAAATTGGACTTGCTTCCAAGATAAATTGAGTGGAGGCTTCCAAAAGAAGATGGGGAGCTTGCAAGAATCTTACCTGGGCTGCCCAGCAGAGACTCAACAGACATCAGCCAGGCCCCAAAGTCTACCTGCTGGTTTCAGCTGGAGGAAGGCCTAAAATTGGGGAGCTGGCTGTTGAACTTCAGCCACACTGAATTGGTGTGGGCCATTTAAGAGAGCAAAAAAAAAAGTCCCAAATAACCTCAAAAATGCCCAGCTAGTAATTGTGCAAATTCAGAATGTTTATAAATAAAATATTTATTATCTAAACTTGCTCTATAATAAAAGGGTTCAGTGGAGCACAAAGGAGTTGCCCACAAGGCAATCCAAGGAAAACAAAGTCCCAGTGCGATATCCAAAGAGAGCTGTTGAAAAACCGAGAGAGAAGGTCACAATCCAGAAATCCCAATAATAAAGAAAACACAGAACAAACACAGCTAGTCAAATCAAATGAATCACCAGGAACTTTGGGAAACCCTCACCTTTAAAGGACTGAAGACAGCTTATGGCATTGATGGTCCTGTCTCTTATGAACCACTCATAAAACACAAGGCACATAACAAAAGATACATCGATATGAAGAAGCGAAGTAAATAATAATAACAGTAATAGAAACAAAAGAATACAAAATTGCACAAAACAGACATTAAATGAGATTTTGAATACCCACCACAGTAGGAACCCTGGATGACACATAACACTGGCAAAACAACTATAAAAGTTGCAAAATCAAACCCCAGAAAAGGAATGATAACCTTAAACCTCTGACTTATATATATAAAAAATGGCAATGGAAATCTTTATAAATAAAACATTTATAGAAAAACAACTAGAAAAATACCAAGAAAAGTCTAATACAGCAAAAACAGGCAAAAAAGATTTGCCTTAAAGGCATTCCACAGCAAACAAGCTTAAACCAAAAAAAGAAACTAAAAACAAAGTGAAAGATAATCAGGGATAAGTGATTCCAAAACAGAGCAGAACATTCGCATGAAACTCCACTTTAAATGAATGATTCTCACTTCTGAGCCATCTCAGCCAGTTTAAATAGTCAGAGGAAGGGCTCAGGAGTGGTGATGCCAGGGTGGCCTCGCCTCCTGGGGCTCCACCTGCAAAGAATATGGAACATAAGTACAAGTAAAGAGACAATACAATATTATCTCATGACATATAAAACCAACAGAAATAACATAAAAGATGAGAAATAATAATTCAAAATGAACAGAACCACAATAAAATATAAAATACACATAACTTCAGATAGATTGTTGTCTAAAATCCCTGTCACATTACACATTTAAATTTATTTACATAATCAGGGTGCACTCACTTGGAAGTGCAATACATATAATAAAACCACAAGTAAACAAGGAAGTGCGGGCCTCAGAAATAAAAGAGAGGCACACCTGTCTGATGTTGTGTGTTTTATGAACGGAAAAAAGAAAAAAAAAAAAATAGGAAGAGATTGGAGTTGAACTGTAAACCCCCTGCGTGGGCACAGACTACATCACGGGGAAAAAGAAGCAAGCTTGTGAAACTGTAGTAATGTGAAACCATGCTGGAAAGTTGTCACCGAGTCATCTAATTTCACATCTCTGACAATATCTAGTTGTGTAAAATGACATCCTCCAGTGATGAGATCAGCAGCTCCGGTTGTCAAGTCTGACATCCTCTCTGACTAGAAGTCATGTAATGTGATGCTGGTTTTAGTTAAAAGGACAACCAATGTTGGCCCAGCATGACTGTGATAGTATGTCCTGTGATGAACTGTTCCAGGCTGGTTCTTACAATAAACCCATTGGCACGGGCATAGATTCCGTATATAGTAATTAAAAATGCAAGAAAGAAAGAAAGAAAGAAGCTTTAACAAGTTGATATGGAGCAAGTATTTATTCAAGTAAACATTGTCACCATCTCCTGCTGTTCACCTCCCATTTCTTCGTCATGTCACCCTAACATTACCACCTTTATACCTGTCTTGCCTTGCCTATCTCTTGTTATGCCCATCCCATGCTGGCCCCTCGTCATTCCTCTCTGTTTATTCCTTATGCCCATTTCATCATTCACCAATGCTCCTTTCCATGCCCATCTCTTTCCCACCATTATACTGTTAAACAATTAAATATAAAGCAAGGCACTCCATGCTTAGGCCGGGGTTATACTTCACGTGACGCGACGCATGCTGCAGCGGACACTCCTGCTACGCAAGCTAAATCTGGAGGAATCCACCAGGAGGCAGTGTGAGATATTATCACGGTGAGAACAGGTTCGGTTTCACTGTGCTATGAATTGCCTGTAACGTCCATTAAATTCCGATGACATCTTACTGCAATATCTCTGAAAAGGATGTTTAATGATAAAATCCATCAGTCCAGGGATTTGTCCATTTCAGCTAGCACTGGGCACGTGGCAGAAACAATCCCTGGACGAGGCATCAGCTCATCCAAGGTGAATACAAGCACTCACATGCACTGGAGTAATTTTAGTGTAACCAAATCTGCATATCTTTGAAAGGTAACCGGAGCCCACTGTGGAAACCCAGCAGGAAAACATGTACACTTCAGGCAGGGAACACCAGTGACGTGACTCCCTGCAAGACAGCAGTGCTAACGCTCTGCCACCGTGTCACCCCCATGTGTGTAATTGTTAACAATTTTCATTATCCATCTATCCATCCATCCCTTAATTATCCAGCCCACTATATCCTAACTAAAGGGTCACGGGGGTCTGCTGGAGCCAATCCCAGCCAACACAGGGTGCAAGGCAGGAACAAACCCCAGGCAGGGTGCCAGCCCACCGCAGGGCACACACACACACAAAGCACACACTAGGGACAATTTAGGATCGCCAATGCACCTAACCTGCATGTCTTTAGACTGTGGGAGGAAACTGGAGCACCCGGAGGAAACCCACACAGAAATGGGGAGAACATGCAAACTCATTATTTAAAGGAAATTACCGATTTATCTGTAAAATGTAACATACATACTTCAATGCATTTCATCATGAAAGTGATATTAAGTATAAATCTAAGGATTCTAAATGTGCAGAGAGTTGGAATATCATAAATGTGATGTGTTCTGTGTGGTGATCTATTGCTGTTTGCCGCTGCTGTCAGTACCGGAGGAAGCCCTAGAAAAAAAGATGGCACAGAAGACGGTATGTGAGACTTTTAAAATGTATCATGTCATTACGATCGGGAATATGCAACACTTGAATATAAAAGCACCACGAATGCATCTGTACCTCGGCATTTCGAACCATTCGTCAAACATCGAAGCACACACACTGATCTCGTAGGATCCGCAAAGCAGCTTTCTGTCACATGTAGACAATAACCAGAGACTCTGACGTCACATTCCAACTTTTAGCACACTGCATCCCACGACTTTTTGCTGGTAGTGCAACTCGCGCATGCGTTGCGTTAATTTCTGAGGATCTGCTCAGAGGACGCATCAAATGAACGTTGGAAACACGTTTCAGCCATGATGCAGACACGTACGCGTTCTGAGCGTGAAGTATAAACGAGCCCTTAGACTCAAGGTGGCTCTAGTGAAGTTTAAAGCAATAGAAACTATTGAATGTAAATCATGGGACTCCAGGTGGCACTAGTGAGATTAGTCATTAAACTGTTACACCATCTGCTACATGATAAGACGTTAAGATCTGTCTGTCTGTGTGTGTGTGTCCAGCTCTCCCAAGTAATCTGATTGTTCATTTTGGATTTGGTGGCCCAAACAAAAGAAGTGTGAGTGAGCAAGACACATGAGGAGGAGAAGAAAAGGCATAGGAGGTACGATGAGAGTCACATTCAAAGACAGAAAGTATAAATGTCACATTCACATCACCAACATCATCCCCTTCTTACCATGCCCACCTCTTGTTATGCCTAACCCATCCCTACACCTTATCACCCCTCCACCATTTGTTCTTTCATCAGTGCCCCCCCCCCCCCCCCATGCCCAGGTTTTTCTCAGTGCCCCATCACTTGCTCATGCCCAGCCTCACAATACTTGTTTTGCCCACTTAATGAGGGCAGCATCTCACCATCCCCACTCTTCTTCCTTATGGCAAGAAGTAAAAGCCATAAAATATGACATTGGTGGATGGTCAGCTAGCCTCAGACTGGAGCCCCGGCTGGGTTGCTGTCTTGGCGCTGTTCACATAACTTTGGCAGCATATTTGTTGCTGGTCACCTGAATTCCCAGCAACAGGTGACGCTGTAGCTTTATAGGGTCATTATTGTCACATGAACAGTAGTGAGAAATTCTTTCTTGCATGTGCTTGTCAACATGCATCACATTGCCACTCTGCGGCACCACGATGTGTGAGTTACTTACCACGAATCTTCTGAATTTCTTACTTGAAATAATCTCAGATTATAGACAGAGTACAATAATAAGATACTGTAAATAAAAGATGTTCTCAAACATTATCTGTTGTTTCCACTGCCTGGGTGTGGATGTTTAGCCATCTGAAACACTTCTTGCTTTTCTTATCTGTCCCTGGGGACCAAATCTGTCTTATTAGGAAAAAAAAGTTGCATTGGATAAGATAAATAGAGTACCTCCTTGAAAATCAACACCACGCTAAACACAGGGACAAACAAACAGGCTTCATCACAATAGATTAGCTCAAGCAAATATAAACATGCATTAATGGAAAGCACAGTCTCACGAGCTTAGGAAAACAGAGAATCCAGCACTGGAGACCACCTGGGGTCTGCCCCAACTCCGTCACTCTGACTAAAGTTCAGCTTTAGAGAGAGCAGGCCTGTACAATAGGGACATGACAGCAAAATTAGTGGACAGCAAGACTAAGGAGGCAGCAAAAATGATTTAGAAAGACCTGAGAATCTTCAGATCTGGGGAGAACTGTTGCAAAATGGAGGATAAGGTAGACAAGTGCTACACGCAGGCAATGGCAGTGTTAATTAATAAAATACAGAACAAGTGGCATTCACTTACAAAGTGTAACTTCTCAAATTTAGGATGGCAGAAAATTCTGTTCCTCAGGAAAAGTGTCCAGCGAAGCAGCAAGGCAAATGAAGATAGGATACCACACTAGACCATTTTCTAAGCCCACTTAATCGTTAAGCAGAGTCATGGGGGGACTGGAGCAGGGCCGTCTTAACACATGGGCACGCTAGGCAGTTGCCTGGGGGCCTCACGAGCGTAGGGGCCTCATGCTAATCTATGTATGTTGTGACTTGCTGTCAATAAATTTACTCTCTGTATATATAAAATCCTAAGCCTAAAAGTGCAACAGTTTTGTACAACGATTTTAGGACTCAGGTCATAAGGTCCTGGGGTGGGGGGACACGTCTACATGGGTTAGCTACCAAACAGTTGGTTGGTGCACTAATAAGCACAAAATATCCTAACATTGGCACTGCCTACTGTGGCAGACTCAGAGAATGAAACCTGTTTAGTGTCGAGCAGAGCAAACTGCCTGGGGACCAAGTTCAGGTCTTCAAAATTCTCAAAGGCACTGATGAAGTAGATACAGCAAAATTATTTCAACTTAATGGTAAATTACATACTCATGGACACCAGTGGAAACTATTGAAGAAGTACATTTATGACTGAAGCCAGGAAGCACTTCTTTATGCAAAGATTTGTGGGAATCTGGAGCAAACAACAAAGACATGCAGTCTAAACAGAAAATTTGACAACTTTTTTAAAAAGAATCTGGAAGAGATATTCAGAGAGCTTAGCTATTAGCTAAACAAACTAGAATGGTGCGATCAAGCTTGAGTCTGAGTGAAGGCCACCTTGATTTATACATAGTGGTATTGTTATTTTAATTATTATTTATTTTTAGAACTACTACAGCTAAACCCCCACTGCTAATCATGTGGTTGGTGACCTATGATATCTTCTTAATTTTCCTTTTAAAGATGGCACCATACTTAGTAGTTTTCAAACCAAACTACCAAATAAATAACAAAGACGGGTGCTACTTAGCCAAAGGTTTACAGACTAGGTTTAGTATTCTGACTTTTCCTTCCTTTTAAACTTTGAGTTCTCATACTAATTTTTTTATGGTGATTTAAACATGACTAGACCCCAGCATGATACAGGACTAAAACAACAACAACAAAAACATTTATTTCTATAGCACGTTTTCATACAAATGATGTAGCTCAAAATGCTTTTCAATATGAAAAAAGAAAAAAATATAAAAAATTTGGCAATGCTAATTAACAACGAATAAAGTAAGATTCTATGTCCAGGGAGGACAGAAAAAACAAAAAGAAACTCCAGATGGCTGGAGAAAAAAACAAAATCTGCAGGGATTCCAAGGCCATGAGACCACCCAGCCCCCACTAGGCAAACTGACTACTGCTTTGAGTCCCCTGTTTAGTTTTTACAATAAAACCTTAAACCTCACTAGTGTCACCTAGAGTCTAAGCATGGACCGTCTTGCTTTATATTCAATAATTTTAAAGTATAATGTTAAATATCACTAGCGCCACCTAGAGTCTAAGCATGGACAGTCTTGCTTTAAATTCAACAGTTTTAAAGTATAATGTTAAATCTCACTAGTGCCACCTAGAGTGTAAGCACAGAGAGCCGTGCTTTATATTCAGTAATTTAGAAGTATAATGTTAAATCTCAATAGTGCCACCTAGAGTCTAAGCATGGACAGTCTTGCTTTATATTCAATAATTTTAAAGTATAATGTTAAATTTCACTAGCACCATCAAGAGTCTAAGCATTTAGTCCCTTTGATATTTAATAGATTTACAAAAGAACATAAGAACATACGACATTTGACAAACAAGAGGAGACAATTCAGTCCATCAGGCTCATTTATTTAGCTAACAGCTAAGCTATTTCAATATCTCATCCAGATACGTCTTAAAGTATGTCAAGATTTCTGCTTCAACTACATGTCCTGGTAATTTGTTCCAGATTCCCACAACTCTTTGCAGAAAGAAGCGCTTCCTGGCTTCAGTCCTAAATGCACTTCTCCATAATTTCCACTGGTATCCTTGAGATTAGACATTAGTAATTCTTGGTCACTGTCACAGTAGGACATGCCCCAAAGTCCTGGGATGTACTTGGTTGCTCTCTTCTGCACAGCTTCAAGTGCTGCTATGTCGTTCTTGCAGTGTGGTGGTGACGACGTTAGTGAGATTTCACATTATAGGGAGACTGTGAGAACCTCTGCTCAAGGAAGCTGTGTCACAAGCTAGGAGAACTTCTTTAGCTGAGCTGAAGAACTGGAGACTTTTAATCCCAATGTTCTGAATTTGTATCTCATCTCTGCCTCCTCAGGGTAGATAGCAGCTGCGAGTGGGAGTGACACCCTAAACAAGTCCTCATTGTGACTTGGATTCGTTCAGAAAGGTACAGAGCCAAACGGGCATGTGTGCTTGGTGAAGCTAAAGGGATGCTCTCTGTTACATCACAACGAGCTACCTTTTCAAAGGTGGAGTTTCATCCTTAAGCTTGCTGAGAACAACTACTGGAAATATCAACATCCCTGATTTTTAGCCTCACTGCTGCTATCTCAGTGGTGTGAGTGGGTGTGACACCAAGAGAGAATTCAGAGAGGAATGAATCCTAGGACTAAAGCACTTGGCCTGTTTATCCTGCATGGCTTGACCAGGTTATCCCAGGAGGCTGGATTTGTGATTAAAGAGACCACCCTACCTCGCCTGTGTCTAAACATACGTCTTCTCAAACTGGTTATTTGATCTCTTAGTCTGCCAGTGTCTATGTGATTTAAAATCCACACAAACTGTAGGAAAGGCCTAAATGTCATTTTTTTAATTCTGTGTTAGAGTATTTAGAGCCAGTGAGGTAGTGGAACTAATTTACTTGTACAATTATTATCAATTAAGTTTTTAGTAAACATTGGAATCTGAGATGACATAAAACCTGCAATAACCAGTTTAGTTTAAAAGAGTTCTGGGGTTTTAATCCTGATGAAGCTCAGAAGAAAAGCTTTAGTTAAACACATGAAAACATTGTAACATTCTAAATTTGGCTATCCTTGAAAAGTTTGGTGCAAGACATGAGCCAACCCTGGATCAGGTACCAGTCCTTTGCAGGTTTAAATGAAGACCACAAAGCTTAACCTCGGGGAAATGCATCAGCCATATATGGGCTAAGGAGCAACTTCGACAAATAGATGACTGTTGTGATTCCATAGCAAAAAGGAGTGAACAGGCATTTAGATAACACAGGCTAGGCCAGACCATCACTATGTCTGCCTTCAAAATAAGCCTCACCCCAAGCAGCCTGGATCCAAACTACTTATCTGTAATAGGCCTAACCCCAATGGGCCAAACCTCAGCTCAGCTGGCCTGCTTTGGCCTAAACAGATCTTGAGGGGGTTTAAGCCTCAAACATATACTTAGATGTTCCAAAATATATCCAGGAGAGAATTTAAAACAATACTGAGTGCCATTTTGAACAATGCTGTATATCCTCTCTCTGACACACCAACACTGAGGACTTGCAGCCAACAAATCATTCAGCAGAAATGTATCAAGAAACACAAGAGGAGTCTTTTATACCAAAAGCAATACGTCTGCATAATAGCTCACTGGGACTGGGACTGCCAGGTCAAAGGTTTTCTTTCTTTTTGATTTTATTTTTTATTCTTAACAAAGTGTGTGTATATATTCATTTATTTACTTACTTATCTATCAGTTTATGCATTTATTTATTTAAATAACGTCTATAAAAATCTATGTTTCCCCCTGGGGACAAATAAAGTTCTGTCTATCTATCTATCTATCTATCTATCATAATAATAAAAAATAAGCAGCAAACAGAAAAACATTTAGGGATGGCCACCCCGTAAACTGAAAAATCAGCAAAATAAAGAAAACACATCTTTATGATGCAGAGTTCAAAATCATACTGACTAACAGGATGAATCTGGGCACTAAATATGATGGATTAGAGGAAGAGGTGGAGTCAGGAAAGCCAGAACAGGAACTAATGTGGCAGGTAGGTGGGTTCTGGGCACTGGAAGTGATGTCACTGAGAGCCACGATCTTTGGCTGGTCTGCAGAGGGATAAGAGGAGAAAGGATCAGATGGCAGCACCAACCCCTGGTCTGGCTGAGAAATAATACTGTTTGAGCTTGTGAATTGTCTTCCATGCACACATGTGTGATACTATCAATCTATCTATCTAAGATAATAGAAATGTGGAGCTTCAGATGGCTGCCAGACCTGAACCACTTCAAGGAGATGACATACTGTAAAGCCTCAAGTCGACGTTGTCAGGAAACCCAGCCAGAGTATAGCTTAGAGTTTGAATAATTTTCTGGCATTATTATTTGGACTGTCATTGTTATTATTTTAATTTTGAATTACTACTATATCACCATTTGCTTTACTTTTTTCCTTATTGTTATGTTTTAGCTATGAGTATTGCCCTGGGTGAAGTTTACTTTTTCATTATGTATATTATGTTATTAATGGGCAGCATGGTGGCTCGGTAGTAGAGCTTCTGCCTTATAATAAAGAAACTGGGGTTTGTACCCCAATTACTCAGTGCTTGTGTTGGTGCTGCATGGTCTCCTCAGGTGCTCCATTTTCCTCCCGTATTCTAAAAGCCTGCAGGTTAAGTGGACTGGCATTGCTAAAGCGGCCCTGGTATGTCTGTGTGTGTGTGTGTGTGTGGGTGGGTGTCTGTTCACTCTGCAATGCACTGGCACCCTGTTAAGGGATTTTTTCTGCCTTGCGCTGTATGATAGCTGGAGTAGGCATAAGCCCCCCATCCACCACAACCTTCCCACGCGGCCCAGTCTGAATTAATCTGTGATTAGTCACAAATTTAACAATAAGACAAATTAAAAGAGTAATTTTAATGTCGTTGAATGCCCAGGAGGAGGGACAGATCAGTAGTTGCTGAGATCAAAACAGATGACATTGGACCTCAGAGAGGTTTACTTTCTCCAGGAATGCTTTTAAACGGGGGTATCTCACCCTATTTCAATTACATTATTAAAATTCTTTCATTATGATAAATTTTACGGTAATCATGCTGAAATTGGTTCTGTTTTATGGAATGCTCACCTTAATTTGTGTGTTTATTCACATTAATTATGTATAGTTTATTTTTGTCTCTTATTCATTGCTGGAAACGTGCATAAATGCTCTAAGCCTGTAGTCACTATACGAAAATAAATTGAGTTATTGGGCTTTGTGCAAACAGCCAACAGAAAAGTCTCGGCTCAGACACAGAAACGGAAAGCTTTACTTAGAAAGGAATGAATCAATAGTCTCCGATAAGAGTGAGCCGGCAGGTGGTGAGGTCTGTGTTGTAGTCCAGGGTTGCCTTCTACATTTCTTCAAAACCTCATCCTTTTTTTCTTTTCAATTTATTGACTGCCTTTCTCACCTCAGACATCAGTAGCCTGACTGAAATGCTAAAAATAGTTATAAAACGGTTGAACTGGAAACTGTTGTATGGCACTTTAACACATTCTGACTAATTCTTCCTGGCTCGGGTTTTTGATGGCCCTGTGTCTTTTTTTAAATTTAGAACATAAGAAATTTGACAAACTAGAGGAGACCATTCAGTCCATAAAGCCTGTTTGTTTAGCTAATAGCTAAGCTCTCCCAATATCTCATCTGGATTCTTCTTAAAGGTTGTCAAGGTTTCTTCTTCAACTCCATGTCTCTGTAATTTTTGTTCCAGGGTCCCACAACTCTTTGCATAAAGAAGTGCTTTCCTGGCTTGAGTCCTAAATGCTCTTCCTGTTAATCTTCACTAGGTGTCCTCGAGTACATGACACTCCCTTAAGCTAAAAGAATTCAGCTGGATCTTCTTTATCGATGCCTTTGGGAATTTTAAAGACCTGATTAGGTCCCCATGCAGTCACCTCTGCTCAACACTAAACAAGTTTAATTCACGGAGCCTGTCTGAGTACAATCACCTGAAACATGAGTCTGTGTGGTGGACTAAGGGCACATTCGGTGTCCAAGTGATAGAGAACATTCTGCCATATCTCTGTTTTTTGGAGGAAGTGGGTTAAATTGGTGCATTGGTGGGTAGTGTTTTTCCAAATCATGAAAGTTGATTTGGTAGGCAAGAATGGCACACACCAGATGATGGCCTTACAGGAACAACAAAGACAGAGTGTATCCCACACAGAAAAATGGAGATACACAACAGGGTGAGTGCGTGGGGGTCTCCAGGCACAGTATTACCAAAAGAGTGAATGTCATTCTGTACCTGTTGTGTATCACCATGTGTTAGGTGTTTTATTGCTGATTTTGGTGTCTTTGTATTATTATCTTTAATACGTTTTATATTGCTTCTATAAGTTTTGCTTATTATTTATTATTGTGTACTGTCTCTTTAAGTTTATTTTTGTTCTTTGTGAGTGGAGCCACAAGAGGTGGGGCTACCCTGATTCCACTAAACCCTCTCTCTGGCTATTTACATCAGGTGAGAAGGCTCAGGTGTAGGAGGTCATTTCTTTCACCTTGGAGTTCTTTCAGTATTGCTATTTCTGATTGGATGTACTGGTTTTTGTGATATTCTTTCTTATTTTTCTTGGAATGTGCCAACAAAGTGAGCATTGGGACTTATTTGCTGTGGATTTCCTGTTTAGGTAAATTCTGTTTGCCTCTTTTGGTGTGTTTTCTGGGTTTTGCTCTTTTTTGATATATAAATAATAATAATAATGAGTTGCATTTATAGAGTTCCTTTCACAAACCCAAGGTCGCTTACATATAGATGTGAAAATAAAAGATCACACAGAAGACAAAAGTTCGTTGAAGAGCAACGTTTTGAATTGATATTTAAAGGTGGAGAAAGAGGAGCAAACTCGGAAAGACTGAGGAAGAGTGTTCCAGAGTTGAGGGGCCATAACACTGAAGGACCTGCCCTCCCAGGGTGGAGAGTCTAGTGCATGGGACAGTAAGGAGATGACAGAGAGAAGACCTGAGAGAGCGAAAGGAGTGTATGGAGCTAGTAGCTGAGTGAGGAAGAGAGGGGCAACGGTTATGGAGGGCTTTGAGGGTGAGAAGCAGAATCTTGAATTTAATCCTTGGTGGAACCAGTAACCAGCGAAGTTGGGAGAGAACAGGGGAGATGTGAGCTGAATGGTTTCTGTGGGTGAGGACTCTGGCTACGGAGTTCTGAGTGTACTCTAGTTTCGATAAAGATTTTGCAGGGAGGCCGATGAAGAGGGAATTACAGTAATCAATACAAGACATTATGAAACAATGAACCAAAGTTTAAGCATCATTAAAGGACAGAAATGGACAGAGGTGGGCAATGTTCCAGAGATGATAGAATGAAATTTTGGAAAGAGACCTAATGTGTTGCTCATAGTTAAGTGAAGAATCAAACAAAACACCAAGATTTCTGACAACAGGAGCAGGTTTGTACCATCAATAGAAACAGAGAAGTTGGATGCCTTAGAAAGTAGGGAGTTTGGGCCTACCAGTAACATTTCAGTTTTATTGGCATTAAGTTTGAGAAAGTTATTTTCCATCCATAGCAAGATCAGTGATGCAGTCATTGAGTCTGTAGGGGAGTGTATACTGAGATATAACTGTATATCATCTTTGTAACAGTGGAAGTTAAGGTCATGTGTGTGCATAATCTGACCCAAAGGAAGGATATAAAATAGAAAGAGTAATGACCCAAGGACTGAATTCTGAGGGACACCACGTGACACAGGTGAGGTGAAGGATTTATATCAGCTGAGTGTGACAAACTATTGCCTATTGAATATATATGATATGAGCCATTGAAGGGCTAAGCCAGAGATCCCTACAGTGGAGAGACGTGAGAGGAGGATTTCATGATTAACAGTGTCAAATGCTGCATTTAAGTCAAGAAAATTAAGTGAACCGCAATCTGCAGACTGCAGAAGATCATTAACTACACGGAGAAGAGCTGTCTCAGTGCTGTGCTGCGTATGAAAACCAGACTGAAAAGGCTCATAGAGTGTATTGTCTAGAAGAAAGACATGGAGTTGTGTAGCAACAACACATTCCATCACCTTAGCCAAAAAAAGAGATTATGGACAGGCCAGTAACTGGAGAGAGAAGAAGAAGGATCCAAGTTAGGTTTTTTGAGGATTGGGGTAACTGCAGCAGTTTTGAGGGGGAATTGGGACAGAACCTGAAATGAAACATGCATTTATCAACGAGGCTTCAGGAATACTAATTATGGATGAGCATATCTTAAGCAGAGAGATAGGGGCAGGATCAAGCAGACAGGAGGAGGAATTAGATTTATTAATAAGTTCAGAGATAATGAGACAGTCAACAAGCAAGAAACAAGTGAATCTTGATGATGGACATGGCAGATCAGAATGAGTGAGGGATTGAGATGTGATATATATGATCAATTTTGGTATCAAATAAATGTAAGAAAGCCTGAATATTCATTGTTGCCCTTTTCTGTTCACAATCTAGGGGTTGACATGTATCCTCCCTCTTATTCCCCCTCTGGTGTGTTTTTTAATATACCTGTGGACTTTTTGTGATGTTTTGCCAGTTCCTTATTTTTGGAGTCTGCTCCAGCATAGCCAGTAGGTAGTCTTTGGGGCCTTGCTGAACTAGGATGAGTCTCTTCTAGGCAGGTTAGGCAAGGTGCTAGCCTACTTCTTGGTCCATTTTTAGGAGGCCTTACAACCCTGTTGGTGTTTTTCTATTTCACGATTGTACCAGAGTGAAAAAGAGAGAAAGAGAGAGGGGAATTGTTTACGGCTAATAAATGATCGGACAACTCTACTAACTTATGGTGTTATGGTTGTAGCTGTTGTGAATGCAGCTACACAAAATGGAAATGGGTGTTAGGCTTCATGAAAGGAGCAAAATCAGTCCAGGGTCTTCACTGGTCTACATTGATAAAGGCCTCACCCCAGATAGCCTGATCCCAAACTCAACCCAGAATTATCAGGAATTGGTACTTTTTAATTTTTTTTTTTACAAGCAATTGAGCATCAGATTTAATGATCAAGCACTCATTTTAGTTTTAGAGCCACATAATTCATTTCTACTGTTCAATCTTTGCTTTTTCAGTCCAGTGGAATTTCAAATTGTTTTTGGTCATTTTGGTGCCTATTTTGTTTGCACATATTTACCATGATTTTGGGTACCCGCTGTTAGGACACACAATGGTTTGTATGGGGGTGTCCTCAGAGGTCATGAACTATAGATTACAACATAGCAGAATGAAATGTCTTCTGGGGGAATCCTTCTGTATGTGAGCTGTGGATTAAAAACCCTATTTAATCACAAGTTTTTGGGCTTCATTCTTTTGTGTATTAACTTTTTGCTTTTGTCCTTGACTTAGTATTTTGCTCTTTATTTTGGCCTGTCTGCAGAGGTTTGTTCGATCTTCTGGTTTTGACCCATTTCTGCTTTCACATCCTGCTTCTGGTTACTTCAGACATAACAAGCAACAGTTTTCAAGGCCTGCACAGGCCCAAAAAATAGGTACTGGCTTTGAACCATTCAAAAACACTTTTATATCGAGGATCTGCCAGGCAGATTGGGATCGATTGCCCACATCCTATGAGAGACAGCTGGCAGCTCAGCCTGGCCGGGACACCCCTGTAATGGAAGGATAGGGAAGGCAACGACTTTTCGACACTGCTTCCCCCAAAATGCTAGATGGCAACTCCCCTGGGGCCTCATGCATAACGCGTGCACAGAATTCACACTTAAACAAGGCATACGGGCAAAAGCGGAAATGTGCGTATGCACAAAAAAATCCAGATGCATAAATCTGTGCGTTCGCCAACTTCCAAGTTCTTCCGCTACATAGATCCCGGTCAGTGTGAAAAGTAACACACATGCACGTGCCTGCTGTCCCACCCAGAATTATGCCTCTTTGAATAAGCAAATCAATATAAATAGCCCTTAAGCTCAACGTTCTGTGAAAAGGCAATGGCAAAAGGACAGGGGAAAATAGAAGAATTTCTGCGAATACCAAGTGAAGGCAAAGAAAAACGTATTATTTGTTGGTTTAAACAGTGGTATAAACAACAAAAGAAAGTTGATCGAGTGACGTAGAGTTTCGGAGAAACTCGAAAGTTCAAGTTCACAAAGTCGTACAGTGCCCAAAATAAAAAAGAAGTTGTCAGATAAATAGGTTGCCATGAAAAGGCGAGTCGTAACCCATCATCTGAGTGTCATATGAAAGCTTATTAGGGTATAGAGAAAAGAAAAAAAATAGGGACACAGTGAGAAAAAAGCTTGAAATTTCCACTTTAATCACTTAGTTTATTTTGTCATTAAAGTAGAACATCATAAACTTCATCTTAAAATCGTTAAATTTGCTAGTTTCTCAAATACCATCATAACTAAAGTAGCACATTAAATGCTTTTTTTGTATATGTTCTTCTATGTGCTCTATGAGTGTGAATCACTACGCGCTTCTTAAATGGGCTTTCTCTTCCTCCAACAGGACACAGAATCCATTACTTTTATGATATTACAGTTCTCGAAATAATTTAAATACTGAGATGTATACGTGATATCATTTTCATGATGATAGGAATTAAAGCATGTTATTAAACATGGGAACACAGTGGCGCAGTATTAGCGATGAGCTGTCACACCGACCAGAGATTGTTCCTGCCTCCCGCAAGATGCTTGCTGTGCCGTGCGCGACCTTCGATGAAATAATTTATTACAGCAGTACTGTCTCTTTCAAACGTATTAACGGCCAGTTCCTGTCCTACCTTTTCTTTCTCCAAATACCCAATTGCCACACAATCAGCGCTGTAATAGACCTTAAGCCATCTGTAAGCTTAGAACGCCGATTGTTTAAAACTTTGAAGGAACATTGAAATATCTTCGTAATGCATGTTTAATTATTCTATCCATCTATCCCTTCCAGTGACGCGCCAGCCCCAGAAAAAATACAGCGTGAGGCAGCAACAATCACTGAATTAGCTAGCGCTACGACACTGTGTCTTCACGTTTAATTATTAACAATATAGATTATTTAAATGATGTTAAAATTTTATCTGTATAATGTAATAAACATATTTTGCTGCATTTCATCTTAAACATGATATCGTCATCATATGTAAATACGTGCTTTATAAAGCAGCTCAGGTTGTGCAATATTATAACTGTAGTGCAAGTTTACAGTGAGGTGATTGTACTTATAAGTACAAAGCGTTCTACAAGAAACACTTGATGGACTGATTGACTGCGTTTATAGTTCTTGGGATGAAACTCTTTCTGAACCGCAAGGTCCATACAGGAAAGGCTCTGAAGTGTTTGTCGCATGAGAGCAGTTCAATAGACAGCATGGCTGAGGCAGCGTATGCTTGATGCTGTATACCGATAATTTTCTTTCCGATCAGCTGCTGTAGAGCTGTGATTCCCCACTCAGATACAGTGATATAAATAGTCCGAGTGGTGCAGTGAGAGTAATATGGAAACGGATGATCCACTGTGGCAACCCCTAACGGGAGCAGCTGAAAGAAGAAGAAGAAGAAGGTGCAGTGAGAGGATCAACGCTAAAGCAGCTATGGTATTTGGAATAGTTCTGTGGACCATTATATTGTTGCAGATTAATTACAATCAGATGCCTTAAACTAATAAACAATATGCGGTTAATTTCAATGTATTTGATAAAGCCAAGTCAGGGATGTGGATCTAAAAAACAAAGGGAAACCACACTGGAACAAAATCACTGCTTTCACACTGGGTGCAGCCAGTTTGCAGAACTTGTGTATGCCAAGCATTTACCTGGCATGAGAATGTGCATGGCTTTACGGCAAGTTTAGGTTTTATACATCGCGATGTGAGCGTGGAAACGGGAGTACAGAACATTTTTGTACGTACGCACCATTTATATATGAGGCCCCTCGAGTGTAGTGGTGCCCCAGATTCCCACAGGGCATCCTGGGACTTAGAGTTCGGTTTCTCAGCCCTGTTGGGTGCTGTGGGTGCCGCCAGGGGGTGCTGTGAAAGGACTTGGGGAGTCATGCTTCCCTTATAGCCCGGAGGTACTAAGAAGTCAAGAGGATGGAAGCCCCAAAGTACTTCCATTCTAATTAAAGAACTTGGGTTCTCCATCTGACCCGGAAGTGCTGGCAAGTCACATGGGAGGAACAACAGAAGCACTTCTGGGTCAAGGACTATTTAAAGGACTATTGGGAACCCAGCAAGCAAGCCTGAGTCAGGAGGAGGTGGACAACGCTTGCTGGGAGGTGTGGAGGAGAAAACAGAGAAGAATATAGTGTATTGTGATTTACTTGCCTGTGTATTGTGGCTGTGGTTCTTGAAGGGCACTGTTAAAGAAGAAAATAATTAAGATATCTTCTTGGTGCTTTTACCTCGTGTCCTGCAGGTCTGTCTGTTGAGTTTAAAGGGGCAACAGGGCCACCTAGCATCCACAATCCAAAGCTTGTAGAGACTAGCACAAGAAGACTCAATGCTGAAATGTCTGCCAATGGGGCTTCTGCAGACTACTGAAATAAGGGTCTGAATACTTGCAAATTTGAAAAACTTTTTAAAAGCATGTTTTCACTTTGTCATTATGGGATGTTTCAGTGTGGATTGATAGGCAAAAATAGAAAATGTATCAATTTAAAATAAAATCTATAATCTGTGACCAGTAGTGGGACTTGCAGCACAACCTCACTAACACAAGTCTTAGTGTAAATAAAAGCTTTCCTAGCACAAATACTTTACAAAAAAGGCAAAAGTGACATAAACAATCACACATTCTCTTCTTTTGTTTGTTCTTCTACTCCTCCTGGTGAGCTTTGTCCTCTTCCACCTGATTTTGACTCGCCTGGATGAGGTCGTCTGGCTTTTTTTATTCTGGACCCGGGAGTATTTCTGATGCTAAGACATACAAGAAGTACTCCCAGTTTAAATGGAAGCCCCACCAAGTAGGGATCATTGATCCTTACAGAACCCACTGGCAGCCCCTTTGGAACCTGACTAGGGTGCCTCATGGGACTACAGTTCCCATTATGCCTTGCAGGTATCTGTACAGGTAGCATCGCCAAGGGATGCTGCCACCTAACGTATCGAGGGAGTATGAAGTCCTGATTGGGTGTCTCCCCTGTCCATGCATCACACTGGCTTCACCGGCTATTGTTTGCCCCATCCTGGCTGGGATGCCCACCCATGTGCGCCGTCCTTCACAAATCCAGTAAAGTTTGCTGAAAGTGAAGGGGTAATACTTATACACTGTTTATAGAGTTCATATCTACGTCACTGTGAAAGGCACTACATACAGTATTTGATACAGTACTTGACTTTAAATGAGTCATTTACTTCACAAATAAATAACGCAGCCTTCATTTAGGATCGTGTGACATAGTATGAAAGTTATTATATAACAGAGTGCATGACACACACACAATTCCCATTTTATAATCTAATACTTCATTATGATGGGCACCATGTCGGGATCACATTTGTTAAAACCAACATATTTGCTATGAAATCCATATATATATATTCCATATGAAAGCATCGACCATCTGTTAGAGTCATTTACCACGCTATGCAAGGCACCATATAAATCACACTTGGTTGGTGTTGTTCCTTTCTCCAGACTTCAGCATATACTGTGTGTGCTATTGATAGTGAAGATAGTTGCTGTAATAAAACGCAGTAGGGGAATGCTGTACAAATTGATGCCAGTTTAATTTTTCTCAGTTGGCACTTTGTTCATTTAAACCTCTTTGGCTCTGCACGGCAGCAAGAGAAGAAAGCCGAGTTCTGCCTTCCAAATGATGTTAGCAGATTTTCTTTGTAGGAAAAGACAGTCGGCACAGAAGAAGAAACTGGCACCTCTCTGCAAAAGAACTCCACACAAGCGTGTCTTTCCTGGCCCTGGCAGAAACACATGCGAGGGATGAAGAAAAAAAGGAGGTGGTGGGGGAGGAGACACATGCCAGTGACAAGCTGGCAGAATTTTTCGAATGCTTAATTTGCAGTAATTAGAAGGGAAAAAAGCAATTGGTTGCTAAGGCAGCTACTGTGTAAAACACCATCCACTGAGAGTCTCGTCCTGCTCCAGAACGAACAAAGGATAGATGGTGGGGGGGGGTGGATGGTGGCTTCAATCCACTGTGGGAATGGGGGGCACCTGGTTCCTCTCTTCTGGACTTTTTGGAAGCATGGGGTGACCTATTTGTTGGTTTCACTTGGGAGCTTTAGGATGGGGGTTTGAGGAGGTGTATTCTTTCCATAAATGTGGGGTCAAATGTTGTCATCTTGTAGCATTTGGGTTCTGATCAAGTGGCAAACCAAGAAAAACTTGAATATGTAATGATGGTTCCCACTCAACACCAGTATAGGTTCTAGCAACCTCATCTCATCTCAGCTCATTTCCCACTGGTTATCCAGGTCCTTGTTGGGGGGCAACAATCTTAGCTGTGATGTCCATATGTCCTTTTCCCCAGCCACACTTACCAACTCGTACTGTGGAATAATCACAAGTTGGTCCTGGGTATTTCCCAGGGTCTTCTCCAAGCTGGTCATACCAGTAAAACCTTCACAGGGTTGGCATCAGGGAAGCATCCATATCAGATGTCTGAACCACCTTAATTGGCTCCTGTTGATGCAAAACATGATGAAAACCTGTAAGGCCTACTAAAAAATTCACAGACAGCCCGATATCAGGCAGACAAGCCCCTAACTGCTACCTGTAGGCTGTGGTCTACACATTCCTAAAAATGGAAAACTGGCTTTAGGCATACAGTACATAGATTTGAATGGGTCTTATTTTTGGGCAGTTTAAGTTTCTCTTTTAATAGAAAAAATGTTTCATAATTAGTCTGCTAGTAAGCTCAGTGGCCCAGCAGCAGTCAATATATATTTTTTGTCACATATCTACTCTGTGGCTGTTATAAACTAGTACTACTAGCAGCATATCTTTTTTATTCTTCTTTTCTCCATCAATAATTACACAAAATATCTTCATATATCTGACTTGATGTAACAATAATTACTGGTAATTTGATATTCTCCCTTGGATATTTTTGCTTTAATATTGTTGCCCATTTTGCCTTGACAAAAGCATTGAATGTGCCAAGAGCAGATGATTGGCCTCCCTATTGGATAAGAGGGGGATGGGTGTAGGAATTGGATATTATTGGATAAGAGTGGGATAGGCGTAGGAATTGTGCGTGGCTCCTCCCAGTTTTGATTGAGCCCACCCACTGCCCTGCCAGAGAGAAAGGAAAAAACCCAAACATTACAGAAAACAGAAACATATTATTGTATTGAGTGGAGAAGAATAGAACAGGACACTGTAAACTTTTAGATTCTTCTGGAGATCCCAGTTTTTTTGGCAGCAGAAATGAAAAACAGAAAAAAATAAAACTGTGTGGATCTTCAGGCTTGTTTCAAGGCTTTTCTAACAAAGGTTTTGTTTCTGTAGGTCATCAACAGCCTCTTCCGGTCATAATATTATATGTAGCCAAGACCAGAATTAGTGTGCATATCAGGTTTCCCAGAAATGGCATCACAGCTCTTCAGAGTGTTCCTCCTCCATTCTTGACCTGAAAAAGGAAGTAAGGTTAGCACACATGCTTCACCATGTTCATGTGGTTTCCAGTTTGGAGTCCTTAGCACATTCCTTCAATGTGCATGTGTTAGAAAGTTTTTTACCCAACTTGCATTTTCAAAATTTTGGACCATACTTGAACCTAGACAAAAATAACAAGCTCCAAAATTATTATTATTTTTGTTAGTACCCATGGGTACCCAACCTGATGAGTTGGAGAGGAATATAGCAGATAAAGCGAAAGAAGACCCTAAGAGATTCTTTCAATATTTCAGTAGTAAAAGAACAGTTAAGGAGGAGGTTAAGTGCATCAGGAATAGTAAAGGGGAATTAAAAGATACAGACAGTGAAATAGTGGATGCCTAAACTTACATTTTTCTGAGGTGTTTACAAGTGAGCAAGTGGATAACTTCATCTTGAAAAATCCCCTCTAGGAGGCGCACTCTTGGAGCACTGTTAGCCACACGCTCCTTTCACTATGGTGTGCTAAGATACACCTCTTGGGGGTGTTTTCTGCCCACTGCTATCAGGAAATCCAAAGATTTCTCCTACTGTACTGCTTAAGTTTATTGATTGATTGATTGATTGGGCGTATCATTCATCCTGTGAGCCTGTATCCTTCTTTTTATGTCTCTACTGTTGTAAGCATGTGAATTTCCCTGTGGGATTAATAAAGTTCATTTAATGTAATTTCTTCTAATGGACAGGGCAAAGAAACGTGAGTTATACTTGTGGGCACATGTGCTTCTAAGCCTGCACTCTGCGTGGTGCCATGCATCAAGGACTCTCGTTCAAATGCAGAATTTTATTCATATTGTTGGTGAAAATAAAATTAACAGTTTCCTTGCATTTTTCATTGGATTACTTTACATTTTCAGAGTTTTGACAGAGTTACTTTTGATAATAAAACCGTTGGTGTCTAATACATTTCTTTATATTTATTTTGAGTTTTGATAGAGTTCAACATTCTACATTCTACTGTCCAGAATGGAGAACATGCTGGGTATATCTGGCACTGCCCTCCAGTGGTTCAAGTCCTATCTGACTGATAGGCAAGAGTTTGTTAGTCTTGGCAACAGCAGATCCAGCTCAGCGCCAGTCACACAAGGAGTTCCTCAGGGCTCTGTCCTCGGCCCTCTTCTCTTCTGTATTTATATGCTTCCCCTTGGCCATATTATTCGTAGCTATGGACTGGGCTATCATTTTTATGCAGATGATACTCAACTCTACTTCAATGTTAAAAGTGGAACTTCATCAGAGCTTTCTCAGCTCACAACCTGCCTTAGTGAAATTAAAACCTGGATGGAGCAGAACTCTTTAAAATTAAACTGCAACAAAACTGAACTCCTGCAAATTGGGACTAAAATGCAACTTAATAAAATGAGCTCCTTCCCAGTCTATCTTGGCGGTGATCTCATCAGACCTGCCTACACTGCAAAGAATCTCGGTGTCATTTTTGATTCCTCCCTTTCTTACTCTGCCCACATAAATCACATTAAGAAACTTTCTTACTTTCACCTCCGTAACATATCCCGTGTTTGCTCCTTCCTCTCCTTTTCTAATGCTGAGAAACTTGTCCATGCTTTTATCACATCCCGCATAGATTATTGTAAATCGCTGCTGGCGTGTGCCCCTTCTAATCTTATATCACAACTCCAGCTTATTCAAAACTGGGCTGCAAGAGTCCTTACACGGACCAGCACCAGCGAACACATCACACCCATCCTGCTCCGTCTTCACTGGCTCCCTGTGTCTTACAGAATCGAATATAAAATCCTACTAATAACCTACAAAGCCTTAAATAACCTTGCACCAAACTACATCAGTGACCTTCTTCATCACTATGTGCCTGCCCGTCCACTAAGGTCCTCTGATTCTGGCAATCTTGTTGTGCCCCACACTAATCTACACTCCATGGGTGACAGGGCCTTCAGCTGTATAGCGCCCAGACTCTGGAATGACCTACCGAAATTAATCAGGTCAGCTGACTCCATGAATTCTTTTAAAAAACAACTCAAAATGCATCTGTTCAGGAAGGCTTTTAGCTCTTCTTGACTTCATTCTCCTTCTCTCAGTTTACCTCTCTGTCAAGATGCTCATGTAACCTGCGTGTGTGTGTGCTAGACCATCAATTCTGTTGTCTGTTAGGCTTTCTCTGAATTTACTGTCTTAATATTCTTTATTTATTTATTTGGTTTACGCTGTATACCCTGCTGTTTTCTCTTATTTTCTTTAAGTGCCTTGAACATGGGAAAGGCGCTATATAAATAAAATGTATTATTATTATTGTATTATTATTATTATTACACAGAAACATGAATAATAGTCTTCTTCTTCTTTTGGCTGCTCCCATTAGGGGTAGCCACAGCAGATCATCTTCTTCCATATCTTTCTGTCCTCGTCATCTTGTTCTGTGACACCCATCACCTGCATGTCCTCTCTCAACACAACCATAAACCTCATTTTAGGCCTTCCTCTTTTCCTCTTACCTGGCAGCTCTATCCTTAGCATCCTTCTCCCAATATACCCAGCATCTCTCCTCTGCACATGTCCAAACCAACACAATCTCGCCTCTCTTACTTTGTCTCCCAACCGTCCAACTTGAGCTGACCCTCTAATGTCCTCATTTCTAATCCTATCCATCCTCATCACACCCAATACAAATCTTAGCATCTTTAACTCTGCCACCTCCAGCTCTGTCTCCTGTGCCACCGTCTCCAGCCCATATAACATAGCTGGTCTCACTACCGTCCTGTAGACCTTCCCTTTCACTCTTGCTGATACCCGTCTGTCACAAATCACTCCTGACACTCTTCTCCACCCTGCCTGCACTCTCTTCTTCACCGTCTCTTCCACAATCCCAATTACTCCGTACTGTTGATCCAAAGTATTTAAACTCATCCACCTTTGCCAACCTTTCGTCTGACCTCCCTCTCATCAACACACGTATTCTGTAGAAAAATGAAAAATAATAATTAAAAAAAATAACAATAAAAATGAAAATATCCATAAACCAAGGAGCCTACCCTGTCTGTAAGAGAACACTGGTGTACAGACCGTAACATAACGTAGGCCGGATGTCATTCTCTTTGTGGAATTGCTTTTTCAGTTACAGTTTGTGCTCTGTCAGGCTGGGTTACTTGACAGGGAGGAGGTGACCTGAGACCTGCCATCTTCTCCAGAGTCTGTTTTATTCGGTGACCCAAGTGATACTTGAATGCTCTAAATGAAGGCAGAGCCTCAGAGTGCTTCTTTTTCGAAACTCAAAAGGGAAGCAAAATGGAGAAAGCCGAGTCATTGACACCTCCAGGGGGGATTTGGCTTCTTTGTCGGGGAGCAATTGACACTGCGCCTGCAGCTCTGCATGGAAATATCAATGAGTGTAATGCACTTGGCTCCCCACTAAGCTGATGCCATTTCTCAAGAAGAGAGTCAGCTGGCACTGGAAAGTGCATCACGTCAATTGCACCCACCACATCCCCCCACACAAGTGCAAAAGTTTCCTCTTCTTGTATACACACTCATAACAAGCGGCATGCATTAGCCCACACTAACCCAACATTAGTTGCTTCATTGACCCTCTGCTAATGACAAATGACCCTTTATCAGCTGAAAAGCAGCCTTGATGGCTACTCAATCAACTGTTGAGTCTTGAGCCATATTAGACAGCATGATGCTTTGACCTGAAGCGTACAGCTGGGTCTGATTTTCATCTGTGTAGCTTAGAATGACTGTGTGTGGGGGGTGTTATTTAAGGAAATGTACAGTTGACACTCGGCCAACTCCACGCCGTAACATGTGCTTGAAAAGGCATTGGATGACAGCCAGCAAAATAGTTACAGAAAACTTCATATTGCCTCCATTGTCTGGATTAATTCACCCTCTTTTGTGTATCAGTTTGTTCTTATGTGTTGTGACTGTGCAAAACAGACCAGACTACACTGGAGAAGTGTCTGGGTACCACCCGCGACACCCCTTTAACAAACAAAACAAAGTGTAGCCATCGGCCACAGAAACGGAACATAAATTGGCTCAGACAGCCTTATAGTGTTAGTCACAGCTCTGTCTTCCTTTATTGTTGGGTCAAGATCTGTTGTCATCTTCCAGGACCTGCCTGATTTTATGGTATCTGTACCAGAAGTTAGTCAAGAAATAGAATCCCTGCAACATGTCCCACCTTACAACAGAGTGTTAACCCAGGCAACCTATAAAGAAAGCTCATCTCTGCCAGTTGTACTCAAAATCTCATTCTTTGTGTCATTACTCATGACTATAAGTGAAGACAGGGATGTACAGTAGATCGACCAGTAAACAAAAGCTCCTGCTTCATCATCACTTACTGTTACAGCAGCTGCAGGAGAGTTGCTGCCACCGCAATCCGCTTGTCGATCTCACGTTCCCTTTACCTTTCACTCATGAATAGAATCCAGAGACACTTGAGCTCCTCCACTAAGGGCAGTTGTTCCCTCATCACCTGCAGAGAGTACTCTACTCTGTTCAGCGATAGGACCATGGCCCCAGACTTGAAGGTACTGATCCTCATCCCAGCTGCTTCAAAACCAGCAGAGAATCGCTCAAGTGCATGCCGAAAGGTCACAGTCAGGTGAGGCAAAGAGGATAACAACATCTTCATAAGGCAGCAATGCTACCCCCAGCTTCCCCAAATGGACACCGTCACATCCTCAACTGCGCCTTGGTATCCCGTCCATTAAAGCTACAAACAGGAGTGGTGACAAGGCACAGGTTTGATGGAGTCCAACACCCACAGTGAATAAATTTGACTTAACGGCAAGCAAGCGAATGACATGCAAGAGCAGGCCTGTTACCATATATTTCTGCACCACCTCCCACAATACATGCAGAGAGAAATTGTCATATGCTTTTTCCAAATCTACAAAACACATGTAGATTGGGTCATTATACTCCCATGGTCCCTCCAGAAACTGTGTTGGGGAGAAGAGCTGGCCTATTGCTCCTTGGACAGGACAGAATCCACATTGTTCCTCCTGTGTCTTTGGTTCAACCATTTGATGGATTCTTCTCTTCAGCACCGTTGCATATATGTTACCTGGGAGGCAAAAGATTGTGATACCCTCTGTAGCCGGAACACAACCTTTAGTTACCTTTCTCAAATTTAGGGACCACTACAACAATATGCCATTCCAAAGGTGCTTTACCGGTCTTACAGGCAGCACTGAAAAGACATGTTAACCATACTAACCTAACATTCTCCAGTGATTTCATCCACCTCATCAGCCTTACCACTACAGAGTCCTTGGAGCATCATAGTGACACAGTGATGAGATCTGCCCCACTGGATGTGTCCTACGCTGCCTACATGTAGTAGGACATATCTGCTGGTTTCAGGAGTTCCTCTAAGTTTTCCATCCACCACTCAGCAGTTACAGAGACTTGCATAGGCAATACTTAGTGATTTAGAAATAGTAGAGGGAGAAGTGCACCTTGGATTAAAAAGACTGAAATCAAACTGGGACCACAGTAGATTTATCCTAGAAGGTTTGTGAATTCATGTGTGAACTCTTTGATGCACATTTTTCAGAAATCACTGTACACTTCCAGACTGGAAGCTTTCAAATATGATCTTACTATATAAAAAGGGAGATAAGGATGATCCATGTAGTTACAGGCCAGTAAGCTTAACATGCATCACAGATAAATTAGTGGAAGGAAATGTTAAGAAGAAGAGGAGTGTTAGTGAGTAGTCAGCATGGATTCAGACAGATTATGTTTCACTAACATGCTGTAATTTTATGGGGAAGCAACAAATGAATACAATCAGAGAGGTGCATATGATGTTTATCATCTTGGTTTTCTCAAAGCTTTGAATGAGACATTAAATGAGAGACCAGGGAGCTAAGTGAAGTGAGAATTTGGGTCCAAGTATGCTAACAGATGCTAAATTGGCTTAGTCACTAAAAGCAAAGGGTTATGGTGTGAGGCACTGCTTAAGAATTGGTTTAAACGTGGTGTCCCTCGGGGTTCAGTGCTGGTGTTGTGAAATAGAGTTTTCTCCCAAACAAAATAAGGCTTCCTTAAACAAGCTAGGGAGTAGACCAGAGCCCAGCAGAGGCTCACCTGACTTCATCCAGGTCACTAAGGCTACAGGAGCAGGCCCAAAAATGGGAAACTGTCAAAAAACTAAAAATATGCCAAAAGCAAAATCAAAAACTCCACAAGTGGAGAGGTTAATCGTAAACCCTTGGCTTATATTAAATGGCAAAGAATCTTTTAATAGACCAGAATTTATTTTACAAAAAATAAAAATTACAAAGAAAAGCTCAAAAGAGAAAGAGGCTCAATGAAGCTGTGTAAAAGGCAATTCTAAGTAAATAAGTTCCAAAATGTAAACCAAAAATCATAATCCTTTAAATAGATGCCGATAAATCAAGAAAAACAGGAAACTGAACAGACTACACAATACTTAAGAGACTCCTACAAATGAATGATTCCCACTCCTGAGCATCTCAGCTAATTTAAATCACCTGAGGGATGGCTCAGGAGTGGTGATATCAGGCGGGGGCACACCTCCTGGGGTTCCACCCACAAAGAGCATGGAATATAACTATATTTAAAGGGACCGCATACATAATATAAAATCACATATTAAATCAACAAAAATAACGTATAAACATGAAAAATAATATCTCTAAATTAACAAAACAAAATAACACAGAAAATACACATATGTTCAAATAGATCCATAACAGCTAGGGCTGCTGCTTTTAACAATACACAGTATATAAATAACCTTCATAATAATTTATACAACAAGCTGGTCAAGTTTGTTGCTGATGCTAAAATTTGAGGGGTGGCAGATAATGGAAAATCAGCTGAATCATTACACAGGCAGGTGAAATTTAAATTAAATACATGTAAAACATTATATGTAGGAAGTAAATATGTTAAGGTCAAGTATATAATGAGAGGTTTGAAACTTGAATGTACACTGGATGAGAAGCATCAGGGAGTTGTAGTGGACTCATTACCATCTACATGTAGGCTGTGGACAGAAGTGATAAGGACAGCTAACAGAATATTGGGGTTATATACGTTAAAAGAGGTTATACCTAAGCTATATAATACACTAGTGAAGTGTCATCTTGAGTAGTGTGAGTAATTGTGGTCACCATATTACAAAAATAAAGACATAGTCACATTAGAGCAAAGGTTGATTCGGCAGGTATGAGCCCTGAATGAGTTAAACCTTTTTAGTTTAAACAAACATAACAATATGAAAGGACTTAGCACAGCAGATACTGGTTGTTACTTAAAAATAAACATGATGACAAAGAGGAAAACTTGTTAAGGGTAGATTTAGCACCATCATTAGAAAGTTTTTCTTCATAAAGAGAATCGCAAACAAATGGAATACGTTACCAAGTAGTGTGGTAGGCAGGAGGACCTGGGGGATGGGACCTCAAAACTAAATGTTATTTTTGCAAAATTATGTAACTACAATTGACAACCTTCTTGGCCTGCTCTTATCAAATTTGTTTCAATGCTCTGTAGATCTGGGTAAATACCAGATCTACAACAAGTTCCTTTTTAATTGCCGAGTGTACAGCGACATCATGGCTGCCATGATATATCAGATGAGCACTTGCAGTGTCCACACTTTAAGCAATTAAGAGAAAACTTTACAAGAGACTAACATCAAGTAAGCAAACAAACAAAGGAAAGAATTCTGGCTTTGACTTTTGTGTTCTGCTACAATTAAAAAGGGTGAAAAGCATGTTAAAATATGTAAAGAACAAAGGTACAGTTAAAATAACAAAGGTAAAAACAGGAAGATAGAAAATAACAAACTAACCAAAGCTGATGCATAAATAAAAGTCAAAGTTAAAAAGGTACACAAGTGTGATTTCCTTTTTGCACTAGCTAATACCACAACAGAGTTTTGTTGTTGAATCTAGAATCTTGGACACTGAATGCTGTGTGCCACCATCTTAAATATCTTGATATATCTTAAATGATTATGTCACATATTGTGGTGTCACACAATGATGAAACTGGAGCTTTGATTATAAATGTAAGATGGGAGAAACTGCCCAAAAGAAAGCAACCTCTGAGAAGAATTTAGGGGTTTATGTTGACACACTTTAATCATCTAAGCAATGTGCAGAAGCCAATAAAAAGACAAATAAAATGATAGGTTATATTATTAAAACTGTTGAATAGCAATCTAGACTAGTGAGACCCCATCTGCAGTGTTGTGTGCCTTTCTGGTCACCTTGCTACAAGAAAGACATAGCAGCACTTCAAGGTGTGTAGAAGGGAGCAACCAAGTGCATCCCAGGACTTAAGGACATGTCCTACTGTGACAAACTCAGAGAACTCAACCTGTGTAGTCTCAAGAAGAGGAAACAGCGTTGGGACCTAATTCAGGTCTTTAAAATGCTCAAAGGCATCGATAAAGTAGAATCCTGTCAAGTTAACGATGAATCAAGGACACCTGCGGAAATTAAGGGGACTGAAGCCAAGAAGCACTTCTTTAATCAAAGACTTGTGGAACTCTGGAACAAGCTACCAAAACATGGAGTTGAAGCAGAAACTTTCATAAACTTTAAGAAGAATCTGGATGAGATATCGGGACAGCTTAGCTGTTAGCTAAACAAATGAGTCTGATGGACTGAATGATCTCCTTGTGTTTGTCACATTTCTTATTGCAATCAACAAAAACGATAAAATGTAAACATATAAATAAATAAAAAATCCAGGAGATACAAAAATTAGAATTTAATATAAAATAATATTTACTTTTCCAACATCTTCAACTTTGGTTTAATCCTCCAAATGTTGCTGAATGATCAAACGTGTTGTGTTACAGCCAGGGTTTTTTTTTCCTTGGCTTGTATTGATTTGTTGTTTAACTGTTTTTTAATGATTATTTTCCATGTTTTTGTGTTGGATTCGTTTTGCTGTAATACTCTACTGTCTCTGTAAATGTGAATCCATTCCTTGTGTTCAGGCAGCATGGTGGCGCAGTGGTAGCACTGCTGCCTTGGAGTAAGGAGACCTGGGTTCGCTTCCCGGGTCCTCCCTGCGTGGAGTTCGCATGTTCTCCCTGTGTCTGCGTGGGTTTCCTGCCACAGTCCAAAGACATGCAGATTAGGTGCATTGCCGATTCTAAATTGTCCCTGGTGTGTGTGTGGGTGCCCTGCCTGGGGTTTGTTTCCTGCCTTGCGCTCTGTGCTGGCTGGGATTGGCTCCAGCAGACCCCCTTGACCCTGTGTTAGGATGTAGCGGGTTGGATAATGACTGACTGACTGACCTTCTCTCTCTGCTTTTCAACAGCTCTTTTTGGATATCACACTGGGACTTTGTTTTCCTTGGGTTGCCTTGTGGGCCACTCCTTTGTTCCTTTGTGCTCCACTGAACCCTTTTGTTATAGAGCAATTTGGATAATAAATATTTTATTTATAAATGAATGTGCATGATTATTAGCTGGGCATTTTTGAGGTTATTTGGGACATTTTTTTACTCTCTTAAAAGGCCCACACCAATTCAGTGTGGCTGAAGTTCAACAGCCAGCTCCCCAATTTTAGGCCTTCCTCCAGCTGAAACCTGCAGGTAGACTTTGGTGCATGGCTGATGTCTGGTGAGTCTCTGCTGGTTTGACCAGGTAAGATTCCAGTTGCCACTGCCTTTTCATTGTTTTTCAGTTATGTTTTTCAGCTCCCTTTAGTTTTTTGTTTCTTTTGTGATGATACTTCAATTTTCTTCTTCGGCTTTGATTTTATTTTTTGTAATTTAGGATTTTGAATTTTGGATTTGTAATCTGTTTACTATTTATGCTCTTTATGTTGGTTCATTTATTTCTTTTTTCTTTATAAAAGCTATTTTTTATAGGTTGAAATAGTTTGGTGTTATTTTTATATTTAATTATGCTGTTTTAAGTATTAGATTAATTTTTCTTTATTATCCATTTTGAAATTGGTGATTTTGTTTTATTTTACATACTAGGGGGCTCTGCCCCCTGCTTGCTTTGCTCGCCCAACCCTGAGTTTGGTTAAATGGATATACAATTTAAAGAGATTATTATTTTCATGGGAATTGTTATATACTCTTTCGAATCTATGTTGCATCGCTTCTCCGTGATCATAAATATACACCTGACCAAATTGTGGTTTCTTCGAAATTAAACTTCTCATAACTGTAATTGTTGCGGGATTCTCATAGCGTATGGTCCATTATTGTGTAAATCTACGTTTTGAGCATTGGATGATGCAAACACCAAAAGATTATTGTAGACTCAGATATTTTGCCTGTAGTGCTTGCGGATTTCACTTTCACCAAACAAAAAAATATTTTAGTTCTCGTGTATACGCCTCTTCATTGGGAAGAAACACTACTTTTCCCTGATGGCAACATGAATTAGACGATCTACAAGTCTCTGACTTAAAGTTTAAAGCTGAACAATATCTACATACTTCTGTCATATCACTTGATTTCTTTTTGCTGTTCGGTTATTTCACCAAGTAATAATTTACATTTGTTTGTGCTAAAACGACCTTTACTATCTTTTTGTTAATACTTTCAAATTTTACTACTTTCATATTATTTAACTTGCTCTGCATGTGTATCGCGCCAATGTTTTTGAACATCTTTATGAAGTCTTTTATTTCTGACCCTGATTGGACCTACAAGGTTTTCAATTCCACTTGGTCCGGGCTGATTAATAATTTCCTTATTTTCAGAATTTGCAGTCATTGACATGCCATCTATAACACATAAAATTTTTAAGAGCTGAGAACACATGAAGTGTGTCTGCCAAAAGCATTCCAACAACTGAGAGGTTAGATGTCCGTGATCTTGTCTAGTCTTGTGGGACGTCAAAGTGTCTTTCCGAGAAGGTCATGCCTTGACCCAAGATTTTTTTATATAATAGAGAGAAATTTAATTTGAATCTTGGTGGCTGTCTTATGATTTATCCCCTTCCCTGCTTATGCATAAGGTGGATGCATCTTCTCTGAAGGATTTTAAATGAAAGAGATATTTTTTTTCTTTTAAGGGCAAACTAAAGGCAGTTATCAAATGTGTTGTGGTCCTGCTGATCAAAAATTACAAAAAGAGGATCCAGGCTTTGAACAATAACATAAAAGCCAGACCTGCCCACTTTACAAATTTGGGCCCACTGAGTTGGCCTCACCCTGGACAGCCTAGCCCCAAATGCAGGGAGCAAACTATCAGCCTGCACAAGTCTCAGAATGGGGCTAAGCCTTTTACAGCTCAAGATAGGCAAATGTTTACCAAAAGGACGTGAAAACCGTAAAACCTGTGGTTCAAATATAAATAAAGCTCTGATAGACATGTGCAAGGTGCCTGCAGATTACTGTGAGCAACCAAGGTAATGAAAATGTAGCCTAAAAGGGGAGTGAATGTCCAAAAACTAGGAAGGCAAACTTATCTCAGTGAACTAAAGCAAAGGTCATTGACAAAAAGAGATAAAGTTCCTAGTGTTGTGAGATGGAGTCTTAAATATAGCGAAATAGGGTTGAGGTCTCCAAAAATAAGCGATGAAGCAGGCTAGAGGCTTCATGGGTTAGCCCAGAAGAAGCTCACTCTGTCCAGCTTACTCAAAACTATGACCAGCAGGCTTCTGGCCTAACAGGCCCCAAGCAAGATTTGCTGGTAAAGGGACTAGAAATGTTCCAAAACAAAACAAAAACCATACAGGATTACCATAAATGTCAATTGTGTGGACAAAAGGGAATAACAATCTTTATAACTTATGATTTAAAAAAAACTAAAAATTAGGAAATCACCAAGAAAATGTTCAAAAGAACAAAAAATGAAGAGAAGAAATTAAAATGGAGGCAATAAGCAGACAAGTTCCAAAACACAATCCAGAAGTCTTAATCTATACTAATAAATGGCAAAGCCCTCACTCACTGACTGACTGACTGACTGATTGACTGACTGACTGACTCATCACTAATTCTCCAACTTCCCGTGTAGGTAGAAGGCTGAAATTTGGCAGGCTTATTCCTTACAGCTTCCTTACAAAAGTTGGGCAGGTTTCATTTCGAAATTCTACGCGTAATGGTCATAACTGGAAGCTGTTTTTCTCCATTTACTGTAATGGAGATGAGCTTGAAACCTGTGGGGGCGGAGTTTCGTGTGACATCATCACGCCTCCCACGTAATCACGCAGTAGGTAGAAAACCAGGAAGAGGCCCAAAAAGCGCTGAAGAAAACATGCATTATATAATTGAGAAGGCATCGGCGAGCGAGTGACATATACAACCATATTCATGAGTTCTGCTACTTTGGAAACAAAGCACGATGTAAACCTAAACTTTAAATTAAGTTCATAGACAGGCTGCCGCTAGCGTTTGTAATTTAGTGCCTGCCCATATAAGGCCGTCCGTCAGCGGCAATCCAATAGAAACACTGCCACGGGTAAATATTCACAGGTGAAGGACTGTGCTTATGCAGAGGAAGATGAGATGGTCAGGGTGGTGTTTGGCACAAACTCAGCGAAACTGCGAGAGAAAGTTTTAAGTGCCTGGTCTAAGGTAACATTAAATACAGCCATGGACATAGCACGACATGGCACCAGCACAGCTGGGAAACTTCGATGCATGTACACCGAGCGGCTCACAGACTAAAAGCTACAGTTCCAAAGAGCGCTGAACAAAAACCGAATTACACAATTGAAAAGGCAGCAAAAAAATATGAAGCGTCTGATACATACAAACATATTATTCATAACTGCAGCTACTGCAGAAACAAAGCACACGGTGGAAAAAGTGGATGTCCCGCTAAAGAAAGACAGTGTTAAAAAAAAAACCCCGTGCATGCAGTGTGTCAGGTCTCAGATAAAGAAGAAGACGAGCTGTTTATTGATGCAGTAAGAAACAAATCTTTTTCATAGCTTCTTTAATACACTACGTCTCCGCTGCGATACCGATCTACATACTCGAATAATGAATACTTTATTTGCAATCAATGATTGTTTTGGTAAAGCCATACTCAGTGTATTCATTAGATGAACGGTAAAAAAGTAAGAGCGAGGGGAGGATGACTTATTGAGGCATGTAGGCTGTAGTGCGCGTCAACTCTATCTGAATTGCGCGATCACATTTGAAAAAATATATCTTTTCAAGTTCTATTTAGTCCATATGTGTCAAACTCAAGGGCCGCGGGCCACATCCGGCCCTGCGTGTAATTATATCCGGCCCGCGAGATCATTTTATATACTGTATTATTGTTATTAATGGCCCGGGTATATGAAGCGCTGGTAACACAATAAACTACAGATTCCATAATGCAGCGCTTCAGCTGCCTTGCCGAACACTTACCGCGTTAATCAAGTCTAGCTTATGATTTTGCAAGTTATTGCGAAGCTAGCCCACACGATGCTGAAGAGAAAAGTTGATTCTGAAAATAGAGCCTTTAAAAACCGATGGGAGGCTGAGTATATGTTTACTGACATTGCCGGTAAACTCGTGTGTCTCATTTGTGGAGCTAATGTGGCTGTAATTACAGAATTTAATCTAAGACGGCACTATGAGACAAAACATCAGGGTAACCTGAAAGACCTGAATGCAATGCAGAAGATACAGAAAGCAGAAGAATTAAATAAGAATCTGACACTTCAGCGGACGTTTTTACCCGTGCACAATCACAAAGTGATTTCAAGTGAAGCTGCTTTTATGGGAGACACAAATGCACCAGTGCAACTTGCCCCACTTTCCCTGTTGCCAAGTAATGTTGAACCAAGTCGTCACTACGGTGTTCCCAAATACGCACTTTGCTGATAAACTGAGCGCACGGCGCTTTAGTGACTTTGAAGAACAAAAAAAGTCCGTCTACATGCGGCTCGAACCTTGTGCATGTTTGGTAGCACATATCTGTGTGAGAAGCTCTTCTCAGTGATGAAGACTAACAAAACAGCACACAGGAGTCGCCTCACTGATGAGCACCTGCAGTCCATCCTGAGAATCTCCACAACACAGAACCTCACACCAAACATAAACGAACTTGTTGCCAAAAAAAGATGCCAGGCGTCCAGCTCTAAAATGACATATGAGCAAAGACAACTGAATGATTTGATTTGTTATTGCTGAAAGGAACACATTTTATTTATATTTCCAGGTTTTGTTATGCAGCATGTTCATATTTGAATTTGTATAATTTTGACAGGATATATTTTTATGGAGAGCAAAATCTTTTGGGATATTTAAAATCTAAGTTTATTTTTTATATAAAATTACATAAGAGTAAAGAAATTTGAATGTTTCTTCTTTTAACGTTTACTTTATTTCTAACTTGTATAATTTAGACAGGATATATTTTTATGGAGAGCAAAATATTATAAGTTGTTTAAGGTTTGAGTTGATTTATTCAGGAATAATATTCCTGTCTGTTTTTACCATTCCTACCAAAGATATTTCTGTCGACTAAATAAAAATTCCTTCTATTTAAAATTTAAATAGAACTTGAACAAATACGATAGTTCATAATATCCATGCAGACTTGCACGTAAGAGCGGGAGTTATCCGTTTTAACAAGCAGCGTATTGCACTGATACGAAATAGCTGTGTGTGTATATATGTAGATATGTATGTATATGTATATATATGTTTATATATGTGTGTGTGTATGTGTATATATATGTATTTGTGTGTATATATGTGTGTGTATGTATGTATGTATGTATGTATGTGTGTATGTATATGTATGTGTATATATGTGTGTGTGTATATATGTGTATATGTATAGATATGTATATATATATATGTTTATGTGTGTAAATATATATATATATTTATATATATATATATATATATATATATATATATGACAGCAACACTCATCACTCACAACAGTGACAAAACAATTACATTGACAATCATGTTACGTTATTTTCAAAATGTTTCCTTTTCTTTTTCATTGCTTCTTTAACACACTACTTCTCCGCTGCGAAGCGCGGGTATTTTGCTAGTCTTTAAATAGAAGAAAGAAGTCAGCAAAAACTAAAAGAAATCAATGAAAAACATCAATGAACTCCAATAACACTAGAATTACCAAAACTCATAGATCCCTCCCATCTTAAATCCCTCCACACCTCTCCACCAGCGTCTTTTGTCCTGTAAATGTATCGATAAGCAGCAAGCAGCCTACTATCACATGCCCCCAGTGCCGCACAGTTGTCTCAGCTCAAGTCTGTTTACCTGCGTGTCAGTTGCTTAGAGTTGTATAGAGCAAGAAGTCAAGCAAAATGACACCTTTTATAATACTATATTGTTATTTTGAACACATGCATTTTATTTGTGTTCTGTGTCTACAACAATCTATGTAAACACATCGTTAAAACTGAAATGTTTTTCAAGTTTTAGTAATAACTGACAAAATGTAGACATGAAGTGTATAATGTGTGAAGCCTGAAGTCCAAATATCAAATAAATACTTTCACAAAAGGTACAAATATAACAGAACAAATGCTTTCTATTCAAGAATATAACGGCAGAAAAAGAACCTGCGTTAGGGTGCGACATTCACACCCCTTTGATACGACCACTTCGGTGGTGCAATGGTATTAACTGTTGACTGGTAATCAAAACTTCATCGGTTGGACCCCGGACAAGTCCGTTTTGAGAAGTGAGATGCTCTTATTCTTACTATTTTTGAATAAAAACATACATATGATTTGAGTCTGTAACAGGCGGTGTAAATTTATGATACTTGTAAAGGTTAGCTTTTTTTTTTTTTATTATTCAGTTTTAATTAGAAAGAATGCACATCTCTCTTTTGCTGTCGCTGTACTTTGTATATGTACACGGGAAGCTCTGCAGTCTACTTGTGACTTTACGCTGTAGGAAAATAAGTGAATAAATCGGGAAATAACATTCCATCTTATATACAAAGTACAGCGACAGCAGCTTCCACCTTCAGCTATAGCCTCTTCAGTACGCAAGCGACTCTCCACGTTAGTGTTTAGATCTAGATGGTGTTTGATCTCCCAGTTTTTGACCCTTTTCTGTTACTCATCTATCTGCCGGTCATTTCCCAAAGCTAGTCATATCACTGACATGACACTGCCATTTTGTGTGTCTGATCACTGTGATGTCTACTGCTTAGTTTTGAATTCGACTGTCTGGTTTTGGCTAACAATTTTGGCTAGCATTTTGGTTGTGGTTTGGACCTCAAAAGAAATTTGTAGCTTTATCACTGACTACTCTTGACTGGTGTCCTGTCCAGAGTTTGTGCCCTGCCTTGTGCCGTATGATAACTGGGACAGGCTCCTGGTCAGGACTAAGCAGGTTGGAAAATGAAATCTTATTTATGGCTCTCCTCATAAAAGTCCAACTGCATAGTCCTTCTGCCCAATTCAAACATCATGCATGAGAAAAGAAGAATCCTCAGCCAGATGTTCTAATTATACTGAGCTTAGCTACACATAACATTAACAATATAATTATAAGGATAAAAAAAAAATGTTTAAGCAGATTTTCTAATAAAGTTTTAGTGAACATTAATAACTCCATAAGGAGAGTCAGCTCCTTAAAGATGATGTTGTGAATGCCTCATCAGTATTGACAGTACATTAAGAAGGTGAAGTTCTAACTAACGTTAACAAACATTTGAAATAAGCATTGCTTAAACACAAAGGGAAGAAATATTAAGAAATTGATCAAATGACTATTTAATTAAATCCGGCAGAGAAATCTTAATCCGTCTTATGAGAAATAAAACACAGAGAAGGAGAACCCAAAGGAAGCTCTTCTATGAAATAATATCAAGAGAGTCAAATACCAGCAAATTAAAAAAAGTATGAAGATAAGGCCTAATAAATAAAGGAGAGCTTAGGCACTCATGAGGGAGAGAATCTGTCAATAAGGGAACCTTTAACCTTTAAATAAATAAAGTCAAGAGCGTATAGACCCTCACGATGGAAGTGATAGAGGGAAGCTGGGATCTTAATCATCTCTTGTAATGAATTTCACTCACAGCAGTTAAGCACTCGCAAAGCATGTAATACATTAGTAAGGGAGACCCCAAAGCAGTTCTTCCAATAAATAACCTCAAGGGAGGATTAACACCAACAAGCAAAGGAAAATATTAAGGAGGTGAATCCTTATCAGACTTAATTAATATTGTTGAGACACTCATAAAGTAAAAAAATATTTTCAAAAATGTTTAAAACTAGAGTGTTCAAAAGGGCTGTAGGTTCAATTCTCCACCTCATCGCAGTTTGTGTACGGTTTGCTCCCTCTCCCTGTGTCTGAATGGCTATGTCCAGGGTTTTCTATTTCCTGCCGTATTCCAAAGACATGTGTTTTATCATCTTCTCCTTGCCAACCTCCTGACCTGGGCATCACATAGTCTTCTCTCAGATAGTTTGAGTGCTACCCTTTGAGCAGATCCAGCTGTGTGTCCTGGCATGGAGGGATGTCTAACTTGCATGAGGCAAGTACAGGGGTGTCCCAAAGATCAGTGCAGGCCAGGGCTGGATTAACAACATGCACAACTGGGTGAGTGCCCAGGGGCACCAGGTACCTGGAGGGCATGGGCACCAAAATACTTAAACATGAAATACTGAACAACTCATGCCTCATAAGTGTCTCGATGGCTACACTCACCTAAAGGATTATTAGGAACACCTGTTCAATTTCTCATTAATGCAATTATCTAATCAACCAATCACATGGCAGTTGCTTCAATGCATTTAGGGGTGTGGTCCTGGTCAAGACAATCTCCTAAACTCCAAATGTCAGAATGGGAAAGAAAGGTGATTTAAGCAATTTTGAGCGTGGTATGGTTGTTGGTGCCAGACGGGCCGGTCTGAGTATTTCACAATCTGCTCAGTTACTGGGATTTTCACGCACAACCATTTCTAGGGTTTACAAAGAATGGTGTGAAAAGGGAAAAACATCCAGTATGCGGCAGTCCTATGGGCGAAAATGCCTTGTTGATGCTAGAGGTCAGAGGAGAATGGGCCGATTGATTCAAGCTGATAGAAGAGCAACTTTGACTGAAATAACCACTCGTTACAACCGAGGTATGCAGCAAAGCATTTGTGAAGCCACAACACGCACAACCTTGAGGCTACAACAGCAGAAGACCCCACCGGGTACCACTCATCTCCATTACAAATAGGAAAGAGAGGCTACAATTTGCACGAGCTCACCAAAATTGGACAGTTGAAGACTGGAAAAATGTTGCCTGGTCTGATGAGTCTCGATTTCTGTTGAGACATTCAAATGGTAGAGTCAGAATTTGGCGTAAACAGAATGAGAACATGGATCCATCATGCCTTGTTACCACTGTGCAGGCTGGTGCTGGTGGTGTAATGGTGTGGGGGATGTTTTCTTGGCACACTTTAGGCCCCTTAGTGCCAATTGGGCATCGTTTAAATGCCACGGGCTACCTGAGCATTGTTTCTGACCATGTCCATCCCTTCATGATCACCATGTACCCATCCTCTGATGGCTACTTCCAGCAGGATAATGCACCATGTCACAAAGTTCGAATCATTTCAAATTGGTTTCTTGAACATGACAATGAGTTCACTGTACTAAAATGGCCCCCACAGTCACCAGATCTCAACCCAATAGAGCATCTTTGGGATATGGTGGAACGGGAGCTTCGTGCCCTGGATGTGCATCCCATAAATCTCCATCAACTGCAAGATGCTATCCTATCAATATGGGCCAACATTTCTAAAGAATGCTTTCAGCACCTTGTTGAATCAATGCCACGTAGAATTAAGGCAGTTCTGAAGGCGAAAGGGGGTCAAACACCGTATTAGTATGGTGTTCCTAATAATCCTTTAGGTGAGTGTATGTCTGCACATCTGCAATCACCGGTAGGATCACAAAAAATTTAAAGCAAACAAAAGCCACAGATCAATTCCTGCTTTTTTTAGTGACTTGGCCTTTGTTGGTGGTCATTGCACAACACACTTTTTACAGTAAAGTCTGTTATTTTGAATTGAAATGGGTAATCAGCTATGTTCCCCATAAGCTGCACTCTGTTCCCTTCTGAACTGCCATGCTGCTGTTTGGCAAAGCTGTTACCACCCACCTGCTTCACCCCCTGCTCATCATTCAAGTAAGAGTTCTTCATGGTGCTCGATACTTCATGTCAGAAGGCCAACAAGAGTGGAGCGGATAAAGAAGATCTGGACTCTGGTACTCAACAGCCAAAAACAGTGTTTGCTAACCATTGAGCTTTGCATCTTCATTGAGTTTCATCAGACTTTCTCTTTCCATTTCACAGCATGATCATATCTCTTGTTTGCTGTCCAGCACACTGATCTGTCATTCATCTACCCTATTAGTTACTGGTGCCATTCTCAGTGCTCATCAATCACTTCTACTGTGTCCTACAATTCCATAAAGCACAATTTCAGTGCAGCGCAGAGCATGTAAGTTATCATAATATTAGTAAATATCAACAAATAAAACAAACATGTGTTGGCTAATTTTGTTTTTTCTATAACATCACCAAATTTCAATCAAACTTGTTAAGGCATTTTTGAGATTTTGGAGTATTTAATTTTTCTATGCTGGGTGGGGGGTTACCCCTAAATATTGATATATCAAAATGTCCCTTGTTAGCAGATACCTGCTGCCCTAGATGTACTATCCTGCCAAATGTCAGCTTTTTAAGTAAATAGGAAACAGTCAGTGAGAGAATGAGTGGGTGGAAGAGTCAGTCAACTCTGCATTATGCATATATTACAACATCAGAACAATCTGGACGAGAAATGGCCATTCAGCCCAACAAAGCTCGCCAGTTCTATCCACTGAACTCCTCCAAAATAACATCAAGTTGAGTCCCTAAAGTCCTACTGCATCCAATTTACCCTTAACAATCTTCTAACATGTCTCCATGTTCTTGATGAACTGATGTTAAAGTCACAGTCTTGATCCACTGCACTAATTTCCTTTATAATATTAAGCATTTCAATCATGTCTCCTCCGACTTGTTCAAATGGTATATCAATAAGGGGAAGAGGGACAAGAGGAGCATGGTCCCACCTAGGAATCTGACGAAGCTGACACTCGGGACAAGAAGCGCAAAATCATCGGACCTCCTTGTTTATCCTTGGCTAATAGATTCGAAGCTTAATTCTCTCCAATGTTTTTTCAGAGCCTAAATGGGCTCCTAGAAGGTGAACATGCGCTAGTTCACATACTTGTTGCCGATAAGTACGTGGTACTAGGAGCAATGCTCTCACTTCACTCCCGTGTTCTGCCACTCGATACAAGAGTTTGTTTTGTATTACAAAAAAAGGAATCGGTGGCATGGGATCTAGGGATGTATGACACTCAGTAGATACTACTGCATTCCTTGCAAATTTTAAGGAATCACCGTTCCATTGTTCTCTTTTAAAGGAAGATGGGTAATTAGAAATTGGGCAGATAAATTTTGAATAGGGTCTCTGGCTACCCAGAGGGAGGGGTTTCTGCCACCACATCCTCTCTGTTAACCATAGTAGCTCCCGCAGAGGATGATGGAACATCAACTCCCTCATAATGAGTACCTACATGGGTTCTAGTGACCATTGTACACGGCGTGGAGGCAGTTAGAGTAGAAGAACTCTCCATTATTAAGCCCAAATTCTTTTCAGGAGCAGTTGTGTTTATACTGCTGTTAATTTTTTTCCAATCTCTCCCTAATATGACTGGAAATGGGGGATCCAGTAGTACTGCCATGGTTAATTTGGTCATGACGTGATCTACTGAAATCACGCAGCTAGCGGTATTATAATATATATAATAATATAATAAATATATGTCCCCATGAATACACTTTAGGCTAGTTTTTATTCTAAACCACTGACGCAGTAAAACGAATCGGGAAGCAACAATGGAAATGTTACTCCTGGAATTGAACATTGCCCTTACCTTCACGCCATTTATAATAACTGCACCTGTATAAGGAAGAGACAAATGGTTAATCTCAGTGGCACAGTACCTTTCTCCCTTAACCAGCGAGCAATCCACTGGTTCGTTGGTGCAGGTTTGGGGACAGATGACCAACCTCCCCACACTTGAAACAGCAGGGTAAGCCGAAATGTTTGTCCCTTTGACAGACGACAGGCTCGGGAGCTCGTCAAGAGGGCTCAGAGGCTGCCACACGTGGCTGTTGGGTACATCGAGACGACCGTTCTGATCGCCCTGATTTCCAAGCCGCCTAGTGATGTTCAGCGACCTTGATCAAGGTGTCCATGTTTTCAAAATTTTGTTTCCGGACTTGCTGGGCAATGTTTTCAGGGAGGGCATGAACAAAGGTCTCACACGCTAATAGCTCGGCTATCTTGTGGGAGTTGTTAATATCGGACCTTAGCCAACAACACACATTACTCCACGCGTCGAACACCTGTGTTCTTAAAGGTTGTTCGGGATCACACTGCCACTCCCTCCATTCTCTCGCCTGCTGTTCCGGAGAGATGCCATAGCGTTTGAACACCTCTGTTTTTAAAATGTCATAGTCTGCGGCCTGCTCCTCAGTTAAATCGTAGTAGGCTCTCTGCGCTATCCCCTTCAGGTAGGGGGCCAGTAGGTATGCCCATTCCGACCTCAGCCATGCATTCCGCTTAGCAGTTCACTCATATACCAAAAATAAGACTCAAAATCATCTTCCTCAGTCAAGTAAGTTAACTGTGTCAGTAATGACCGAGCGGCCTCCGTCCGTGCAGCATGAGCCTCAGATTCGGCTAGCTGGGTCTGAGTTTCGCCCATCTGCACCTTTAAGGTATGCAGTTCAGCCATTATGGTGGAAAGTACAGTGTTCAGATCCTGTTCTTCAGTCATCTTTGAACAAAAATATCCTGCCGACTATGCCAATTATAGAATATAAAGAAAAAAAAGCTCCACAAAAACAAACAACGGACAAAAATAAAGCAAAAAAAAAAATGATTGAAATGATCAAAAGTACTGTAATGGCAGCAATTGACAAAGTACATGAAACAAAATGGCGTTTATATACAGTATGGTAATGAAAACAGGAAGTGGTTGGCAGGAAATAACGTCAAATTCAGGAGCCGGAAGTGACGTCATGGCTGGTGCTGAAAGTGACCTCTTGGTGGCCATTTTGGAACCCGGAAATGGAAGGACTTATTTTTCCTCAATTTTCCTGTTGGGAGATTAAGAGATTCAGGTAAGTACCATGTGACAACCCTCACTCACTCACTCACCTTTAGGCTTTTTGACTGCCTCCTAAACGCACATGTGTGACAATATATATATATATATATATATATATATATAGACTGACATCGTGAGGCACACGTAAAATAAATAAACTTTTTATTTTCTTCACCTGTGGGGCACTTCTTCCCCATGTCCCACAGGCACAACACAGTCCCAAAAGACACACCAAACAAAACACCATCACAAAAACACTCTTCCTTTCCTCCACTCCTCTCGGCAGCTTTGTCTCCCTCCTCCCAACTCTGGCTCCTTGATTGGTGGCTGCAGGCTCCTCTTATAGCCCACTCGGAAGTACTTCAGGTGGTAATTAGCCTAATTAGGCTGCACTTCTGGGTATGGCTGCATCACAGCCCAGACAGGCTCATTAAGTCGTTCAGCTCCCCCTGGTGGTGGCCACAGAGCCCAAAAGGCATGAGCTCCAGTGTTCCACGATTGTGGCTCTAATACCGCTCAGGGGGGCTGCCACCAAGTGTTCTGGGTAACGTAATGAGCCTCCCATGGTAGCTTCCCCGGATTCAGTGCCAAAGGGGCTTCCTGGCTGGGAATGGGCCCCAGCCATTCATCACAATATATATATATATATATATACTTATATATATATACTATATATATATATGTGTATATATATATATATATATATATATATATAGCTTACACAGGGCTTTGACCCCCCAGGAAGCTAGATAGCAGTGAGCCCAGGCTCAGATCCCCTCATGAATACCCACAGGCATTCCGGATATTGTAGTCCTGAGGGACAGCCTTGCTTTTTCCCGTGGGGTCTGCCAGAGGGAGCTGCAGGGTTTGGGAGGCCCTGCTTCATAGGGCTCCACCCTCACCTGGAAGTGTTTTGTAGCTGCAGCTTCATATTGCAGGAAGCATTCCTGGGGATTAGATAAAAAGGTCCTGCCTGTCTTAAGTGGACAGGCCAGAGTCGGGTGGAAGGTGGATGATGGAGAAGTGGAGGAACCATTGATCAGTGAGAGAAGGAGGAAAAGAGTTGTGCTTGTGCTTACAATTAGGCTTTATTGTGTGTACAGTACATTTGGCTGAGGTGGTGTAAAACACTTAAAAAGAAGGGGTTTTCCACAATAAAACACTCTTTGACTTTTAACTTGTGGCCGTGCCTGCTTGTGTTGGGTGTCTATATAGTATATATATATATATATATATATATATATATATATACAGGTATATATATATATATATATATATATATATATATATACAGTGGAACCTCGAGATACGAGTTTAATTCGTTCCAGCACTGAGCTTGTATTGCGAATTTCTCATATCTAGAACAAACTGCCCCATTGAAAATAATGGAAATCCAGTTAATCCGTTCCGCACCCCCAAAAATATCAACATAAAAATCTATTTTCCTAACAAATAACACTGATAAATAATATATACAAGTGGAACCTCGGTTTGCGAGTAACTTGGTTTACAAGTGTTTTGCAAGACGAGCTAAATTTTTTAATTAATTTTGACTTGATAAAACGTGCAATGTCTTGCAATACGAGTAGTATGGATACACTTTGTCTGCTGAGCGTCATGTGATCATAACTGAGCTGATGGTTCTTCTCTCTCGTGCGCGTCTCTCTCTCGCTCGCGCACACGTCTCTCTCTCTCTCTCTCTCGCGCCTCTCTCTCTCTTCTTGAGGGCAATCGTCTCCTATTCTCTGTCTGCATGTCCGCGATATTTTTGGATACGCTTATACAATGAACTGCTACAGCGAAACAATGAAATCACAAGCACACAAACGCGTAGATCCTCACGCTACGGGAGAACAAGGAACACTGAGTGAGCTGACGGGCTGGCAGCGTCAGCTTGGGTGAATCCCCGAGTTGAGGTGGATGGGGAAACGCGTCAAGCATACCCACAGCCTGGCTCTTGGCTCGTTACTCGAGCCAATGCTCGTATTTAGATCCAAATTTTTCCCTCATGCTTTCCTCTTATCTTGAATTTCTTGTGTACAGAGCCATTCGTATCTTGAGGTTCCACTATATATATATATATATATATATATATATATATATACTAGCA
>JANRMT010062789.1:24836699-24891806 GCA_026402145.1 Polypterus bichir lapradei | reverse complement strand
AAAAAAAATCCAAACCTACATGGCCCTGTGTGAAAAAGTAATTGCCCCCTGAACCTAATAACTGGTTGGGCCACCCTTAGCAGCAATAACTGCAATCAAGCATTTGCAATAACTTGCAATGAGTCTTTTACAGCGCTCTGGAGGAATTTTGGCCACTCATCTTTGCAGAATTGTTGTAATTCAGCTTTATTTGAGGGTTTTCTAGCATGAACCGCCTTTTTAAGGTCATGCCATAGCATCTCAATTGGATTCAGGTCAGGACTTTGACTAGGCCACTCCAAAGTCTTCATTTTGTTTTTCTTCAGCCATTCAGAGGTGGATTTGCTGGTGTGTTTTGGGTCATTGTCCTGTTGCAGCACCCAAGATCGCTTCAGCTTGAGTTGACGAACAGATGGCCGGACATTCTCCTTCAGGATTTTTTGGTAGACAGTAGAATTCATGGTTCCATCTATCACAGCAAGCCTTCCAGGTCCTGAAGCAGCAAAACAACCCCAGACCATCACACTACCACTTAGTCTATTATCTACTCTTAAATACTTTAGGCTTGCTCCAAGCGATATCTCATTGCATTTTACAGTGACAATAAAGGTGTCTTACATTTTGCATCTTTACTCCTCCTTGTGTGTCTCACACTCTCACTTCCTGTTTCAGTTGTATCACCAAAGCCATACTAATTAATCACTGACCAATCAGATTGCTGTGAGGTATTGGACACACACACACATGCACACCCACACCCACACACACACACCTTAGTGTTTTATTGTATAGCAGGTCATGGAGAGTAGCAGCCATTGTGAGTTTTCTTCAGTGTGGTCCTAGCAAATAGAATCTGAAACCCTCCAGATATTAGGAAACAAAACCTGCTGCTTAATAACACATTCTTTTATAAATGAAGACGAGAAAATCTACATGTTTAATGAAAGATATTGTGTCTGTTTGTTTAATGGAGGCTAAAAGTTCTTTCATTTGATGTCATCCAGAACATTCTGAAATGCTGTTTTGATGGTTTAATAATAAAGTGTAAGGGTTACTGCCAGGGATGAATCCTAATTGTTCAATCTTTTAACAAAACAAGAACTTCTGGTCCTGTCCTATTGAATTCTAAATGTAGCCCTATGTTTACATGAATTAGGCCTTTAATATTAGGCAGATGTGGTTTAAAATAGGAAGAGAAGCAGCACATCTTGTTTTGTAGTTTCCTTTGTACTTCTTATTTTCCATTCTGTATTTAATTTTATAAGAAAAGCCGCTTTTTTACAGGTTAGGGCTCCTTTGGCATTAATTATTCTGGGTGTGGAGAGACGCCAAGAGGGCACCAGCTCCTGTTGCCACTCTCACTTTTCAAAAATCTTTCCTTCTGACCCCTTTTGCAGTTCTACACAGAGAGAGAAGACTGAATTCTGCTTTAGAGGCCAGGAACACCGGATGTGCCACTGTCAGTGCCCCCCAGGAGTGAGAAAATAGATGGCCTTTCCGTAGGCGACCTCTCAGACCCCTAATTGCTCTTTTCTTGTTAAATATCTGAAAGCTTCCTCTTGGAAACGTTGATGGCTTTATTTTCAAAATTGTTGATAATTGTATTGCTGGTGACTCAGCTCTGGATACGGCATGTGGCTTTACTGGTTTAACCTCTCATTTTCCAGTCATTGCTGAAGACAGTTTTAGCTCTCAGGCAGCACTCTGCATCTGCGTGTGTGTGTGTGTGTGTGTGCGCTTAGCCCCCCACTAACATGGAGCATTTTGGACTTGTCAGGGCATCTATAATTAAGACCCTGTGTGGAATTCAAATCGAAAATGGCATCCATTTCCATACTCGCTTTGCCTTGATAAACTAACTTGGCATCATGTGCTGTTGCTGGTCCTTTGGAGGGCTTACTGTTCTTTTTTGTTGGTTCCTGTGCTCTATAGCTCTCCATCTTTCTCTCAGTCCTCAGTGCTACCTATTCATTTTCCAATCAAGCTTGAAAATGCACACATTTTAATGGGCTATAAGTGAAACTGAACCTTCAAGCCCTCCGGACTGATACCAATTCACTTTACTAAGTGCCATGTGGTGGTGTGATTTATGAAGGGCACTATATAAATGAAAGTGTGATGATTTGTATGATACTTTTATTGTTCCTTTCCAACCTCTCCTCAAAGCTTATTTCCTTTTCCTTTTATATTTTTGAATATGCACTCTTGCTTGCTTTGAGAGGAAGTTTCAGTGGAATGGTGAAGATACAGGGAGTAGAGAAGGTGGATGAGTTTAAATACTTGAGATCAACAGTACAGAGTAACAGGGATTGTGGAAGAGAAGAGAGGTGAAAAAGATAGTGCAGGGAGGGTGGAATGGATGGAAAACAGTGTCAGGAGTGATTTGTGATAGATGGGTATCAGCAAGAGTGAAAGGGAAGGTCTACAGGATGGTAGTGAGACCAGCTATGTTTTATGGGCTGGAGACGGTGGGAATGACCAGAAAGCAGGAGACATAGCTGGAGGTAGCAGAGTTAAAGATGCTAAAATTTGCATTGGGTGTGACGGGGATGGACAGGATTAGAAATGAGGACATTAGAGGGTCAGCTCAAGCTGAAGGGTTGGGAGACAAAGTCAGAGAGGCGAGATTGCGTTGATTTGGACATGTGCAGAAGAGAGATGCTAAGTATATTGGGAAAAGGATGATAAGGATAGAGCTACCAGTAAGAGGAAAAGAGGAAGGCCTAAGAGGACGTTTATGGATGTGGTGAGAGAAGACATGCAGGTTGTGGGTGTAACAGAACAAGATGTGGAGGACAGGATGATGATCTGCTGTGGCAACCCCTAATGGGAGCAGCCAAAAGAAGAAGACTCTTGCTTGCTTTGTGAAGCTTCTTGTAATGATGTAACAAGTGAAGAGCACTCTGTCAAAGAATGGCTGATTAGATGTCTATTTCCCCTCCTCTATACCCCATTGTTGTAATTCACAACTACCACAGCTAGATGCAATCCAGGGCCTTGAGTAGGCTGGGTATCCATTGATCAGCTTGACACAATCTTATATAACACCCTTAACAAAATGAGAGCTCTGTGTAGTGGCAATTCAGTTCAGAAAAAGTTGTGGAGCTGACACAGACAGGGATCAAATGATGCTCAAAGAAAACACTCCACTCCAGTGTTGAGAAAAGGCAGAGTAAAAGGAGTTACTCCTTTAGTTCATGCTACAAAACAATTGTTTCTGAGACAGACATTGCAAGTCTGCCTGGTTAAGTATACTGGGAGTGGAGCCTGCACCAGGTCCTTCTGAACCACAGGACGCCATCCCCACTTGGAAACTCAGCCACGGTACTTTTCCACCGGGATATGTTTTTGGTCCAGGTCCCGTTTCTTCAGGAAATCCATATCCTGCTGACTACGCCACTGTCACAAAAATTAAAAAGAGCCACAAAAAGGTTTGGGGCAGCCACCCATATATTATTCCCTGGTTGTGAAATGGTTAAAGATTTGTACTGATGTGGAGTCCAGAACAGAACTGAGGGGATAGAGGAAAGGTAGCGGCTTTAAAGGCCTGTATAGGAAGTGACGTCAAAGGGGCTGGAACCGGAAGGGTCTTCATCTATAGGATTGGGCTTGGAAGTGATGTCAAAGGGGTCAGAACTAGAATTGACGTCATCAGGGCCAGACGGAATTTCCCGTGAACAGTCTGCAGAAAAGCAAGAAAAAGAGTTAGTGCACTCTGCTACCTCCTGGTCTGGCTTGGGATTACTCTCATTCAAGCTCTTTAGCTGCCTCCCATGTGCACGTGTGGATCCTGACGTGGTCTTCTGCTGTCGTAGCCCATCTGCTTCAAGGTTCAACTTGCTGTGCATTCTGAAATGCTTTTCTGTTTACCACAGTAAGTCACCACATTCTTTGTGTCAACACAAAATGTCTCTCATCAACAAAACATCATCAGCAGAACTGACATTTTTTCTGAGTATACTCAGGAGACTGTTGTGCGAGAAAAATCTCAGGAGATCAACAGTTACAGAAATTATCAATCCAGCCTGCAATGAGATCTGAGATGTTGGATGTGAACATTACCTAAAGGTCCTGGCTTGGAACTGCAGGATATTAACCTCCTTAGTGTTACTTTTTTTCTTAAAATAAAGTGAAATGTCTTGAGAAATAAAATTTTTATTAAATCTCATTTTTCTACTGTGAAATAGGCAAAACACTAAAACTACAAAGTCGGAAGCATAAAAAGTATAATAATGATACAAATAATCCATCCATCCATTTTCCAACCCGCAGAATCCGAACACAGGGTCACGGGGGTCTGCTGGAGCCAATCCCAACCAACACAGGGCACAAGGCAGGAACCAATCCCGGGCAGGGTGCCAACCCACCACAGGACACACACAAACACACTAGGGCCAATTTAGAATCACCAATCCACCTAACCTGCATGTCTTTGGACTGTGGGAGGAAACCGGAGTGCCCGGAGGAAACCCACGCAGACATGGGGAGAACATGCAAACTCCACGCAGGGAAAACCCGGGAAGCGAACCCGGGTCTCCTTACTGCGAGGCAGCAGCGCTACCACTGCGCCACCGTGCCGCTCGTGATACAAATAATAATAGTATGAAATGAATAATAATAATAATAATGATGATGATGATGCTAATACCAAATGTCATCAGCAGCTACTGTTTTCCATCTGTTCCAACGAGAAAACTGCTTAGGTGTCTGATCATGTACTCGACACAGTTCTTCTCAACCATCATCATCAAGATATAAACTTCAAGTAAGTAAGTGGATCTTTGGCCGTCAATGTTCACTTTTATTCCTGGCTGCCCCACAAAATTTAAACGAGCTGGTGCTGGTTTATTTGAAGCAGGGTCAACAGAAACCGAGACGCATTTGAGCGTCACTTTCGGATTCATCAGAATCACTTTCAGTTTAATTTCATTGCCTGAAGACAGATGAGAGGCTACTCAACATCACTGCTCATATCACGGTCAAGAGCATACAACACCTGGGGTATTGAAAAACGTTTCTTACAAAATGCCATTATGTGGCTGGATGAAGTTGCATCTACACTGTTGACCAAGTAACGCTGTTAGCACTTATACAGCCCGAGTATTACTTGGGTCTAACACTTAGGTGAGATGCATCTATGCAGTTGCCCTAGTGACACTCGGGACTAATGCTAAGAAGGTTAAGAATTACTGTGCTGGCACATGATTGGCTGATTAGATAGTTGCATGGATCAGCAGGTGTACAGGTGTTCCTAATAATTTGCCCAGTTAGCGTGTGTGTTCAAGTTAAATCCCTCTGGGGTTGCAAACTGGGAGCAGACAGTGACACTGGCGTAGCAATGGATTGTGCAGATTGTACAAAGCACAAGGGCCTACAAGCTTGGGGGGGCTCATTTAGATTTAAAAAAAAAATTTTAATAGCTAAAACAGCGGTTTCACAGTCTCGATGGAGTGGCTTCAACGTTCAATGTCTTGTTACCATCAACTCTGACCTCGATGGCTGACGATGAATTGTATGCTGCTGCCGATCTTCTCGTTGAATGCTATAACACCGACAATTCACCACCGTTTTGCGCTCAATTGTTGTCATTTCATGCATGTTTTCAATCGATTCTGTCAACCAAGTAGACTGTTTTCGAAGTAGCTGAACTGTTGCTGATAGGTCACTGTGCACTGTTTGCATGACTTACAAGTTACTGCTGTCTATACCAGTGACTGTCGCTGCGTGTGAACGATTGTTCTCCAAGTTAAACTCCTCAAAAATGACCTCAGAAGCTCCACGTCACAAGACAGACTGAGTGGCTTGGCTGTACTCTCAATCGAGAACAAGCGTGCCAGACAACCTGATGTGTCAAACATTGTTAAGACTTTTGTGCAACAGAAGGCACGCCAGCGAGTATTTTAATGTACCGGTGATATTAGAAGTAATAGGATTTGTGACTTGTCAGTCAGCTCCACTTTTGTAAGCTTTAACAGTTTAACAAATCTGTAATCTGTTTTATTGTGTACTTTAGTATGGCTTACTGTGCATTACTGTCACTACAGTGAGGATTTGTGAGCATCACCACTTTATGATGTCCATCTTCTCAGAACTTGTGTAAAACAGGTCGATTGTGTAGTAGTATCCTGTCAGCCGGTGTTGTCGTTTTACCTTGTTACAAATTGAAATTGATTTATTTTATGGCACAGAGCAGTTTGCAGCTTACTTTATATTTTAATCATCTTCTTTCACAAAGTTGTCTCGTAAAAGTAAGCGGGTCGACATTTTACACAGATGTATGAACATGTACTACTACCACACCTCCCACATTCCATTCCCATTTTTGCTAACTTACAGCAGCTGTAATAAAGCGATTGAAAAAGTTATTACAAATTTCATTTAGAGAGCGGGTTTGTTTGTCACCAGCGTGTGATCTGATGGTGACGCGGTCACAGACGCCACTGCCCAACCGGCCTGTAGGATCGAGTTGTGAAGAAATTACTAAGAGTTATGCTGGACTGGAGGGGCCCACCTCAGAGAACTGCACTGGGGTCTTCAACACCGGCGGGTACAGGCTGTGTTCTGTGCTCCTGGTCTTTGTTAGAGTAATCAGAGGTTAAATGTTAAATTCTTAAAGGGAAAGATAGCCCTCTAGAGTTAAGTATTGCAGGGGACAGAAGTAAACCAAAGTCAATAAACTGAGGGGCAGCATTTAGGCATTCCTGAAATGAACGTGTCCACCAGGAAAAAAAAGAAAATTTAGAGGCTAAATTGCCTTTTGTGGACACTTTCATGATAAAATGGCATGCCAAGCCAACAACCTGCAGGCAAGAAAGCTACACCAGACACCTCCCGGTAGGCCAAACCACAGCACTGAGTGGTGAAGAACCCACTTCAAAGTCCTAAGGGTTTCATTTTCCTCCTCTATTTTTACTGATTCCAATTTGTGAATTATCTGTTGCTTTTTTGATCCTCACATAACATTAAAATTCATTTTCTTTTAAAGAATTTAATGAGTCCGTCATTGAAGACTCAGCCTGTGGTCAGACTGCCCACAGGAGGCCCAGCACATGTTTATTTATTTTTTTTGTTTTCTGCATCTGATGTGCTGCCCACAAGAACAGGACCGGTTTCATGTTTCCTACTCACCCTGCCAGGCGCCCACCGCCTTAGATGCAGTCAAGCTGATGGGAGGATGTGTAATCATTTGATGCTTTCAAAAACAAGAAGTGCCAGCTTTGAGCGGCACCTGCAACCGTGACTAGCGCTGGCACAAAGAGCTTCAGAACACGCTCTGAAAAATGCAATCATCCCATATTCCCAGTAAGTCCACCCCATTGGTGACCAGCTGTCTAGTACCAGAGAATGAGTTTTCAGCTCTGATGATCTGGAACAATGAGGCTGGCTTTCCGTCAGCCTGCCGAGTTCCTTAATCCAGTTTAGTCATTCATTTAATGATGGCTTCAATTTTAGAAAGCGTTTGGTGTGCTCGGCTCCTTCTGACACAGTCATAGCTCAGTCCCTCTAGGAGTGCTAAATGTTATTGCTTCTGTTCTTTAAAGCTTTCATCGTCTTCTCTGTAAAATATTGATCAGCTAATTAACCCCGGCAGGCCCATGGAAACAGATGAGTCAGTGCGTTGGAGAACCTATAAAATAAACTCACGAGAAAAGGGTAAGAAAATGGGTTTTGGCTGAGCCGCAGAGATATTTGATAAATGGCGGCCAGTTGGAACCTCGCAGAGCAGATATTCCCTATGGAGGTGCCATATGTATAGATGTGTGCTGTTTTCATGTTTGGCCAGGTTTTGGTGGGTTTCATTTCCCAAGGTAAACACAAGCCCTCAGACTAATCCTGGTGCCCATGGGGGGGGTCTTGTCCAGGTCCTGTGTTATGGGTGTGCGCTTGATGTTGTCTCCAGAGCTTGTCCCAAGTTTCAGCCCCAGTCTCTGGTAATCTTGTTCTGAATAAAATGGCTTTAGAGCTAAGCAGCCAAGTTTCAATTTGCGTGCACATTCATGAAACTGACACTCACAAAGTCATTTCTGCTTTTTAACTGTGTTTTATTCGCAGACGTGTAACTCAGGTAGTGAGCAGCACACCAGTCAAAGCAACTCTATTTATGTCATTCACATCACAGTGGAGGTGCAGTGCAGTTACAAAAATGTGACATGCTGCATGCTTTACACATGAAGGGCACCAAAATACCCCATCATGCTCTCCTCAGTAAGCCGGCCATTACCTAGAAACGGCCCTTTCTTGTTTCTTGATTCCTGCAATGAAGGATTTACACGCTTCCATACATTTTGGAGCTTCAAATTTCATTTCTGTCTCCAGTGCATCTTTAGGATTCTGATCACCAACATTGTCAAGGAGTGGATGCAGAGGTGGTCCACTCCTACAAGTACTTGGGGGTCCACATTAAAGACAGGTTAGACAGGTCTTATAAACACAGAGGAACAGCCTCTTCTACCTTAGTAGACTGCATTCCATTAACGTGGGATGTACCATTCCTCACATGTTCCACAACTCTGTCATGGCCAGTGTGACGTTCTATACTGTGGTGTGCTGGGCTGGGCTGGTAACATCACGTCAAGAGAGGCCCACCGAATCAATAAGCTAATTAAAAGGGCACCTCAGAGTTGGGATGCACTCTCAATCCCCTGGAGGTCTTGAGGAGGAGAGAATTAAAAAGAAAACAGAGTGCCGTTATGAACAATGCTGCACATCCTCTCTCTGACACGCTAATAGTGAGGACCTTCAGACATCTATCTATCTATTATATAGTGCCTTTCATATCTATCTATCTCTTATACAGTGCCTTTCATATCTATCTATCTCTTATATAGTGCCTTTCATATACAATACAATACAATTTATTTTTGTATAGCCCAAAATCACACAAGAAGTGCCGCAATGAGCTTTAACAGACCCTGCCTCTTGACAGCCCCCCACCTTGACTCTCTAAGAAGACAAGGTTGGGCGTGCAGTGGGTGTCAAAAAGAAGGGGGTCAATACAATACAATAAACAGAACAGAACAAATCCTCAGTATCTATACAGTATATATAGTTCACTAAGGCAAGACACCCATGGAAAGCACGCCAGAAGGGGCGTGGATTCACTAAGCCGCCGACAAGTAAGACACCTATGGCGCACGCAGGAAGGAACCACGCCCACCAACTCCAAGCCCATTGGATACGACGACAACTTGCAGAGCCACATCCACCAACTCGGACGCGACGACACAGAAAAAATGGCGTCATTTATATTCTTCTGTCGTAGAGGCCACATGCACCTCCAAGCCATGTTGACTGTTCATAGAGGCATGTTTCTCGCGGAGGTTAATTAGCCATATGCAGCATGTAAAACGGTTTGCGAGGGGTATCCCATGGGATCCTTAAAACAATCCTTTACAACTGAGGTTAAAACACAATGAAGTAAGCAGTCCCTTTCGTCTGTGCTAGGAGTCCACATGCATGTCTGAGCCACGTTGACTTTTCATTATTCTTTTCGGTTTCAACACCCGACCGCGTCCACCATGAAAAACCATGCGAAAGGAACAACGAAGCCCCGCCCAGAGACTCTACCCCTCCTCCCACATGCTCAGGAACGCACCTCAGACCGCTGCCCGCCAACTCAAACAGCTCATCAAACACATACTCACTCGCTTTGGTTTGTGCTGTGGTCCAAATCCAGCTGTGAGCCACGTTGACTATTCTTTTGCCCTCCATGGCTACCGCTTCAAATGTATTTCATGGAAACAACACTTCTTTCAATGTTATAGAAATTCCTGCTTCAGGTAACTGTTTGTTTCTGTCAGTAGGGGTTTTTTTTTGGAAAAATGTAATTGTTGAAACTGTTGCTCTCAAACTTCGTAACATGGCTGTTACCTTGGTTTGCCAACTTTGGGATAACTTCGGTGATGTGGTGTCCGTTGTTGTTAGTCGCAGAGGCATTGTTATACAGTCTGCTCAACAATACGCTGACTACATGAATACGTCCGGAGTCTATGGGGGCAAGGCAGAAATTGTGGCAATGTCCCAAATCCTTCCAGCTACTATCAGCATTTACTTCCAAGAACGTCCTCATGCCTCTCCTCGAGTTTACAATCCGGCCCAGTGTCTCTTCATATCCCTGCTCTTTAGCGGTCCTTTGGATCATGGGCATTACAAGGTTCTCATGCCTCTCACATACCCACGTGATAACCTTCTGGTGACATCTTTTGACTCTGTCGGTATATGCACACAGGGTGCACACCCACTTGCTCGCCACACTAATGTGATGTCACCTGCCCACTCTCCTCTTCCTGAAAAACATTTAAAGACACACTCCCCTGAACACACACATTCCACACAGGACTTTCAATGAATCTTTTGTTCCAAAAGCTTCAGAGTGCACAGATATCTGAACGCACATTTGAAAAAACACAACACTAACCGAATGATGCAATGTGAACATTGCCAACAATACTTCAAAATGGCTCGCGCTCACAAGAAACACTTACGAACTCATTCCACTGTCACCTTCAATTGCACATTTTGTAACGAGGACTTCACAGGTGAGATGGCTCTCCACAACCATATGCAGATCCATTCAACACAAAGATTTGTATGCAAAATTTGCGACAAACACTTTCACGCACGCAGATACCTTTCTAACCATCTCAAAACACATTCCCTAATGAATTCTTTTCAGTGTCAACACTGCTCCAAAACCTTCACACGCCAGAAATATCTCAAAGCACATTTAAACACCCACTCCACTGAACAAACGCATTCCAAACAGATCTTTGAATGCACGATTTGTTCAAAAATGTTCAGAGTGCAGAGATTTCTCAACATGCATTTAAAAACACACTCCACTGAACGAATTATGCAATGTGAACATTGCCAGCAATGCTTCGACACAACTCATTCCACTTCCCTTCAGTGTCAACACAGCACTAAATTGTTCATGCACAAACATTGCGTTCACTTTTCTGCAGCTTTTCAAGAAGATTCCGCCATTCACTTCCAAGAACATAACATTGGCCTACCTACCGCACTATGTGCTTCTTGCGATGCTCTTCATTGGCCAGCAGAGGCCAACAAATCCGGACATTTTACTAAGTGTTGTCATGCCGGCAAGGTGTCTTTGCCACCGCTATCCAAACCCCCACTTTTATTAGAAGACCTCTTGACTGGCAAGAACCCGCTGTCCTGAAATTACTGTGATCATATCAGGGAATACAACTCTTCTTTAGCTTTGGCGTCAATGGGTGCACACATCGCTCAACCATCTGGACAAGGACCGTATACTTTCAGAATCCATGGTCAAATTTATCACCAGGCCTCTCCTTTATATAACAATCCTGACACGTCACCACAATACGGTCAGCTATACACAGTATCTTTGATTCTGCTGAGGCTACCACTCAACGTTTGCAAAAGGAATGTGATAGCGCTTGCAGTGACATTTTGTTACTTCAACTAGACAACATGATACGACAGGTTAATCCCTTCGCACAGTCTTACATGCAAATGCATGACATTTTCACTCACGGTAACCTTGTTACTGCTGTACGAATAGTGTTCATGGAAAATCCAGGTCAGGATATGAGAAGGTCTAACACCCCGTCCTGTCAAACTGATGTTGCTGCTATCTTTGTAGGTGAAGACGGGGTTCCTCCTGCACAACTTGACATTTGCATATATCCAAGGGGAGATGCTTGCAAGCGTATCTCTGTTCTCAATATGAACTGTGACCCCATGGTTTATCCACTGTTATTCCCTTACAGAACTGTGTCTTTCCAGAAGTGTTCAACCATCAATAGATAATTATGCGGCGTTTGTTATGCCGCGGGTTCACTATTGTGTTGTATTTTGCTCTCTCCAGAGTTCCATCTTTTCATTCATTTACTGTTGTATTCTCACACCAACCCGTTTTAGACAACTGTGTCTTTCCAGAAGTGTTTAGCATTCAATAAATAATTATGCATCAGATTGACTGTGTGTCTACCCAGCGCAGGGAGGCGTGGGTAAGCCGTTGAACTCCATTCGGGTTGCAAACTGTGGAATTCCCACTAAGTGTGACTCATACGCTCCCACTGATTACGTCCCTTCGCTTTGTACACACCCCCCTCCCACCTCGCTACTACCGTGGTCGGGTGTCTTGGTGGATTATATATAGAAAAGCAGCCAACACCGCACAGAGCAATGAAAAGACTACGTGAGTCACAGGTGCATCTGGACTGTGCAAAGACATTAACGACTCAAGTGATGGGAGGCGCTCCGCCAGTTTTCAGTCACGGACGATTGTGTGTTGGTTCGTTCCGTGCATTGTTACAATGTTGCTTTTCTTGCTGATTTATTACATTACCGATTTTTCAAATGTTTATTTTGTCCCTGTGCTTAAAAATCATTAAAAATCCAGCCTGATTATGCGGTGTATGGTACGCTGCGGGTTGGCTAGTAAAAATAAATATTTTAGAAGTATGGAGTAGAATTTCACAGTAGATGATATCACATAATATGATTTTGATTTGTTTAGAGTCCTGGAGACCTCATTCATCAAGCTGCCTCCCCCATTTGGTCATTCCACAGCTGAAATAGCGCTAATCAGATGAAAGGACCCCTCTACCCAACGATTCCTGCGGTCCTCCATCAGGGATGACTTTACCTTATGCAGGTAAAACAATCTTGACAGGTGGGCCGTGGCACTAAGTGCCACATTTGAGTACCGAGAAGAGAAACAGAATAGGTGAGGGTTAGTAACAAATTATAACTATCATGTTACTTGTGTTTTAGTGCTAATGACTAACAACAGAGATGCAGTCTGCACAGTTAATCAGCAGCTCTAGTCAGGGTGTGCTAAACTGAAGTAGTGAGTCTTCAGCCGGGATTTGAAAGCTGAGACTGAAGGGGCATCTCTTATAGTAGCAGGCAGACCATTCTAAAGTTTAGGGGCCCTGTAACTAAAAGCTCGACCTCCCACTGTTATTTTATTAATCCTTGGACTCATAAGCAGACCAGCATCCTGAGATCTTAATGTACGTTCTGGTTTGTAAGTCATGATAAGTTCAGACAAGTAAGCCATAGCCATTTAAGGCTTTATATGTTAAAATGAGGATTTTGAAATCTGCCCTAAACTTAACTGGGAGCAAGTGTAAGGATTTAAGAACTGGAGTTATGTGTTCGCATTTTCTTGTTTTTGTAATAGTTCTTGCAGCAGCATTTTGGATTAACTGGAGGCTGAATAAAGAACAGTTTGAACATTCAGTGAACACTGCATTGCAGTGTCTAGTAGTCAATCCTACTAGAAATAAATGCATGAATTCATTTCTCAGAATCCTGCTTATTTAGAAATCGCCTTTGTTTCCCAACATTTTTAAGATGGAAGAAACATGATTTGGACAACTTTTTAATGTGTGCTTTAAATGACATGCTAGAGTCAAAGGTAACTCCTAGACTGTGGGCTGATTCAATAAAATTAATGGTAATTCCAACTGAGTTAAATGATGATAAAATATTGTTGTGATCAGCGTCATTCCCTCCAATAATGAACATCTCTGTTTTATCTGTGTTTAAAGACAAGTAGTTCTCATCCATCCACTCCTTTAACTCATTAACACAACTAATTAAAGACAATATGAAAGAAACTTCATTTGATCTAAATGAAAGGTATAACTGGGTGTCATCTGCATACGAGTGAAAATTAACATTATGTTTCCTAATGACAGATCCCAGTGGAAGCATGTAAAGTGAAAACAATAAAGGTCCCAGTACTGAGCCCTGTGGGACACCATATCTCACTTCTGTGTATAATGATGGAGTATTGTCAGCACATTTCTGTACATATTGGAATTGATTTGATAAATAAGAACTAAACCAAGCGAGCACAGTGCCTGTAAGCCCAACATCATTTTCTAGCCTGTGCAGTAAAATAGAATGGTCAATGGTGTCAAATGCTGCGCTTAAGTCTAACAACATAATTACAGTGGAGTTTCCTTCATCAGAGGATATCAGAATGTTGTTTACAACCCACGTTAGTGCCGTTTCTGTACTATGACCAGTGCGGAAACCAGACTGGAATTTCTCAAAGAAATTGTAATGCGTAAAGTGTGACTGAAGCTGATTGGTGACTACTTTTTCTAGTATTTTTGAGAGAAAGGGTATATTTGAAATAATCATGTAATTATTTAGTATGTGTGGGTCTAGGTCTGACTTTTTAAGTAATCGTTTAATGATTGACACTTTTAGTGCATCAGGTACTGTGCCGTGCAGTAATGAACTGTTGATAATGGTTAGAATAGGTGCTGCACGAACATCCATTGCCCTTTTTACTAGTTTTGTTGGCTAGGGAACAAGTAGGGCTTCATTTTAGAAATTAAAGTTAAGACTTCCTGCTCAGTTACAGGATTAAAATGACTATAGTGCTGAATACAATGTGAGACAGGGTCTGCTAAGCTAGTATTTGGTTTGTCCTGTGATGCTGAGATCTGGGATCTTATATTTTAAATTTTTTCATTGAAGTAGTTCATAAAGTCCGTACTGCTAATATCTGTTGGTATTTTGCACTGTTGATCTGAATTCCCATTTGTTAATTTAGCCACTGTTCTAAACAGTACCCGAGGATTTTTATTATTGCTATCTATTATTGTAGAATAGTATTCTGAGCAAGCTTTAAAGAGAGCTTTTTTATATTTTTTAACACTCTCTGTCAATGCACATTTCATATCTATCTATCTATCTATCTATTTTTTTGGCAAAATGGTCATTGTACTACCAGAACTGTTGTGTTAAAACTAAAAGCTTTTTCCCTGGCTTGTTTTTATTTTCTGTTTTTTGATGTTTTTTGTGATCAATTTTAATTGATTCAAGGAATTTAACACACACATAAAGAAGGTCAAGTAAAAAAACAGCGCTCAGTACCCCTCCCACAAAGATGTTAAACCGTCGCTCTGATAATTTCACAGGCAACGCAAATCCCGCAGAATTATGGGAGAATTTCTTTGACAACGAGATTGCAAAAAATCCCGAAACAGTGTTGCCTATCGGAAACAAAGATGGCATTGTAGCATAAAGGGAAACATTTTAAATGTTCTCAATTTACACTGCAATCAAAAACTAAAGAGAAAAATCTCACACCTTAAGGTCTAAACCCCTTGTCATCAATGTATAGATTTTGTAAATCTAACTTGTAAATTGCTCAAAAAATTAATAAAGGTTACAGATCAGAACACAACATGCATCTCCTGGTTCCAGAAAGTGTCCACACTTGACACAAAATGAATCCTGTGATTTTTTTCAATAGAAAACATTATTTAAATATTAAGTTACAGACGGAATAGAATTAGACTTAATGCATGTAAACACTATGACACAAATTTCGCTGCAAGTTAAACACCACTTGTTTCACTAATTTTTTTTCTGAACCCAAATATTGAGTTTCCTACTAATTAAATTTTGTGCAAATCACTTCACTTACCTATAGTTTAGTGAATGCTTAAGTCACTGGATAGCGACATAACAATAAGAAACCAACCTTAAATCAGTTTAATTTAGCCTGGGGTCACGGTGGACCTCTGTATCAGGTACAAGGAAAAAGCCACTCTGGAATGGCTGCTACTCCACTGCAGGGCCAATTTAAAATTCACCTAGCAGACTGTTTTTGAGATGTAAGAGGACAACTGGAACAACCATGGAATCATCCTGAGAGAGACAGACAGAGAAAATGAGAGATTGAAGGGGAGAATTGCAATGCCCAGTTGTCCGCAGCTGGCATACTCATCCTTAAACCTGGGACATCAATAGTCATGAAACTGAGGTGGACAAGGATGAATGAAAACACAGAACAACAAGATCGATGTGTATGTACAAGGTGATTTTTTTTCCAGACAAAATCAAAGAAATACATGTGCAAAAGTCCATTTTAATTTTAATAAATAAATAATTACTCCTTATTAAAAACAATGTTCTATAGGAGGTTAAAAATTAAATAAATCTCTTAAATTAGTAAAACATATAAGGTTAAAATAAAGTGAGATCATCTTGAACCTTAATCCATCTTTCTACAATGATGTCTCCTCTGCTTAGTGTCTACGTTCAGTTCAGCTGGGGGAGACGGCTTCCAGCAAGTGCAGCCAACCATTATTTGGCTCATGTCCTCACCGCCATCCCTTGGCATCCGCGGTGACCCTACGAGTCCTGCTCCCTTCCTCGACTATCATCCCTCAACATTCATGGGATCTCCCAGAGCGGTTGTTGGCTCCTGCTCCATAGACAGTCCACAGGAGCGTCTCTACCCTGGAGTCCCACTGCCCCACGCTGGGCATCGTCTCTTACCACTTGCCTCAGCAAGCCACAGCACTGGCTCTGCCATGATGCCATCCCTCTTTCTACCCTTGTTAAAGGAATTAATAAGAGTAGTGGGAGGACCGTCTGTTCCTGGGAGCCCGTTGCTATTTCGGACAGTGGCATACACAGATCACCTCATGGTGCTCATTGGAAGCCAAACAGAAGTTGATGATATTGTGTCTTTTGGAAAATTTTCAGAGGGTATCATCAGCCAGGGTAAGCTGGAAGTAGAGCTCAACAGTTTTGATGGAGAAATGGAGTGAGATACCACCTAAATTGCCTCAGGACTCCAGCAGACAAAAAGAGACCTGAAATATCTAGGTGTCTAAGATGAGGGATTTGAGGAGAAGAACTGGGAAGGAGTGCTGGACAAACGTAAAGAGTTGCTTGAAGGGCTAGCAATGGCTTTTACCGAAGCTCTTATACAGAGGAAAGGTTTTGATTATTAATACCTTAATAACCTCATCCATGTTTGGTGAACCCCCTCTTCAACTTTTATTTAGCATTCAGAGACAGCTGCTGGTTTTTTTTTTTGGAACGGAAAGCATTGGCTGAGGCAGCGTGTGCTCTATTTACCTGTTAATGAAGGAGGACAAGGACTTGTTGATATTTGCAGCTGAAGAAATGCTTTCCAGTTGCAAGCTTTGCAAAAACATTCGACAGACCTGTCATGGAGGCCACTTGCCTTTGTCTTGCTATGACACTAACATATTTTTTAATGGACAATAAACTGCTAACCCTAAACCTAACCCTAAACCCTACCCTTTCTTCCTTTCTATAGCAGTCGAATCAGAGCATGGAATCTCTTTGAGCCTCGTGTTGACTGGAGCTCTGCCAGTTTCTTTTGGTCTCAAGTGTACCCAGTCCTGGACCTCAAAGTCACACAGTCTGTAAGAGTCCATGTCCAGTCGTTACTTGTCAGCTCTGGAATAATTCAGGTCCACCATCTAATAGATATGGAAAAGTGCTGCTGGTACAGCATTGTGAAGATGGTGGAGGTGTTGAGACTACACTCACTGGGGCAGGCTAATCAACTGCTGCAAAAGATCCAGGCCGACCTTCCAGCTGAAGTAAAATATCTTATTGGAGACTTCCCCACTGGCAGAGATGAAGGCCCTGAGTCCAATGAAGGCTTTCCTGATGTGACTATAGTGCCAGCTGATTTGAAACCCGAGGACACTGAAGTCATGTATACACGTCATCTACAGCACAGAACAACTCTAAAGAGCTCTATAGACTATGTGTGCTGGCACGTTACCAGAGACACCATGGAGGAGCAGACTCGTTGGGGCAAAGACACCAGGGCCAGCTTGGCAGAATTTAGGCAGAAATAAGAATAATCAGGAGGAATGTCAGATTGGGAATTTTCTCATTGGACAGGCCAAGCTGGCCATTTATAAGTCAAGAAAAGAGAGAGTCAAATCAAATAGGCAATGGGACATGATAAGGATATTTCATGGACGTGTAAAAGCCAGAGTGTATTTAGAATATAAATTCCATAAAATGATCATGTAAATTCTTTTGTGGAAAGATGGTGAGCTCATGAGGTAATCTGTAAACTTGAGGATAATTAGGTGATTTTCCTTATTTGAAATATGTATTAAATACTGTTTTCTTTTTGGGGTCAGTTGAGTTTTTCTTTGTTGTACTGATGATAATGTAAATAATTTGTTGATTATTGATTAATAAAGTTCAATTCTTTCTTTCTTTCTTTCTTTCTTTCCCTTAACCTCCAGGCCATTTCCATTTTTTTTCATTTCTGGTTCTTCCTATCAATCCTGCTCAAACTCCTTTATACTATAAATGGTGTAGGTGCCTTAATTACAATACCCGGAGCACTAATGAGGAAACCGGCTGAGCTGATCACGTTTGCATGTGAATGCCTAATCAGCCAATTTCCTTCATCAGCACCCCAGGGACACCGCATGCGCCTACATCACCACCCCCAAATGATCCTGACCACATTGTGTTTAAATTAAAAACTTTAATGCTGCCACAAACCCCTAACAATCATCACCACAAGAACCTCTACAGTCCAAACAGACTGAAACCAGACTGGCACCCATGATGCTGTTTGTTATTTTATTTTTTTGTTTAGGTGCTAAATCTTTCACAAAGTTCTTTCTTTTGGTTGAACCAAAGTCTGAACACTTCAGACACCATCTCTCAAACACGGCTTTCCTGACATCACATATGAGTGTCTCTTGCAGTGTAACGCAAATGAGGTTGTTCATGGTTTTAATCTGGGAAAACATATGCATAAAATGGCAGGCATTCATAAGACTTTATTAGAACCAGTTTATTTCATTTTTCTGAAAAAATTAATTATTACCAGCCATGCTAGAATGTAAAAATATTTGGCATCTTTTCTGCTATGTGAACCTACAGCACCAGGGTTTCCACTCATGTGTCTTCTTCTAAGACTGTCATTTTGATAGTGACCTTGATCACCTACTGTCCACTTTTATATTTCCTGTCTTTGACGGCAACTCTCAGTGTGCCCCCTACACCTTCACTCCTCTTCATGTGTCTCACACTCCTTCACTTCCTCTTTTAATCACATCACCAAAGCCAAACTGACCAGTCACAACAAAACCAAATTGACCAATCAGATTGCTCCAATTGCTCTGTGGGGTAGGACACACGCACACACATGCACACACACTCACACATATTATAGAGTATATTGATTTTTTTTATCGTTGGTTTACTCATAATATTATTTTGGTTATGTCAACATGCCATCAAAGACTTTTTCAAACAAATTATTGCATTATTTCTGTTGAGACAAGATATGCAGATTAGACCAGCAATTAAACTCTTTGGCTTTGATTTTTTGAATCACACTTTGGTTTTGATGTTCATTTGTTTGTTTATTTTGGTTTATTTTGGTTTTTCAGAACTCTTATTGCTCTTTTGATTTTAATTTTTCCCATTTTATTTTATTTTTCTGGGCCCTGTCACTGCAATGACACCCAGTGACACCAGATGTCGTCACTATATACAATATCAAATGTGATAACTGACCTCACCTGGAAAATTTTGTAAGAATGGGCATCAGTTATGGTGCCATCAGTTAATCGGGTGTATCAGTGCTATGTAACTAACTTATCTGTATACAATATTTTTACCAATGTCCAATATTATTGACAGGCCGTGTAGTGAAGTGTAATGGTTGAGGTTTTAGATCTAGGATTTACCACTCCCACTTCTCAATCCCACTTCTGACACAAGTGATCTCAAGCATGTCACTGCACCTGCCTGTGCTCCAATAGGAAAAACAAAAGTAATTAATTAGACCTCAGGTGCTGTGAGTCACCTTGGATAAAGATGTCAAACAATGACTAATAATGTCACTAGGTCACTTTGGAGCTGCTTTATCTTCAATATGTTATTGGAAAAAAATACACAAAACAAAAGGTTTGGGGATCCACCCCATATACTTGAAGTGAGGTTGGGTTAGAATTGATCTTTATAGACGTGAGCTCAAAACAGAACTGAAGAGAAAACAAAATGGCTGCCATATATATTTGGTAGATGCGAAGTGACATAATAGGAGAATGGCATCCTGTGAATTGGAAATGACATCAGAAGGATGTGGGATCTTGAGAACTGGAAGAGGAAGTGATTTTGGCTGTCTTTCAAGGAGCGGAAGTGGCTTTAGGCTGAAGGTTCGTTGGCTGGTCTGTAGGGAAAGAGGAGAAAGAGTTAGAGGGCAGCGCCCACCCCTGGTTTGGTGGGAACATACACTTAATCGAGCCCATATAGTGTCTCCCAAACGCACATGTGTGACACTAAACACAATTGAACATGAGTAAAACATTCCTACATTTGATCAACTCTTGCTTTATCTAATGGTTTGCCTTTTGTTGATGGTCATTGAAAAACTCAACTTTACAGTAAAGTGAATTCTTTTAAATTGAAACAAGATAATCAGTCATATATCCTCTAAGCTGTGCTATGTTCGCCATTTGATTTGTCATGCAGCTCTTATCGCACTGTTCATTCCCCTCCTGTGCAATGGCTATCACGCATAGGTCAACCCTATGGTCGTCATTTATGTGCTGGTGCTTCACAGTGCGTGATACTTCACGGGAGACCACCACACTTGTGCCTCGCAATGCTCAATACTTTACACCAGGAGGTCGACAGAGCAGAATGGATAGCCAAGATGAAAGTTGGTACACATATAAGTCAACAGAAAAATTCTTCGCTTGCTGACCATTGAGCTTTCCATCGTCTTTGAGCTTCGCCGAACTTCCTCTTTCCATTTCACAACGTGATCACATCTTTCTGTTCTGTCGAGGACGCCATCCCATTTTCAGTCATCTGTTTGGCCTATTGGTTACTGGTGCTACAGTATTCACATGAACTGCCAATCACTTCTGATTTATCTTTTATTTACATAGAGCAGCCCAGCACACGTAACTTAGCATATTACTAAATACCAACAAATAGGAAACATCAACGAATACAGAAATTTATCAACAAATCAAAAAATGAGCAAATGTCAACCAAATCCATTGTCACAAGAATGACAATAAGACATCATAAAGGTTTGGGGCAGCCACCCATATAATATTCCTTGGCATTTTTGAAAATAGTGAGTTCTTCACAGTCCAAAACAGAACTGTAGTATATAGACAAAATAGCGGTTTTAAAGGCCAGTGTAGGAAGTGATGTTGTCGGGGCCAGAAGTGGGAGTGACATCATCAGAGGCGGGACTGGAAGTGACACCATCAGAGGCGGGGACTGGACATGACGTCATCAAAGGAGCCAGAACCGGACGTGACATCATCAAAGGTGTTAGAACCCTGTGGGATTTCCCAAGAATGGTCTGCAAGGGATTGAGAAGGACAGTTAGTGGACCCCGCGGCCCCCTAGTCAGACGTGGAATTGCCATTATTCAGGCCCTTTAGTTGATTCCTACTCGCACGCATGTGACACCATTAAGGCATGTTTTCTGAGATTTGAAGTATTTCGTTTTTTCTATTGTGGTGGGGTTTTCTCTTAAATATTGATATATCGGAATGTGCTTTCTTAGTAGATATCTACTGACCTAGATGTACCATCCTGCCAAATGTTTATCTTTTCAACTAAACAGGAAATAGTGGATGAGTGAGTGAATGAGTCAGCTTTCAACTCCACAAAATGGCAGTGCCCATAGCAAAACACCCCTAAAGATGGTGTTCTGTCTTGGTAGACTTCATATTACTCTACATTTCCCTTCTGTATTCTTAAATGTGACAGAAGGCCTTAAATCCCATAGACTTAGTACTGTTTATAATGTATTTTACTTTATAACTTCTACTCACCATCCCTTCTACATCCATAACCTAAGGCAATTACATAAAATAAAAGACAATTGGGAGTTATTTTACAACTTTAAAAAATTTATTATTGGTAATATTCATCCATCTATATAAAAGCGGTCGGGTGTCCTTCCGTCCCGTGAGTGCTACGCAGGCGCGAAGTTTCACACACACCCCGTCCATTTTGCAATGCACGATGGGATGTGTAGTTACGTTTTTCCAGGTAAATGATGATTTTCTACTCCAGACTGTGCGATATCTTCTTCTTCTTTCTTACTATATAAAAGTGGTCGGGATTGTCCTTCAGTCCCGTGAGTGGAAAGCGTAGAGGTATTCCGCTTATCACAGACTTACTACTTGCAGCTTGCGGTACGAAGCGACATGATGTGAGCAGAGTTCTGGTGCTCCCATCGTTCCCTTGCTTTTGTGCACGATGCACTGGAAAAATAGACAAAATTATGTCTCTGGAAATAATTAATGTTGATGGAGTACAAATGCCTCACCGCGTAGTAAATATCAGGGGGGTTCAAAAGGGCGACCTCAATATAGAAAAAAAGTTTAAATTTCATCACAAAAATAACTGAAACTACGAGTATTAAAGTAATACCACTCAAATTGAATATAACCAAATTAATGAGTTTGTATAAAATATCAAATTGATCTACATATTGAATTGCCTTAAGAAGTGGTCAACTTAAAAGTCGGTCGCCTTAAAAGGCGGGTCAGCCTAGTAAAATAATAATAATGAAACAAAGTACATGTGAATATTGGCAACTATACAACCTGATAAATGGTGATGTGTAGTTTCAGGCGGCACACAGACTTGTAGTTACTTTAAATGTCTCTAGTTAAATTATCATTTCTAGCTTTCTTCAGGACAGGCCACATGGCTGTCTCAATATGGCTGCTGAGCTGTGCTCTTCAGTGGGTTGTCCTTTTCATGGTTTTGGTGAGAGAGAGAGAGAGAGAGAGAGACAGGGAGGGAGGGACGCCGTACTGCAAGATCAATCCCAAGCAGCCATACTTCAGACCAATAGAAGCACACAATACCTTTCATACCTGCCCCCAAAACTATTTGTTTAGCTGATGCTTGCCAGCTACGTGGTTTGGCCTCCATGCTGGGGGTTAGCAGTTGCTTTCAGTCCAAACACTGGCATTCTTCCCTAAACTGGCCTGTTGCTCCATCCCACACAGTGCCTTTTCACACCTACAGCCAATACCATTTGATAAGCTAGGTGGTCTTGCTGTCCTCCAGAGAACCACATGTCAAACTGGTTTGAGGCACTTCCAGCAATCCTGCCATAAAAGTCCTCACCCTAAGTCAGTCCTGGGGTGACTTGGGGGGTGGTTGGTTAGACATGAAATCATATCAATGAAATGAAACACTAATATTAAATTTGCTTTGTCTGATTTACAGATAAAGACATACAAAATATTTATCAACTTATATACAAAATTTCACGCCACAACAGATGGCATCACTACAAGAACGATACAAATAATAAACAACTACAAAAAAAGCTTTACAAACATGCAGAAAGGAAACTAATCTCTCCTTCTGTTTTCACGAACGTCTGCAGGTGCACAGTGGAGTCGATCTTCAATGTCCACATGACAGCTCAGCTCAAGAGTGTAAGGCTCTGCAGATGTTGGTGGCAAAGAATATTCCTGGCACTGCACTGCCTTCTGTTTGAGTCATGTGTAACACACGCCATTTTCCAAAAGGATATAGGATTATTAAAGACCTCAGCCTTACTGCACGGCTGCTTTCCATCCTTCTCCATTCAGGACCACCAACACTCTCACCATGAAGGCCGCGGACAGTTTTTATCCTTGGAGTTGTGTCGTTACTCAATAGCCACTCACACTGATGTCTTGTTTCCTGTTTAAAATGTCTATTGCTTTATGTAACGTACAGCATAGTGCGGTGTTCATTGTCCGATATTGTATACTTTTGGCACAAGTCTGTGGGACACATACAAGTCAAGAATTTCATTGTTCTGTTAGAGTTTGTGCTGCTCGGGGTGGGGCGGTGCTTCAATTTGCCTCCCTCCATCATATCTGAATATGTTAACCTATTTAAATAAAAAATTAAAATGACATATAGAGAAAAATTAAGATAAAATTAGCATAGATTTATTCATATACAGAGAAACAGTAATAATTTTTCACATATAATTATCTATAAGCATCAACTAGACAAGAATATAGTATAGACACACTGATAAGCCGTGTTCTAATTATTAGTTTAACTAGGGGGCTTCACCCCCTGCTCACTTCATTCGCCAACCCCCCTACCTGCCCAACTTCGCGTCTCTGCCACTCGCGTATATGGATTTCACTTTCACCAGATAACAAATCTTTAAATTCTCGTGGGTACGCTTCTCCATTGGGAAGAAGCACTACTTTTCCCTGATGGCAACATGAATTAGACGATCTAGAAGTCTCCGACTTAAAGTTTAAACCCGAACAATATATTCAATCTCTTTTTGCTGTTCCATTATTTCACCGAGTAATAATTTCCATTTGTTTGTGCTAATGCGCTTTTTACTATCAGTTTTTTGAGACTTTCAAATTTTCATAGTTCCATTTTCTCTAACCTGCTCTGCACGTGTATCGCGGCAACGTTTTTGAATTCTTTACGACGTTCTACTTTGTCATCTACTCTTTGTCTTTTATTTCCGGCCCCGGGCGTGGTTAAATCTCTTGGCACAAAATCTCGTCTCGCAGGACGTGAAAGTGTCTCTTTGAGAAAGTCATGTCTCATCTCTCTTCCCAAGATTTTTTTATTATATTAGAGAGATATAATTACGCTGCGAAACCAGAACCAGTGTAGTGTACAAGTGATAGGTGGAGATGTTTTCTGCGCAGAGCAAGAACACATTCAGATTGAAAACAAAACAAATTCATAAATTGTAAATTAGTTATTTATCTTCCTAGGAATTATTATCAGTGTAATGTTTATGTTTATTTTTGTTATTGCCTCATAAATTTTAACTGCTGTGTCTGATGCTGTCATAGAAGGGCAGTATGAAAATTATTTTTGAAGCATTTGTGGATAAAAATCAGAGAATTGCACTTTTTACATTCATGAGTGATATTTTTCTGAACCCTGCTGCTTACATGCGAATTGTACTGAGCCTTTTGGCCAATAATGCCGCTCCCAAAAATGTGCTGCCCGGGGAGGACCGCCCCCTCTGCCCGCCCCTAGCTAAGCCACTGTTGTTCTGTTTACACTTGGCAATAATCTTGAACTTCAGCAAGTTTGATTTGTGTTTCATCTTGAAGCTCTAAATTGTGTTGGCAGGATCCACATGTTTTTTTCTTTGCTTATTTCTGGCTCCTGATTCCTTAATATATATATATATATATATATACATATAGTACATGTATGTGTATGTGTGTGTGGGCAGAAAGATGGCACAGTGGGTAGTGTTACCATCTCAACAGTGCTTCAATTCCCAGCTGGGGTGCCTTCTGTGTGAATGCATGGCATCTGCATGTTCTCCCCATGTTTGTGTGGGATTCCACCCACGGTCCAAAAAGGAGCAGTTAGACTGTGCAGTGTGACCCCCACCCCCCCTCCCCAAGTTGGTATACATTTTCTCCATGAAGATCCCCAGTGATAAGCAAGCAGGTTGATTGATAAGCCTGCGTTTCTTCATGTGTCCCAGAAATGAATGTTAGGTTAGTTGACTGCACTCATGTGACTTGTTTGAGGAAGGAAGTGGAATGTCTCCATGGCTTGCTTCCAGTTCTGCATACCCTTGCACTGCACAAAATGGTTTCAGAACCATTAATGTGAGGAATATTACCAGTCTGATGATGCTGGGTACTGTCAGTGTGTTTTTTTTATGCTTTCTTTATATTTGTGGGGATTTCAGATTATCCAGCAAGACTGCAATAGTGATTGGTATATTTAAATGGCCCTTTTTAGGGAATTGTGTGTCCTGTCACTGCTGTGCTGTCCTGTTCAATGTTTTTACAGCTTTGCTCCTTTTCCTACTAGAATAGAATAATTGCATCTTTGAAAACTCAAAAGCAGATAAGCAAATGGATGGGCATATTGTTGATGTGTCTCTATTTTGGGAAATTGCCAGAAGGCTGGCATTGTCAGATTGGTGCAGATTTTTTGGCTGGTAAAGCTTATTGTATTTTGAAAGATAATGGGTGTCATTGAGCCTGAAATCCTGGATGCAATCAATACAGCATAGTCTTGTTTCAAATATAGTGAACCTTTCCAGGCACGTCTAGAATCCTTGTATATCATAGCATACTACAACATAAAGATTTTTTCCTCCTTCTCCATCCTGCTCCTCTTCCTCCCAGCAAGTGTTGTCATCCCGACTTTGACTCGCTTGGATTAGGTCGAGCAGCTTACGGTGGAACTCAACAGGGCTGCCCCATTGGACTACATGTCCCAGCACTCCCTGTGGGTGTCTGTGTTGAAATCCTAATTCAGGGATGTTGCCATCTAGTGTACAGGGTAGGGGTTCCTGTTCACTCCTGGCTGGAAAGCCCATTAATCCACTTTCCCTTATTATGGTATCTCAGCTGGGCAAAGAATCATCCTCTGGGATCTCATCTCACATGGTACTCACAGTATATAATTTAGCAGGGAATGAGAGTGTCTTGCATTGATTTGCAGTCTCATTCAGATTTGGATGATGGTCAGGTTCACTGCACTTAGCTGGGCAGTGGATACAGTGTGCCCATATTTGTCTCCTGTCATGGACCTGATGCTTCTTGGGTTGGCATTTTCACCCTGCTTCTCATCAGTGTCTAACTGAACATATTTTGGTCATCACCATACGAGTTCTCTTCCACATTTTACCAACAGAAACCACTTCATTTAGTAGTGGCTATAATGGAAGGTCAGAATGAGTGAAAGACCAGGAGTGGAAGATGAGGTAATTATCTGCCTGCTCCAGTTGGCCTACTCTGAACTAGACAAAGCTGGCAGCACTGTAATGATTCTGTTTTTTGACATCTCCAGTGTATTCATTACCATCCAGTCATCCCTGATAAAGGGTAAACTCAGAGATATGCAGGTGGATGACCCTCAGGGGTCCTGATAATGGACAATGTGTTGGGCAGACCGCAGTTTGTGAGACTCAAGGACTGTGTGAAGCAACACTGAAGCACCACAAGGAACAAGCCTGTCTGCTTTTCTCCTCACTCTGTACATCTCAGACTACAAATATAACAGCAGGTCAACTCACTTGCAGAAGTGCTCTGATGATTCTTCACTTATGGAGTGTATTGATAAAGGGATGAGACAGAGCAGAGGAGACAGGTGGAAGATTTTGAGAATTGTCTACAACTCGAAAGTGTCAAAACCAAGGAACTGGTTATTGACTTACGCTGCACTAAACAGCCTCTACGTCTGGTCGCTATTCATGGGCTGGATGTGGAGGTAACGCACTACTGCAAGTTCTGGTAGGTCCACATTGTCACACACATGTGCCTAGGAAACAGCTTAAGGGTTTGTCGACTTGTAATACCACCCTGAGCTAAGGGCTGGCAATGCCTTGTAATGACTCACCTCTCCTTCATTCTGCAGATCCAGAAACCAACATCTTGAGGACAAGTGACATCACTTCCAGAGCTCCTGGACCAGCCCTTCCTGTCTCACCATTTTGTAACCATCATCAACGCCTTCTTTCTCCAGTCTAGTCATAGACTTGAGTCTGATGATTGTTAACTCACATTATAATTTTGGCAATGAATTAAATGGTGAACACCTTTCTTGCCCAAACCCTTTACAATGTCTCTTTGTCTTAATGACAGCCTGGACTCATCTCATAACACAGATGAACTCTGTAAGAAAGGGCAGAGCAGGCTCTCTTTCCTGTGCTTCTTTAATGTGGGAAGTGACATCCTTCACATCTTCTATAACTCCATGAGGGTGCAAGGGATGGCTGCCAGCCTTACCCTGCCAGGACGCCCATAAGGTGGAAGAATGGGGGAAGACAGCTTCTTTAGGGCACTGGCTCCCCCCCGGAATGCCAGATGGCAGCCCCCCTGTGATGCAGCAGTGCCACGGTTTCCCACAGGGCATCATGAGAATTGGAGTTCTTTGACTCAACCTTGTGGGTGCCACCAGGGAGTGCCGCATTGACTGGGGAGCCCTACTTCATGGGGGTCCAGACTTACCCAGAAGTGCTCCCAGGCTAAGCCTTTAGAACACTGGAAATGCTTCCTGGGATTACTGAAAAGGAGCTGCTTGTCACTACTTTGAGAGCCAGAGTTGGTATTAAGAGAGACGAAGCTTGCTAGAGGAAGTGTGGAGGAGTAAGAGGAGATACAGACAGACATAAAGAAGACAAAGTGTTTCAGGAGTGCTGCTTTGTACTTTATAACTGTGCTTATTGTACTTGTGTACAGAGCTTTGCAGGTGGGAAACAATTGGAAAGAGTTTCCCACAGCTGAACTTGCGTCTGTGTCTCTCTGTGTCTGGTTTGGGGAGCTAGAGCACCCCCTGGTGTCCACAATGGCCAGGGCAACTTTCTACACTGTAATGTGCTGGTCTGGTAACATCACTTGAAGAGAGGCCCAGCAAATCAATAAGTTAATTAAAAGGGCATGTCCAGCAGACCCCCACAACCCTGTTTAGGACTAAGTGGTTGAGACAATGACAGACTGACTGACTTGGTTAGTGGATAGACTCCAGACCCCCTGGAGATCATCGTAAAGGAGAAAATTAAAACAAAACTGAGTACCATTATGAACAATGCTGCACACCCCCTCTCTGACACACCAACACTGAGGACTTTCAGTCAATGAAGTGTGTCAAGAATCATAAAAGCCATAGTGGACAAGAAGGAGTGTCTGGAAAACTGAGTGATAGAGTAAGAAGAAGACACATCAGGGAGGCCACCAAGAGACCCCTGAGAACTCTGAAGGAGTTACAAGCTACAGAGGAAAAGCAGGTGATCAAGAAAATTCATAACATCCGAGGCAGATATTCACATCAAGTGACTTGGACAAAAGGATGCATGGACAACTGGAGCAATGTTATAAAGCTCAAGGCATTCATCTGAAGCTGCGGGTTTGATGGTAAGTTATTCACGTTGCCTGTTATCATGGGAGTGTATGGTCTTGTGCATGAGTGTGCCCTGCAATGGACTGACACCCTGCTTGAGGTTTATTTTCTCATTCCTTCCAATGACCTCATTTCATCAAGTTAGAAAATCAAAGGAATGGATTATCATGCAAATTACAATTAAATCTGCGTGTATTAATCAAAGGTGTAAATATGCAACTCTGTCCGCTGACTGAAAATCTCACTAGTTCTTTCATTGGAAAATGAAGGCCTGGCCATCTCTGAGGTTGGTTTGCTTCTTTGGCTCTCTTCGTCTTGAACACCCCCTCCTGAGCGAATGTGTGCGTGTGTGGGTCGTGACAGGCCATGCCGGCTATAAATAAACAAGCCTTCATGTACAGCTCTGCCTGGTCTCCAAGTTGTGAGGGTGTGCTACCTCCTGCGTGGCAAGCTGTCATATTCCTTATATAAATATCCACAAGGCCTCTATTTTGCTGGGGATTCACATTCTTGACGACGTCTTTCATGTGTGATTGTTTACCTCGTGTCCCCAGCTGAAGGACGCTGTCACTCAGGTCATTTATACACAAGCTAACCCAATTAATATTATTATGTTTTTGGCAGAAGCCTTTACACTGCCTATAAAAAGTACCCACGCCCCCCCACCACCACCCCCAGACGTTTTCACATTTTCTTGTTATACAACATTGAATCACAGTGGAGTTACTGTAATTTGGCTCTTTTGACACTGATCAGCAGACAAAGACACTTTAACGTCAACATGAACACAGATTTCTGAAAAGTGGTCTAAAATACAAAGCACAAAACAATTGATTGCATAACAATTCACCTCTTTAATAGGACACCCCTAAATTACTACTGGTGCAACCCATTGGTTTTAGAAGTCCCAGAATTGGTTCAATGGAGATCATCTGCATGGAGTTTGTCGTATAAATGCAATGGAATGTAGAAGGGCCAGCTTGTTGTGGGTCAGCATGGTGGGCTAACCTACACAATGAAGACAAAAGAATAACCCTGTGAAAAGGGCATTAAAAATCACAAGCCAGACAAGAAAATACCCAAGTGACTGAATATCCAGTTAAATCAGCCATGAAGAAATGGAAAAAGTATGGCAGAGCTGGAAAACTGAGCGATGGAGCAAGAAGAGGGCACACTGAGGGGGCCACCCAGAAACCCCTGAGAAATCTGAAGGATTTACAAGCTACAGAGGATGAGATTAGAGAGACTGTGATGACAACAACTGTGCCCAGGTGCTTCAGCAGTCACAGATGTATGGGAGAGCAGCAAAGGGGAAAAAACAACACAAGATATCTCAGCTTATGTTTACGTGGAAGCAAATGGGAGACTTTCAAGTCAGTTGGAAGAAGGTTCTGTGTAGTAAAAGAGTTAAGGCAGGGGCTTCTGGAGCTTTAGCCAATGATCTCGGATGAGAACACCCTGTCCCCCATCCCTGTTTTATGGTCTCCAGTGTCCTGACCCCAATCTTCAAGAGCTTAGGTCCTCCTTCCTCTCATTATGCATTTTGACACTCATGGACAACTCGTGCCAAACTCCACAGGACCTCACATACACTCTTTAACTGTCCAAACCTCCAGTAGGGAATCGTCCTCCTGGTCTTCAACTAGCGTCAATACCATAGATGGGTCTTAGCTCCTAATAAGTGCCAAAGCTAGTGATGCCTTTGGTTCTCTGGTCTAGCAAGTCCAAAATTGAGCTTTTTGGCCAACAGACTCAAATAAACAATATCAAAAACACACCATCCGCCCCTTGAAGCATCATGGTGGCAGCATTAGCTTGTGGGATTCTTGGCAGGAGGCCCTGAAAGGCTTGAAAAGGCTACAGCAAAATATCCTGGAGGAAAACACGATGCAGTCTACAAGACACATGAACCTTGGGAGAAGATTTAGTTTCTTGTAAGATGATGAGTCCAAGCAAAGAGCCAAAGCTACACAGGAATGGATTCAAAACAGCAATGTGAATGTGCTGGAGTGGCCAAGTCAAAGTTCAAGTGAGGATTTGTGGCTGGACTTGAAAAAGGCTGTTCACTCACGATGTCCATGGCACCTGATAGAGCTTGAGCTGTTAGGCAAAGAAGAAGAGGAAAAAATGGCAGAGTGAAGATGTGCAGTGCTTTAAGACCTTGAGTTGAACAGGAGCCGTAAGAGAGTCACTGGCTGCTGATTTGTGTCAGAAACGGCAAATTAAATCCACTGACATTCCATGTTGTATAAATATAACATTTAAAAACTTCCAAAGGGTGAATACTTTTTCTAGACACTGTACAAGATCAAAGTGCAATCCAGGAGTTTATATGCATTTTCACAACTGGAGTTCAGACACATTAACTGGGTCAGGGTCACCCAGTGGTTTACAGTGGGCTAGCTGAGCCGACAGTTTTGAAATTAAAAATCCTGCCTGCTACATTCACTACAAATCCAAACCACAAACTTGTTTTCATCTTCACCTTTTCCCACTTCTCTGTGGGGTCGTTGTGCTTGTTCAACCTTCTCCATACAGCTCGGTCCTGCACCTCATCGCCAGTCAGACGTTTTTCCTTCTGACCTTCTTTTACTTTATCCAATCACCTCTGCTTTGGCCTCAATTGGTTTTTCCTTCCCCTGTTCTTCCATTCCTATCACATATTCATTGTCTTCTCATTATATGTCCATACCACTTCAATCACCTTTACTATAATTTCTTAGCTATCTCTTCCATTTTTTTGTTCCGCTGATTGTCTCATTTCTTATTCTGTTCTTCTTTGTAACTCAACATTTTCATTTCTGCCACATACAACTTCTTCTCCTGCTCTCCCTTTATTGCCCACGTCTCAGCTCCATACAACAACAACATTTATTTATATAGCACATTTTCATACAAATAATGTAGCTCAAAGTGCTTTACATGATTAAGAAAGAGAAAAAAGACAAAATAAATAAGAATTAAAATTAGGGAACACTAATTAACATAGAATAAAAGTAAGGTCCGACGGCCAGGAAGGAGAGAAAAAACAAAAAAAAAACTCCAGATGGATGGAGAAAAAAATAAAATCTGCAGGGGTTCCGAGGCCACGAGACCACCTAGTCCCCTCTAGGCATTCTACCTAACATAAATGACCTCAATCAATCCTCATGGTACTCACGGTTCACTTGAGAACTTGATGATAACAGCCCATCAGTGAGGGTGAAGTAGACACGGCCACTAGATCTTTATAAACCCCAACAAAATTTTAATAGCCATGGCAAATTTTCAACAGATGCTCCTCCCCAACGTCCCGCTTACATTCATCTGAACCCTTTTTCTGAGAAATTTAAGGGCCCAAAAGGTGGCAATTGTCCTTACTTTCCACTCCAAAAATATTTTTAGTGAGTTTTGCATTTCAAAATTACAAAAAAAATTGAACACAAAACTAATTGTACTATCATTTTCACAGAGCATTGTGCCATTTCAGACATTAATAGGCAGTGCTTACCAAGGATACAGATGCACAAAGGAGACAATTCTACGCCAATGGCCTTTTATGCCATGGATCAGCTAAAAGTAGTGCTGGTTTTACAATTGCTGGTATTACAGCTGTCTTAAAAAAACCTTACCTTTGCCTTTCGACTTAATTCTTGGACACACAATACTTGTGATATCTTCTTCTAGTTGGTCCATCCACACTACACTCTATGGTTTATCTCTGCATCTCATTTTCCATCTAGGGCCCTACTATATTTAAATGTATCCACTCTTTTCAGTAGCTCTCCCTGCAGACTAACTTCTAAATCCTGATCATCGTTAAACCTCAGATATTGTGTCTTCTTCTTAATTATATTCAACCCTCTATTTTCCAAAGCCCTTCTCCACTTTTCCAACTTTACGTACAAAGTTATCAAAGAAAGATAAATGATTTCTTTAGTGTTCTTTAGACAGAGAAATATATTTTAATGGAGTAGGGAGCAATATAAGACACAGGAGAACCAAAAGTATTAAATAAGAATATGGCTTCTTTGAAAAATTGGAGGAATAATCCCAGCAGAGTAAGGAGGCACAGTGCACAAACATAAAAAAAGAAGAAAAGTAAGACTCAAGGGCCACCCGTTCCAGCATTCTCTCTAACTGCCCCATGGGACGGCTGATGCACTTGCCTGCTGAACCTCCTGGTCACCTTCTAAATGACACCACTCTCCTCTTCTTATGCTGGTCTTCCTTACACCTGCCAGTTAAGCCCTTGTTCAACTCTGCATTCCACCTCCAAGGGACTTTAAGACTGAGACAAGAATCACCTCCAGGTAATCCTCACGATGTGACCATCTAAAGTCCAAGTGTTGTATGGGGTTGTGCTCCAGCACTCACTTATCTTCCCAGCACCACACAGATGTTCTGGGGAGAGCCAGACTGGGTGTATTTCTCAGGTCTATTTTTCGGTAACGGCTTGAAGAATGTCATCTGAAATAAATTTATTGGGACTTACTTAACTCAACTTACACAACTCAATTCAACTATGATAGCACCCCCTGCTGGACATAATGGGACTGCTCACCTTGTTTCTTTTACATTTTATTAGTCCTATGATGGACTATCACACAGTCTGGGGTGGCTCCCTCCTTCTACCAAACACTGCCAGGAATGGCGTTGGCTTTCTGTGACCCTTAACTGTATAACTGGATTAGAAAAACAAGGGATGAATGGACATGGAGTATTAAATAAGAAGACGGCTTGTTTGAAAAATTGGAGGAATAATCCCAACAGAGTAAGGAGGCACCGTGCACAAAAGAAAAGAGAAGAAGAAAAGTAAGACTCAAGGCCCATCCGTTCCAGTGTTGTCCCTAACTGCTCCATGGGGTGGCTGGTGCACTTGTGAGCAACATGCGAGATAAACTTTCATGAAAAATCAACCACCATTTAGTTCTAATTATATGACAAACTAAAATGATATTTCAAGCTATTGTCACACACGTGGGAGGTAGCTAAAAGGCTCAAAAGACGGTAATTCCTCACCAAAACAGGGGATGGCAAAGTGCACTAAATCCTTGCTCTTTTTCATTGACGGACTGACCAAGGGAAATTTTGCTTGGATCCAATGAGATCATTTCCGGCTCCAGGCTGAAGACATCACTTCTGGCCCCAGGCCTGAGGACGTCACTTCCTGTTCCGGCCACATCACTTCTGGTCCCTGCCCTGAGGGTATCACTTCTGGTTCCTGTCTCATGACATCATTTCCCATTTCCCACTATAAAACCAACATGTTTGCCTGTTTGCTTTGTTCTTGTTTTGGACTCACATTTGAACCAACTGGGAATCATCATTTCTTCAGTTTGGCGGCCAATTCAAGGATACGGGCGGCTGCCACCAAACGTCTCTCATTGTATCTTGTGAATTATTCTACACTATGTACCAATATTTATTATACTTAGCAGTATAAAGCGTCAAGGCCAATATACCACAGTCAATCTATATGAGAATGTGATGCAGCCAGTGAGGATGGACACCTAGAGAAGGACACACGGCCAAATCATATTAGACAGTCTTTCTAGCTATTTTCAGTTGTAGCCTCCATTTACATGATCTCAGTGAGTTGGAAGCTGTTGGCAGCACCCTACTATGAAGCCAGTTGCGTGATGTGACATAACCCAGTGACTTAAGCCAACTAGTTCATGGCCCACTCTGACAGGTTTGATTTTGACTTTAGTCATAGGGGCGGGATCTGTGTGCATAAGAGCTGACAACCAATGAATGTTCATCAGGAAGTATAATGCGTAGAATACAGTAATAAGGAATAAGGAGTGCAGCTGTTTTGGACCTCACAGACAGAAGAGAAGCTCATCTGTCTGATGTCAACAGAATGGAACAAAGAAAGACAAAGAGCCGAGATTTCATGTGGCAGCACGCTATTGGCTGTCACAAAAAGAGGCGAACGAGACTGTGAAGGAAAGTCATCAAACAGTCACTAAATTTGACATGCCTGGATATTTTCAATCGTGTAAATTGAGAAGGTCCAGAACCAAGATGAACAATTTCAGTTGGCAAGTCTGACCTATCCAATGACTAGAAGTCGTGTAATGTGACATCGGCTAAAGGAGTGTAGGTCATGATTCATGCCTCACTTTTCTCACACTCGTTTGGCCAAAGTGGGATTTGAGAATGAAGCACACACAATCATGAACAGAGTATGGACTGTACACAGAAGACACCTCAACACAGATTCAGTATGGGGTCAAAGAGCTGTGTGGCATTAACACCAACCCTGTCACCTCCATTCTACCCCTGCAATGCTTCCCTCTGGCTGAATTGGCAATACCTCTGAAGTTCTGTATGCTCTGCCAATCAACCTGATGCAAATTAAAAAAAAAAACAAATGAAGGACGGGTGATCATCTCCATAGGTGACTCGTTGAATGAAAACGTGACAGCACACCGCAGTCCACCAGCCTTCTCCCCACCATGTGGAGTTTGCTCTTTTTGTGGCCTTTCATAGTGTTTCATACAGTGTGAGTGCTTGTCCAGTATGGGGGAACAATGAAAAGAAAATTGAGAAAAGTGACGCCCAGGGCTACCTTGTCATATTTATGGACTCAGGAATTTGCCAACAACTACGCAGACGGTGGGGAGGAAGACTTTGGATTGCGGCAAGTGAGTAACCATGGAGACATCTGTAGCTGTTGCTTGTTTTTTTCAGTTCTTGGTCATAGAAGAGCAATGCTGAAATAAATTTGTAACTAACGGCAAAGTGATGATTGAAAGAAAACTTAAGTGTTCTTCAAGTTTCTCAAACCGAGTAATGAGGAGATCCACATTGGCACACTGAGGTCAGTGAACCATGAGCTTTTGGTCATCCTGACCCCCTGTGTGATGTCGAATGACTCACTGGACTTGCCAGCTCACCATCTGTAGAAGCAGGCAAACAATGGAGCTTAATTGTAAAGGGCAAGCATGGCAGCCCAGGGGTTATTGTTGCTGCCTTGTAACTCTAGAAGTCTGTCTGTGTGGAGTCTCTGCATCCTTACTGTGTCTGCGTGGGTGTTTCTCTCACATGTCAAAGATGAATGTGTTTGTTTAATAGACAAAAGTACAAAGTGGCCCAGGATGAATGGATGTGTTTGCTTGCATGAGTGAGCTCTGCCATCCCGCTCACGTTAAGGTCCTGCCCAAATCTGCTGAGAAAAGCCTCACATCACAATAACACTGTATGGGAAAAAAATATATAGAAAAAGATTTCTCTAGATAAACTGTCCTACCATCTTAAATCCATGTCACATTAGATGACTTTTACAGCAATTTTCAGCTGTAGCCTTCATTTACATAATCTTGGTGAGGTGAAGATAAGTTGGCAGTGCGCTACACTCAAGCCAATCTCGTAATGTGACATACCCAGCGACTCACTCTAACTCTAGTTCATGACTAGGAAAAGTGAAAAATAATCATAAAAAGGGTATGTCTAAAAAGGAAAACCAAGACAAAGAATTCCGGTCATTAACTCAAGAATTGGAAACTAAAAACCAAGCAAGAATCCACCATAAACCAGAAAAATATCAATACAATATTTGCAACAATGATCTTTACTCCAGTAATCTCAATGAACCTCTGAAGGACTCCAGTCTGAAATAGATGGGCTAAGAATGGTCCCTTTATAGGCCTATATCATCTTCTTCTTCTTTGTCTTTCTGCTTCTCCCATTAGTGGTTGCCACAGTGGATCATTTTTTTCCATCTCTTCCTGTTCTCTGCTTCTTGCTCTGTTACCCCCATCACCTGCATGTCCTCTCTCACCACATCCTTACATCTTTTCTTAGGCCTTCCTCTTGTCCCCTTACCTGGCAGACCCATCCTTAACATCCTTTTCCCAATATACTCAGCATCTCTCCTCTGCACATGTCCAAACCAATGCAATCTCACCTCTCGAACGTCTTCTCCAAACTGTCAAACCTGAGCTGACCATCTAATGTACTCGTTCCTAATCTTACCCATCCCAATGCAATGCACCCAATGCAAATCTTAGCATCTTTAACTCTGCCACCTCCAGCTCTGTCTCCTGCTTTCTGGTCAGTGCCACCGTCTCCAACCCTTATAACATAGCTGGTCTCACTACCTTCCTGTAGACCTTCCCTTTCACTCTTGCTGACACCTGTTTGTCACAAATCACTCCTGACACTCTTCTCCACCCATTCCACCCTCCCAGCACTCTCTTTTTCACCTGTCTTCCATAATCCCCATTACTCTGTACTGTTGATCCCAAGTATTTAAACTCATCCTCCTTGGCCAACGCTACTCCCTGCATCCTCACCAGTCCACTGACCTCCCTCTCTGTTACACACATGTATTCTGTCTTGGTCCTATTGATGATCCTATATAGGCCTGAAAAACATAGGCTAACAATGGCGATACTACCTCTTGACGTTCCGCTGTCAGAAACAAGGAAAGCAAGACCAACAAAGATAAAGAGTTTGGGGCACAACCTTAGTGAACCTATAAAATGAAGAAATGAAAACAACAAAAGGCATGCGAGAAGTTGTGGAGATATTATCTCAGATCCAAGTTTGTTATTGAACCAGAACAAGATGGCTGGGTTTAAGTGGTCATGTGACAGGAAGGGGTTGGTCCAGGAGGAAGGACAATGGAAGTGACATCAGCAATGGAGTGGCTGTCAGTCTTCTGTTCTGCAGTTGGGGGAGAAAAGAATTCATTAGAACATAGTGCCAACCCCTGGTCCAGCAAGTAATTGCCATCACCTTAAGTTGTCTTCCAGGAGCACAGTCATGAGTGACATAAGTGATGTGTTAATATCAAGCTGTATTTTTTAATGTTGAAAACAAAAGAATGTGTTGCCAATACAGAAGAGTTCAGCTTGCTATAGATAAACTGCCAGAAGTGATCAAATTCATTTTAATTTCTGGAACAATTGAAAGAAGTGACTAGAGGAACTGAAAGAAGTATCAATAGGTCCTTATCTTTAACTTGACTTTTTATTTACATTTTACATTAGGTCTGAATGTTTCACTAGTCCTAAATAAATAAGCATAGCAAATATTACATAAAAACAAAAAAATGATAATTCAAAAATGGCAAAAACAACAATTAAATGGAAAATAATCATAAGCCATGGAACAAACTCCATCTGTAACATAACATAAACACCTCACTAATTCATTGTAGTCAGGGAAGGGAATGACTGGCTAATGTTAGGATTTGTCTACCTCAAAACTTTTTATTTTGTTTTGACTATGTTGTGTCCTGGCTTTGGTCTTCAGGTTTTTTTGGTTTAACTAGTAAATGAACCTGTCCCCCCACATGCTCTTGCCAACTCCATTTAATATCCAACATTCCTAGGTAAAATATTAACATCTTCATTTTGTTCCAAATCTGTTTTAGTTTTTTAGACCCCTAGTGTTTCGTAAAAGCTACTCACTAAACAGTTAAGCTGGCACAATATGGCTATTGTCAAGAAGTCTTGAAACACTGTCACTTCCTCAAATGTCTGCTGCCACCTATGCTGACCAGCTTCTTCAAGTGCATAGTGGAGCCATACTCTCTGCTGTATAACATGCTGTTATGGTGATTAAAATATGTTTAGAAATAAACATATGCAAAAAAAAAAAATAAATCAACTGATTTAAGGGTTACATGGACATAATTAGTTCCTAAAGTATTAATTAGTTTTATTCTTTTGTTATTGTTTTCCTTAGCTGCTGTAAGAGAAACAGACGGCAATAATAACGAGTTGGGGTACCAGCCTAATCACCCCATATAATTGGTTTTGAAAAAATAATCAAAATACACACAATTATTGCAGCGCCATCTTTGCAGATGCAAGTTCAGAACAGAACCATTCCAAGAAGTCAGAGCTCCCTGTTTTGGGTCCTTCTGACAGGAAGAGGCGAGCCCATGTGGATGGACACTGGAAGTGATGTCAGAGATGTTACAGCTGCCAACCATGCAGTCTGCAGAGGAAGGGAGAGAGAAAGACATTAGGACACAGCGCCAACACCTGGAGTGATAGCAGAATTACAGGCACTGGAGTCCTTCAGCTGTTCCCTAGGCGTGACACTGTTCATTTGCAGTATCTACCAATTTTGATAACTGAATGATATAATTGATAATTGAATAATATAATGCTATTCATGGAATGGATTGGTGACTTAAAGAAAGAAGCAGCTTTCTGAAAATAAGCCACTGTAACCCCTCCAATTAAAACAGTTAACACAAGCAAGAGACACAATAAAAACTCACCGACATCCTAGCACTTTCGAATGAACTGCCAGGAACTGTGGGAAACTCTTCATAGGGCTAAAGGCAGTCCCTGGTGGTGATGTGCAAGTCGTCAGGCCTCTTGAGGAATCATCCACAACACACAAGGCACATAACAAAGACTTAGAGACAAAATCAAAAACAAAGAATGATGCAAATAATTAACAAAAATTATATTAACATAAATGAAATAATCAAAAATGAACAAAACATACGTAAAACAAGAACTTTAAGTCCAGCCTAGGAGGAACCTTGGCTGAAATACAACAGTGTGAGGCTGTGTGGACATGTCAGAGGTATTATGGATGTCAGGCTGTGTGGACATGAGATATATTGTTTTTGTGGGTATGTTCTCCAAAGATCAAAGACAGGGACGCTTTACATTATATGAGTACATCCTCCCAGGAAGAAAGCCTGGACGGGAAGTGACAAGCAAAACTATGACTTTGGAAGAGAAGCAGGTTTGAGAAGGCAGTTTACAACCTAATTACCTGTGCATCCTTTCTTTCTTATTTGTCTGAAACTGAAGAGGATGTGTACATGCAGGAACAAGGCAGCTGCACACCAGGCTGGGTCCTGTCTAAGCTGTTTCATTGGTGAATACTGTACCCCCACTAGCCCAGGAGATGTGTCAGGGACTACAGCGACATGTTAAGTGGAGGCTTACGTGCAGCAGGCTCTCTCTCTGCTGCTCTCAGCTGCTCGATTCATACAGATGGCCATGCTGTGTCCCTGTCCATCCATCCATCCAGAGGTCACATCATACTGGAGGTCAATCAACATACTAAGACAAGAGAACCACCTAGTAGGTTTTTATCCAGGTTGTATTAATATTATTTTACCAGCTCTCACATTTGTAATCTGCTTATATTTTGGGCACATTGTCTATAGTTTATTAGGTTACATTAGGTTAGGTTAGGCTCGCTTCATTAGTAGCACAGTTAAAACTGTGCTGCAGTACAAGAGTTTGGCTGTCCTTCTTAACAACAAATGAATAAAAATCTTAAGTGCGCTTCCCTCGACTTTCTCATATACTGAAATAAAGGAAAAGGTCATCAGAACCACTTCTATTTGCATAATATTTCTCAAATATCATATCTCTTTGTTTCTCATCATAACTAATTGATAATATAAATACACAATCATTTATCTCTGTTTATAATCAAACTTTATATTAAAATGATATTTTTGCACTTAGGGAAGTCAAAAACGTTTTTTCCATGATTACATATGCATTGCCTACAGTAGATTACGTACAAAGTAAAAAGAGTTATAGTCACCTAAAAACATAGAAAAAGTGTTAGTATTATATAATTTTTGTTGCAGTAATTCGCTATAGGTAAAACTGCATTTAGCTACATTTAATTATGATAATGATGGCAGAAATAAAAAAATATGTAAAATAAATGTATTACCAGGGACGCAGCAACTTATCGTTCCCATTATATCTTTATATTTACATGGCATGTTCAACGTTTACACATTATTGTTAAACTGATGATGTATAGATTAAAATAAAATGAATAACAGTAATTGAAAGAATATGTCTTATATTGAATACAGTTTTTAATATCATGTTCACATTTATATTTCCATGATACAAGAAATTTGGATGGTTGTTTAAATAAAACACTACTTCCGTTGAGTAATTTTTCTCAAATTTCATATCTGTTTGCTTTTTATCTTTATAAATATCTATACAAAATTTGAATCGTCTATCTGTAATTATAACCATAGTTTACTTGAAAAGTATTCAGTTAAAAATACCCCATTGGCCCAAAAGTTGATAGGATCACTTATTTTTGATATAAAGCAAGTGTACAAAATCTCATTAACAGAGGTCATCGTGTTTACACACAGACAGACACAAACATACAGAATTTCAGAAATGGTATTTTCATACTCAGGGAGGTCTAAAACATCAAGATTCATGAAAATCTCGAGGTCAAATTTTTTCACGATTCCTAAATGTTCTCTATACTATTTATACGAGAAAGTAAAAACAGACACACACACATAGAGTACCATTCACGTACAATAAAAAGAAACAATTTCCTTAGACAGAATAAAGGCCTTTTCACCTTTTTGCATACAGCTTCACAATTTGCCTCAAAATTTAATTTAGAATCAATTATTGTCCCCAAATATTTGTTCGATGTCACACGCTCTACAGTTTGACCATTAATAAATACATCTTCATGATTACTACCTTTTTTTCTGAAATCAATGATCATGTCTTTAGTTTTAGAAACATTTAACTGCAGGTGGGACTGCTCACATCACTCAATAAACTCCTGCACTGTTGGGCCATGATCAGTGTCAGTCTGCTGGAGTAGACCTAAAATAACAGAATCGTCTGCATACTTTAAAATGATACTGTTCTCCCATCTACGCTGATACATGTTTATATACAGGGTAAATAAAAGAGGTGAAAGCACACATCCTTATGGAGTGCCAGTTGAAGAGCAAACCTGGTCAGATAACATGCCACTAACCCTTACTTTCTGTGTCCTGTTTGTTAAAAAAAAATCAGTATCCAGCCCTAAATGTTATTCCTCAAGTTAAATTTTCCTAAGAGCCTTCTGGTTAAAATGTTTTTTTTTTTTAAATTGTGTTAAGAGCAGATGAAAAATCGTAAATACAAGTCTAGTGTGTGACCCATTACCCTCTAAATGTTTGAGGACAAAATTTAACAATGTAACAGGGGTATTCTGAACTCCTCTACTTGACCTGTAAGCAATATGCATGTTCAGTTTTCTTTGAGATTTCTATCTTTATCAACTTTTCAAATGATTTCATTAAGATATATAAATACATATGTAAAGTCTTCTCCTGTCTGTTCTGGTAATCTGTCTAATTGTCTAATTATGGTGCCAAGCAGAGTTGTATTGCGGTGCAGAGCAGTCTATTGGCCAGCGAAAGCGCTATGAAGAAGCTGTCTGTTGTTACTGTTCTGTCTTTCTCCAGTCTGATAAAGGTCAAGGGACATCATATCTTTGATTGCCAGTACAGTACAACAAAGAGTTCTGAGCAGGCATCAATCACAGTACCAACTGTGGTCATCGGTGCTCTTGTGAAAAGAATGGAGATAAACGGCATCAACTCAAAGAGGGAGTGGCAAGTTCGTTGTACCACGTGAACGTCACTGACAGCATAAAACTGAATTATAAAAAAGTGCTAACTTTTAAAAGCAGCCAAAATTTAAACTGGGTGTTACAGACTCAAGTCAAATTTATAATAATAGCAGCTTACTACTCAAAACGTGGAGCGCCCAGACTCGAACCCAGAACCTTTTGGTTATAAGGCAGCAATTCTTACCTCTGCTCCATCCAAAAATACATATAACTTTCTGTTGATTGACATTTGAGCTTGGGTTTTAACTCATTGACAGCAACATGTAAAGTGAATGATTTTTTTTTTTAATTTGGTTATATTCGTAAATAAAAGTGCACATGTTTATTTGATATTTGGATTAAAGTCTTCACACATTATACACTTCACATCATTATTAGTATAACATGGAAAAAGTTTCTATTTTAGGTATGTGTTCAGCATTTCTTGCCTTGCATTTCCTTTCATCATTACACTTACACAGATCTTTGTAGACACGGAACACACATGAAATGCATGTGTTCCAAATAACAATATATTATTAACCTTATACAACTCCAGGCACCTCAATCCACGATAAAGAGTCTTGACCTGGGAGAAATGGTGGGTCAGATGGGATGGCAGGCTGCCTGCTGCCGATGCTGATCGACACATTTCCAAAACAAAACAATGGTGATGAGGAGAGGTGCAAAAGAATTTAAGGTGGACCGGGATTACGAGTTCATAGGCTTCAGGGATTCTAGTGTTAAGCTGTATCAGGTTGGGTGAAAACCGCCAGTGCACAGGTATTTTCAGGTCTGTCCAGAGTCTTGAATTGGGTTCAGGTGTGGCCTCTGGCTGCACAACTCAGGGACATTCCCACAACTGTTCCTAAGCCACTCCTATGCTGCCTTTGCACTGTCCTGTTGGAAGGTGAGCCTTCGGCTCAGATTTAGTCCAGAGTGCTCTGAAGCAGGTTTTCAATAACAATATCTCTGTACTTTGCTTCGTTCAGCTTTGTCTCAACCCTAATTAGTCTCCAAGTCAGCAACCCCACAGCATTATGGTGCCATTGTCGTGCTTCACTGTTGGAATGGTATTGTGCAGATGATGAGCAGTGCACTGGTTTGCTGCAGACATAATGCTAATCTTGGTTTCATCAGCCCAGAGTATCTTTGTTCCTCACAGTCTGAGGGTCCTTAACGTGTCTTTTTTGTAAACTCCAAGGAGGCTTCCATGTGCCTTTTATTGAGGAGAGGCTTCTGTCTGGTCACTTTACCATAAGACCCTAAATGATGGAGTGTTGCAGTGATGTTTGTCCTTCTGGAAGTTTCTTCCAACTCCACACAGGTTCCCTGGAACTCAGCAGGAGTGATCATCGGGTTCTTGCCTTGGCCATTCTCGCCCAGTAGCTCAGTCTGACCAAATGGACAGCTCTAGAAATAGTGTTCACTATTCCAAACACCTTCCATTTAAGAACAACAAAGGCAACTGTGCTCTTGATAACATTGAATGATGTGGACATTCCCAGATCTGTGCCTGAACACAACCCTGTCTCTAAGATCTGGTGGCAATTCCTATTATCTAATGGTTTGGTTTGTACTCAACTGTGGGATCTTCAATGGGTCTTTTCTAAACATGTCCAGTCAGTTAAATTGACCACAGACAGACTCCAAACAAGGCATAGAAACATCTCTGTAAAAATCAACAGAATGGGAAGCACTGGAACCAGATTTCAAGTGTTATAGTAAAGGTTCTGAATGCTTGTGTCAATGGGATATTTCAGATTTTTTAATTTTTCAAAAAATCTGAAAAATGTCTAGAATCTTGTTTTTGCTTTGTCATTCTGGAGTATTGAGTGTTGCTTGACGAGGAAAAAATGAACTTAAATGATTAGAGCACAAGGCTGCAACAGATTCTGAATATGTTGGTGTATTATCATGGTATATCCCTCTACTTACCCTTTACCTAGGGGTAAGTGTACTCATCAGATCCGTTACTGGGTTTGTCTACTGTTGCACCTTAGGATTAACACACGCATACATAGATATACGCATACACACAGAAACTCAACAGTGCCCTATGAATGACACACATACAGCTGGTTAATCACTAGCACTTTAAACTACACAAATGCCTTATGAATAACACAACTTGTCATTCTCCTAGCACCTCATGAGACTTACATACACACAGACCCTAACCACAACAGTACCCCATGAATGACACACACACACACACAGATGGTTAACCTCTAGCACTTTAAACCACACAAGTGCCTTAGGAATAAAACAGCTTGTCACTCTCTCAGCACTTCAAGAAACTTCCTTATTATCGACATGAAGAACATACAATGTTTTAAATATATCTCAGACCTAAATATTACTTTTGGTTTCTAAAAATATATTTAAACATACAAAGGCTCAGCATCCTTAACCATAGGCCATTTATCAGCCAAGAATACCTTACTTTATGTACTGTTCCCTACTGTTGGGTGGAGCTCACATCCTCAGCCTTAATAAACCTCACAGCACAGAGGTAATGGCAAATCTCCGGCTGCACCAGGTGCTCAAAGAAATCTACCTTGTTACTTCGCTCACTCTAGACATGAACACAAAACATAGAAAGTTAAAAGCAGCATGGTATTTATTACAGGAATAATAATACCAGTAGAACAAAGAATAATAGAAAATAGAACTGGTCATAAAGTCTGGATATATATAGTCTTTAGAAAAAGCTTACGAAAAAGTAAAGACAAGAATGAATGTCGCTAGTGGCTTGTGATCTAGCACTCCTAGTTGTTCATGAGATGCTTTTCTGATGATCAGATGGAAATGGCCGCACGTTACTGGCACCCTCTTCTGATGTCGCTCTGTTCCCTCCTCCTAATGTCTTCGTCCCTTCTTCTTCCTCCCTCCTATGTTGCTCTTCAGACAAGGCATATTTATTATAGAATTCTACCAGGGGGGTTTTGCAAGATGTGATTGTGATTGGCTGGCTGTCAATATGATGAATGAATTCACTGTCCATTTTCCCAAACAATAAAACTTTTTTGATGTTGCTTAGTACCTACTGGCATGTCTTCCTGTCTCAGGCTGTAAATTAATTTAGCTACTTGTTGTCCCAGATGCCCAGGTTATAAACTAATCAATAGCCTTAGGTACCAGCATGTCTTCCGATTTTTGTTGGAACAGTTGTTTTAAAAGTGAGGTACAACTGGGAAGAGGATGTGCTTTGATGTGTCCTGAATTTATTTCATCTGTTGTTGTCTTGAGCAAAATATAATGAAAATACAGACCCACAACAGTTGGGAATCCACTGTGTAACACAGACTGCCTGCAAAGGCAAACACCATCATTAAAGATGTTCTCTCTCCTCCATTCACAGCCATCAGCACTCACAGTTTTCATCCTCTGGTCATAAAGCTGCTCAGCAGCTCCTCATACTGATGTGCATTTCTTAGATCTATCATCTGATATTGTAATTAAATGTTGACATTGTATTCCCTGTCTGCTGTTGTTATTATACTACTGTTGCTAATTCTCAGGTACACATGCAATTAAGAATGTTATTGTATTGTGGAAGCATGAAAATAAACTTGAACTTGAAGAAAAGTGTGCATAAGAACCAAAGTGATTTGTAGGCTCCAAAATGAACAAAGAAAGCCCACTACTATGTGTGGACACACATGAAAACAATGTAAACACATTGCTCTTTATGTTATATAGTGTCTTTCACAAGGCAAGCCTTCACAACATGCTCTACAGAAGCTGCACTTCCTAACAGATGGTCCAGGGTGGCCCAGTATTTCTGGAAGTGCTGGGCCACAGCAAGCAGATGACTGTGGGAGTCATTTTGCACAAAGTCACTACTATGAAATGGATTAAGAGGGTCCAAGAAAGTTATGTCTTGATGTTTTACTGAATCAGTCGGCAATTTTCTAAATAAGCAGGTTTCTGAGAAATTAATTCATGCATTTGGATTAGATTGGATAGACTACTGCAGTGCAGTGTTTAAACTGTTCCTTATACAACTTTCAGTTAATCCAAAATGCTGCTGCAAGAATTATTACAAGAAGAAGAAAATACAAACACATAACCCCAGTTCTTAAATCCTTACACTGGCTCCCAGTTAAGTTTAGAGAAGATTTCAAAATCCTCTTTTTAACATATAAAGTCTTAAATGGCCAAGGTCCAGCTTACTTGTCTGAACTTATCATGACTTACAAACCAGAACGTACATTAAGATCTCAAGATGCTTATGATTCCAAGAATTAATAAAATAGCAATGGGAGGTCGAGCTTTTAGTTACAGGGTCTCTAAGCTATGGAATGGTCTGCCTGCTGCTATAAGAGATGCCCCTTTGGTGTCAGCTTTCAAATCCCGGATGAAGATTCACTACTTCAGTTTAGCACACCCTGACTAGAGCTGCTGATTAACTATACAGACTGCATCTCTGTTGTTAGGCATTAGCACTAAAACACAAGTAATATGATAGTTATAATTTGTTACTAACCCTCACCTATTCTGTTTATCTTCTTGGTATTCAAATGTGGCACTTGGTGCCACTGCCCACCTGCCAAGTTGTTTTGCCTGTCTAAGGTAAAGTCATCTCTGATGGAGGATCACAGGAATTATCATGTAGAGAGGTCCTTTCATTGGATTGGCTGGTCCAGCACTGACTCAGCTGTGGAATGGAGAGGCAGCTTGATGGCAGAGGTCTCCAGGACTCTAAACAAATCCAAATTGTATTATGAAATATCATCTACTGTTGAATTCTGCTCTGTACTTGTAATATCTCTCTTACACTGTTATATTGTATTGAAGATTACTTGTGTTCTGTTCTGTCTATTGTATTGTATTTACCCCTTTTTTTGACACCCACTGCATGCCCAACCTACCTGGAAAGGGGTCTCTCTTTGAACTGCCTTTCCCAAGGTTTCTTCCATTTTTTTCCCTACAAGGGTTTTTTTGGGGGGAGTTTTTCCTTGTCTTCTTAAAGAGTCAAGGCTGGGGGGCTGTCAAAAGGCAGGGCCTGTTAAAGCCTATTGCGTCGCTTCTTGTGTGATTTTGGGCTACACAAAAATAAATTGTATTGTATTGTATTTTATGTAAAGTTATTTAGTCAGACTGTGTAAAGGAACACGGTTGCCTCCCTGTGCTTCTCCCTACTTCGCCTCCTTTAAAACAAATCCAAGTTAATTTACCACAACAAACATTGTATTCTGATCTAAATGTTGCTCTTCTGCAAGATTCTACCTGATGTACTGCTGCCGCAATACGACAGTGACTGATGCTCACTTGTGCTCCCCCCCAACCCAATCATGTCCATCTAGTTCTCTGTCTCTCTTTTTCTATTTTTCAAACAGCGTGAAGAATGTGGTGGAAGGCATATGCCTGTGGATTTCAGATAAGGCTGGCATTTCTAATCGCACTCACCACTGACCAACTCCAGCCGACTCTCTTCACCAACCATGTACTAAAACCGTGTCCCCCTGCAAACACCTGCTATCCTAAGTGAAACTTCACATCTTTCAATAATTCTGAAATTGCCCATGCTGATATTAATCCGACTGAAGCTTACACTTAGTACTTTTGATTCTGATCCGGGCAGCGTGAACTTCACATATAAATGTAGCAGAAGTCCAGCAATCCATTAACTATTAGGAGTACTGGGTCCTTGAAATAAAGGAGAGGGGTATCGAAATTTATATGACAGAATGTGAATTTGGGGTGGGGAGGAACGAGGGGTCATGTAGCCATTCCCTGCTTGGCCTTGTGAAGACTAGAGATGAGACACCACCTGAGGAATGAGCTGATGGTGGGTAAGGAGATCAACCAAATACTGAGGTGTCAGAGGAGAGTGTGTGTGTGTGTGTGTGTGTGTGTGTGTGTATGTGTGTGTGTGTGCTGTATTTGAAGACATCCCATTAATAACGGATGTGCGAATTCCATGCCAAGCTGTCTCAATAGGCTTTTTTTGGGTTCTGTTTGTGGGCAATGTTTGTCTGCTTCCTGTAATCTATTATTTTGTATATCCAAATATAAAGCAAAGGGCTGAGAGTTCACACTTACCTCACTTTTACTGAGTGACCCAAGTTGCTTGTGCAATAAACATTTAAGCAACTGTCAAGTATCTTGAGCTTGTTAAGTGATTTGAGCAGGGACTGGTGCTCTATAAATAAAATGACTTCTTCTTCTTCTTATTATTATAATTTCTTCTTCCTCTTCTTTTTCTTCTTCTTCTTATTATTACTAGGGGGCTCTGTCCCCTGCTCGCTTCGCTCGCTAACCCCCAGGTGGGAGCTAAGCGCCAGCCACTTTGCGGATCTGCCGCTCACGTATGAGGAAGCAGATGTTTTAAACTTAAACTTTTACTGTAAAACTTTAGTAAAAACAATTTTTTGAGTTAACTTTTCGTAAATATCGCATTGAATTTTGATTCCGTGTTTAGACTTACATCGTGACAACACAACGTATAACTGCCCATGAATGAATATAATTTCTTTCTCTCTAATTCATAAACCGACTTTTTCGAATGTTTGTCTCTGTGATTTGTTTATAGTCATAGCAAAAGCTATTTTAACGGGAAACTGTTAACGTTTCAATACGAATGGCATATCAAGATCTCCTTTGGTGTCTAATGTTATCCCAGAAGACGTACTACATTACCTTTCTTGTCAATTGTTAAAATTGTACATGTCATTGCCATGTAACCGATCGACAATTTTCACGTTAATTCGTTTGACTTCATTGTTTCTTGGTGCTAGGATTGCCCATGTACTTCTGTTGATAACCCTTCGGAATGAAATTCATCAATAAGATTTGGACACAATAAGTCTTCTTTTATTGGGAACTTAAAGTGAGGAAAACGTAAAAAATTATAAGAGCTGAGAGCGTAGGAACTGTGTCTGGCAAAAGCATTCACAAGAATGATAGGTGAGAGGGCCATGGGCGTGGTTTTAAATGGTTGAGAGGAGGGAGGGAATGAAAAAACTCTTGGAAAATGTCTCGTCTCAAGATTTTCTTTTATAATAGAGAGATTGTTTTTTCTTCTTCTTATTTCTTCTTCTTATTATACTACTTATTCTACTTCAGGGAGTTGGTGCCTAATATTATCATTATTATTATAAAAGAAATCACATAACATTCTCACTTAATGGGTCACTGGGGCTTGAAACAGAAAGCAATATGCAGGGCTCAGCATTGGGCAGGCACCAGTCCACCACAGGGCCGCCTCACACACACACAGCCGCACAGCGTCAGGTTAGAATCAGAAGTTAGCCTAACACATGTGTCTTTGGGAATGTGGAAGGAAAACTAAAGTGGCAAAAGAAAACCACATACTGACACTGAAAGAACGTGCCATTTCCATACAGCATGCGACTGGGCACAGGGTTTAAATCTAGGAAGCCTATTATTATTATTATTATTATTACTTTCTTTGGATCTCACAGCCTTTCAGCTGGTATGAAAACTATGTCTGCTCAAGAGACCTCTTGAGAGCGGGCATAGTTGAAGGCTGTGGGATAGGTGTAAATTCCAGAATTTACGTCTAGTCAGGGTTAGGGTGCCTAGTCAGGGTTCTCTCAAAGGAAAATGTCTGGTATTAAATACTGCTAACCATGCCAAGGACTCTTCTGACGATGGGTGCCGTGCAAAACACTACTTGTTTTTGTATTATAGAGATGTTGATGTTGGGTGAGATCTTTTCAGTGTATCGCTTGATGTATTTAATGATAACCTTTTCCATAGCCTTCCATAGCCTCCTTGTTTCGGAGATGATGGTAGCTCACTAATTTGATTTTACTATGAGCCCTTACCATACCATGTACAACTTTAGTGCTGGTGCCACACAGTCTGCTGATCTCGATCTCCAGATCTTTATGTTTTCTTTGTTTTCCAGCATCTTTGAGAGTGAAGGTGTTATCTGGGACCATCACATCAATCAGCAGGCATTGCTTCTCCTTGTTCTTACGATGAATCACCATATGAGGATTGCTAGCTGACAATTGGTTTGAAGTGTCATGTCCCACATGATGGTAAGGTCTCCGGTATTGTGCTGGTACCCTTTCTTATCCATCTGGCAGATCAATCAGTGCAGATAGCTGGCAACCTTGTTGCGCTGGTTTATATGTTTGATACAAACCAGCACTGTACGTCTGGTGTTGAGATGGTTGAACATCTTCTTAGCCTTGCTGTATATTCTGCACTTGCTGTCACCCTGCTATTTCAAGATGTTCTGCTGGTGGTGTACCTGGTGTTGAGTGTCTGGTCCTGAGTTGAAATGATTAGGCTTTCAGTCTCTTCCTTTAGTTTGGGCTGTTCATAATTATTATCATTATGACTATCATCATCATTGTCACTCATCCATCTACCCATTGTGCTACTCACTTACCCAGATTAGGATCCTGTGGAGCTGAGACCCCTAATTATTACTATCACACCACATTCTATTCTAATCCCTTCCTGAGGCTGATCACTGTTCCCATTGGGTAGTCTCTTGCCCTTCGCTGGCATACCCATGATCTGGAAGCAGCTTGAGGAGCAGCTGTATTCCTCCCTTCAATGTCCAATGTGCTCCTACAACATTAGAAACTATCCATGTCTACCAACTGCACTAGCTGTTGGTTTCAAGCTCCTAATCCTTGTACTGGTTGAGTTTCTCTACTTCTTCCATCATGGCATTTGCATTGTCTGGCAGGCCAAATATCAACCAGTAGTTAAGTGCTCTTCTTCGTACTGTGCAGAATGTTCCTCAAACCTCCCTATAAAACCCAAACTCCTTCCTTCCGTTGGCCAGTTCTGTTTTGAACTCAGATCTACACACAATTGTATTGAAACTTTGCCTTTTGCGGCCAAGGTCAAGTACACGGGTGTCTGCCCCAAACCTTTGTCAGCTAGTAATATGACAAACAAAGAGTCTTTATAAAATAAAAGATTTATTTTGAACAAAAATGCTCTGTCACAATACTGTGAAGCTCCCAAAAGCACAAAGGGCATAAAAAGCCTGTAAAGGCAATTCCAAAAGCATATAATGTCCCTCCTCAGATATTCGAAGAATGGTCAAAAAGCAGAATGATAAGGACAAAAATCCAAAGAATCACCAAGCACCAAACCATACAAAGATAAACTCAGCCTTCACCCAAGCAAATTCAAAATAAGCCACCAGGAACTATGGGAAGCATCCTGGATTCATGGGACAGATGGAAGTTCCTGGCGGTGATTGGCAAGTAATTGGCCTGCGACTTGGGTGACCACCCACAAAACACACGAAACATGAAACCATACTGTTACTCACTAATCATCACCTCCCTTCTTAACCTATATTCTTAACCCATAGTATCCTTTTCCCTGATACAGAACTTATTCTAAAATGTTATTGATTAGATTCTGCCGTGTTTTAAAAGTGTTTTGAACAGTATCTCTAAGTAAGAATATTATTTTTTCCAATTTCAAATAGTATAGGACATCAGTTACCCACTGACTTAAATGTGGTTTTGGTGGGTCTTCCAGTTGAGCAAGATAAGTCTATGTGCTAGTGGTAAGGTAAAGGCAATTACAGTTTGTTTGTTCTTCTTCATTTTAAGCCCATCTGGGAGTTCACCAAACACAGCTGGTAACGGGTTAGACGATTGTGACACTGAGGCTGTCTGAGAGATATTCAAAGATTTTTGTCCAAAATTATACTAATTTGGTGCACTGCCAGAACATGTGGCCCAGTGAGGCTGGAGCTCGATTGCAATGTTCACAGGTTGAATCTTGTCCTGGATACATTTCGGACAATTTGAAATGAGATAAATGCTCTCAGTAAGAGATTTTAAATTGAATGACTGAGTGCTTTTCACATATGGAGCTCGAGTATATTCTATGCATGGCTGCCTTCCGTACTTTTTCTGAAATATTAAGTGAAAGATAATTTCCCCATTATGTCCTGGAATCTTAGAAAGGAAGGGACTTTAAAATGTTTTTATAAATTGTGGAGATGCTATCTAAGTCCCCAAGACTAATCAATATTTCTTCTGGAATAGAAAGAGGTGGAAGGTGAGGAAAGTTGGGCAATCTAGCTTGAATGTAGTGGAAAAAATGTGTTGGTGAGAAGTTAAATTTGAAACTTAATTGCATGTAGGATGCAAAAACATTATTGATTTACAAGTCTCTAAATGCTTTAATCCCAGATATTTTCCAAGCACAAAATACTGCTGGAAAAGAGTGGTTGGCATGTAGAAGTGCAACAGATAAGATCTTCTCTGTCTTAAAGTGCTCCCTGTATTGGTTCCATATTCTAAGCGAATGAAGGGCAATTGGATTATTAGAGTATTGATGAAAATTTGTATTAATTGGAGCACAGAGCAGGGAATATAAAGAAGTACTGCAAGATTTAAATTCTATTGCAGACGAGGCTTATATATGTTCAACAATTTGTGTCGCTGCCCAGGTCTTTATGGCCTGTATATTTGCCGCCCAGTAATAAAATTGAAAGTTAGGTAGTGCAGTGCCTCCTTCTGATTTAGGTTGTTTTAGAGTCGCCCTTGGAATGTGTGGGTGTTTCAAATTCCAAATAAATGAGGCTATGATTCAATCTAATTTCTTAAAAAATGATTTTTAATGCATATGGAGAATTTTTTGAAATAGATAAAGAAGGTTGGGAACAATGTTCATCTTAACAGTGCTGATTCTCCCTGTTAATGTGAGATGAAGGATAGACCATCATATTCAAATCTTGTTTAATTTTTTCCATGCTGACAAAATTCTATATTTAAGGAACGTGCTTCTCTTAATTATATACAGTGCATCCAGAAAGTATTCACAGCGCATCACTTTTTCCACATTTTATGTTACAGCCTTATTCTAAAATGGATTAAATTCATTTTTTTCTTTAGAATTCTACACACAACACCCCATAATGACAACGTGAAAAAAGTTTACTTGAGATTTTTGCAAATTTATTAAAAATAAAAAAACTGAGAAATCATATGTACATAAGTATTCACAGCCTTTACTCAATACTTTGTCGATGCACCTTTGGCAGCAATTACAGCCACAAGTCTTTTTGAATATGATGCCACAAGCTTGGCACACCTATCCTTGGCCAGTTTCGCCCATTCCTCTTTGCAGCACCTCTCAAGCTCCATCAGGTTGGATGGGAAGCGTCGGTGCACAGCCATTTTAAGATCTCTCCAGAGATGTTCAATCGGATTCAAGTCTGGGCTCTGGCTGGGCCACTCAAGGACATTCACAGAGTTGTCCTAAAGCCACTCCTTTGATATCTTGGCTGTGTGCTTAGGGTCGTTGTCCTGCTGAAAGATGAACCGTCACCCCAGTCTGAGGTCAAGAGCACTCTGGAGCAGGTTTTCATCCAGGATGTCTCTGTACATTGCTGCAGTCATCTTTCCCTTTATCCTGACTAGTCTCCCAGTTCCTGCCACTGAAAAACATCCCCACAGCATGATGCTGCCACCACCATGCTTCACTGTAGGGATGGCATTGGCCTGGTGATGAGCGGTGCCTGGTTTCCTCCAAATGTGACGCCTGGCATTCACACCAAAGAGTTCAATCTTTGTCTCTTCAGACCAGAGAATTTTCTTTCTCATGGTCTGAGAGTCCTTCAGGGGCCTTTTGGCAAACTCCAGGCAGGCTGCCATGTGCCTTTTACTAAGAAGTGGCTTCCGTCTGGCCACTCTACCATACAGGCCTGATTGGTGGATTGCTGCAGAGATTGTTGTCCTTCTGGAAGGTTCTCCTCTCTCCACAGAGGACCTCTGTAGCTCTGACAGAGTGACCATCAGGTTCTTGGTCACCTCCCTGACTAAGGCCCTTCTCTCCCGATCGCTCAGTTTATATGGCCGACCAGCTCTAGGAGGAGTCCTGGTGGTTTCGAACTTCTTCCACTTACGGATGATGGAGGCCATTGTGCTCATTAGGACCTTCAAAGCAGCAGAAATTTTTCTGTAACCTTCCCCAGATTTGTGCCTCGAGACAATCCTGCTTCAGAGGTCTACAGACAATTCCTTTGACTTCATGCTTGGTTTGTGCTCTGACATGAACTGTCAATTGTGGGACCTTATATAGACAGGTGTGTGCCTTTCCAAATCATGTCCAATCAACTGAATTTACCACAGGATGCACCTGAGCTCAATTTTGAGCTTCATGGCAAAGGCTGTGAATACTTATGTACATGTGCTTTCTCAATTTTTTTATTTTTAATAAATTTGTAAAAACCTCAAGTAAACTTTTATCACGTTGTCTTTATGGGGTTTTGTGTGTAGAATTCTGAGGAAAAAATGAATTTAATCCATTTTGGAATAAGGCTGTAACATAACAAAATGTGGAAAAAGTGATGCGCTGTGAATACTTTCTGGATGCACTGTATCTATCTTATGTAAGTTTGCATTATTTACTTTTTGTAAACTCTGTATTCATTATTATTGTTGTCTATTTTTAATACTAGGGGACTTTTCCCCCTGCTCGTTTCGCTCGCCAACCCCTTCCAACCTGCCACCGCTACGTGCCATTGTGGAGAGGGGTGCTGAATGCACCCCAAGGAGACGCTCCTCTGAAACCCCTCTTAAACAGTGATACAATGTGAAACAAATACATTTTTTTACCTCCTCTTTGCTCGATCAGCTGCTGGATTGCTGCTGCTGCTGTGCCTCATGATTTGCCTCTCACGTGGTGCTTCAAACGTTTAAAAGTCTGTACAGCAGCTGTCCTTTTGTCTCACTGACTTGTCCCTCTAGTCCTCCAGACATCCTCAAACATTATTTGATCTCTTTTTGCTGTTCCGTTATTTCACTAAGTAATATTTTCCGTTTTTTTGCGCTAATGTGAATTTTACTATCATTTTTTTTAGACTTTCGAATTTTCCCACTTCCATTATCTCTAACCTGCTCTGCATGTGTATCGCACCAACATTTTGCCAAAAGCATTCCAACAAGTGAGAGTTTAGATGACAGGACTTGCTGCCAAAGGTTGTATGATGTGACTTGACCATCTTGCAGGACACGAAAGTGTCTTTTTGTCTCTCTTCAAAAGATGACACCTCATTGCAGGAAAAAAAGTCTTTTTCTTGGCATGTAACTATCACTTTGACATCTTGTAAATCACTTTGAGCTACAGCCTTTG
>JANRMT010062789.1:24776979-24813263 GCA_026402145.1 Polypterus bichir lapradei | reverse complement strand
CTTTCTTTCTTTCTTTCTTTCTTTCTTTCTTTCTTTCTTTCTTTCTTTCTATAATGGAGTAGCTATCTGAGGTATTCCTGGATTGGCATCCCCACTCTCCTCGACACAAAGACATTCCTGACAGTCCAAAGAGTGTCCGTTGCACAGCCAAATCTTGGCACTCTTTGTGGCATCTGTGCCAGTCAGGTTTTTTGTTACAGGTGAAGCTGCTGTCTCCTGAGCAGGTTGTTTCACTGGAAAAGGATTTAACATCCAAAAAAAACTTCGACTGAGTGTGAGGGAGGCCCATGAAAATCCAAGTCAGTCCCTACCATCAAAGTAATCCTGTGTCGGCTGAGGGGAAGCGGAGGGTCCCATCCAGATGTGATGTAACAGATTTCAGATGTTCTTCAGGGCATTCAGGATGAGCTTCGTGGGCTTCAGTAAAATTTCTTGGTGCTCAAGACATTTACTGTTAGCACATTTATTCTCTGTCTTTCTGTAATATAATTGTGCATTTATGAATGCTGTTTCTTATAGATATAAAAATTTATCACTGGTTTATCACTTTTAAATTACACCATTTTGTTGGTTGTTTCTTATCATAGTTGTCATCTGTAATGATTTAAACATTTACAACGGCTATTTTGTAAACTTTGTTTTGAGGATTTACGGACATTTTGAAATATTTTAACAATGTTTATTTTTTTATTCCAGTCTCGTTTTTTGTTAACATTGGGATGTGACACATGACTGCAATCATTGCATCAATTATTTCCACAAATGTGACAGTAAAAATATGGCAGTGTTCCCTTTACACTTTACCCTCCAGTTGGATAAAATTCTCAAACTTGTTCTTAGCAGCAGTTAATTTAAACAAAGTAGGCCCAAGTGTCAGGTTTCTTTTTGGTTCATTAAACTCGTTTCTGCCTTGGACTTTTAATTCTGCCTTTCCCTTCTAATTTGACTGCCTTTGGTTGTCTCTTTTGGTTCCATCCTTGTCTCTCTCTCTCGCTGTTTCTCTCATTTTACATTAAGCATCTCCTGGTTAACATCTCTTTTCTCGCAATAATGCTTGGACTTTGTGTCTGTCGTCACTTCGCCATTTTGTGACGATTGTTGTTGTCAATGAAATGAATTGCCGGTCATGTGGTTTGCTGTCTGCACTGAATATGACATCACGGCACAGACACTGCTTAACATGGCGTGGCACAGCACTCAGCGCCCATGCTTTTTGAATTCTTGCAAAAGATAAACACAAACTTGCAATCCTTAAAATGTAGTTCAGTGGTTCTCAACCTGTGGGGCGGGCCCCCCTAGAGGGGCGTGAAGTAACAAAAAGGGGGGACGCGAAGATGTGAAAAAAAGAAAACAAGAATCAAAAATATGAAAAAAACATCTGTTGAAACCAAAATAAATTAACTTAAACTACATTCTGATACTAGAACAATAAATATAGAGTTAGATAAATGTCGATAAAAGTTAAGTAGGTATAATAAAATATGCATCAACATTTCAAAAAAATGTTAGGGGGTCGTGATTAAAACTGTTATGAAAACTCGGGTCGCAAATACTTAAAGTTTGAGAAACGCTGATGTAGTTGGAGAAAGGACTTTCAGTTATATTAGGAAAAGTTAGAAACTCACAACTCTGGCAACAGAGCCAAGAGTTTTATCCTGTTATAGGATTTTGATTCAGGTTCTCTTTGAGACAATTCTTGTGCACTCCTCAAAAGGCAGCTCTCTTAATATCCTATCTGTGCTACTGTAGTTTATTAGTCTTGATGAACCAGATCCCATCTTGGCAATCTTCTTCTTTTTCTTCATCATCTTTAGCTTTTCCAACTTTCATGGTGGGTTGCTATATTGGACCAGCCTCCTCCACTCTCATCTGTTGAACATCCCTTCGCCTGATACCCCTTTATCCCCCCTTTGTTCCTACACATAGCCCATCCACCTTCCTTTTGGTCATCCTCTTTTCCTCTGTCCTGACACCTCCATGTCTATGATTCTTCTCCCCATGTTATTTGCCTCTCTGCTCGTGACATGCCTGTACCAGTTTAACCTTTTTTTTTTTCGCTTTGCTCCCTCCCTCACCATAACCCATCATCGATGGGAGAGGAGCTAAATCTTTAGATTCGTCAAAAATTTCAATTTCCATTTTTCAATGGATATTGATGGTTTTAGGGTCACTTAAAACATCGATATCTCGTTGGTGGGTGTGTGTGTGTCTGTGTGTCACAGGTTCTTGTGGACGGTCTAGAGCTAAGATGGCTTGATGGAAAAATACCAAACTCAAAACTTAAGCTTGTTATGAGATCACGATGTACTGATTAGCTTTTGAGCCAAATCATGAAAGAGAAAGATGCACCCTAGAGGAACCCTCAAATACCGTAATTCTGCAATTAATTATGAATTCTTCTTGTCAATTGCTATCACAATCATGATCAGAAAGAACAGGTTTAGAGCGGTAAATAATTACTGAAATCTTATAGAATAGTTTGGATAACTTGGTTCCTAAGGCGCAGAGCCTACTGACGCTCATGTCCGAATTTTATTGTGCATTTTCTTTGACATTTCCTTAACTTTAACTGTTAGCTCTGATTTTCTCATTCATGATCTTCGTGACCATCTCAACATCCTCATTTCTGTAGCACTCAGTTTTCTTTCATGCTTCTTTTTAGCTGATTAGGTTTCTGATCCATAAAACAGTTCTGGTTTGACCATTTTTACCGGTTTTATTTCTGCTGCACCACCCGTTGTTTTCACGCTTAGATTTCCTTTTTGTGCGTCCAATCAAATTAATCATTGCTTCTGTGACTTTGCTTCTGTTCTGCATTTAGCTTGTGAGGATGTTAAAATGACCAGCTTTGTGGTCTTGTCCATGGGCTTATGCATGCTGTTTATCTCTTTGATATTTATTCTGTTCTCTTACATGCGGATCATATATTCAGTGATGCAAATCTCTACCATCGTTGGACGACTTAAGGCTTTTTCCACATGTGGCACACATATGCTGGTCATATCCGTATTTTTCTTGTTTAGTGTTAACGTTTACCCCCCGGGGTGGTATTGAAGAGTCACATAGTGTGGGGGAAGAACGATCTTCTCAGTCTGTCGGTGGAGCAGGATGTTGACAGCAGTCTGTCGATGAAGCTGCTCCTCTGTCTGGAGATGATCCTGTTTAGTGGATTCAGTGGATTCTCCATGATTGATAGGTGCCTGCTCAGCGCCCGTCGCTCTACCACAGATGTCAAACTGTCCAGCTCCATGCCTACAATAGAGCCTGCCTTCCTCACCAGTTTGACCAGGCGTGAGGAGTCCCTCTTCTTTATGCTGCCTCCCCAGCACACCACCGCATAGAACAGGGCGCTTGCCACAACCATCTGATAGAACATCTGAAGCATCTTATTGCAGATGTTGAAGGATGCCAGCCTTCTAAGAAAGTATAGTCGGCTCTGTCCTCTCTTATACAGAGCATCAGTATTGGCAGTCCAGTCCAATTTATCATCCAGCTGCACTCCCGGGTATTTATAGGTCTGCACTCTCTGCACACAGTCACCTCTGATGATCACGGGGTCCATGAGGGGTCTGGGCCTCCTAAAATCCACCACCTGCTCCTAATGAAGTCTGTGAAAAATTCCTCCACTTTTTCCGCAATAAAATCAAAGATCTAAATAATTCAACTAACATAAATCCATCATCCATTTATATCCTTCCCTGTCCCACTCCATCCAGCTCCTTTTCTAAATTTTCACCAGTTACACCGGCATTTGTTAATGACCTGCTTTGTAAGATGAGGCCAACTACTTGTGTACTGGACCCCAACCCCACCACACTTCTTAAATCCTGCCTTCATGCCATAATCCCGACTGTTACGACAATAATCAATACATCCCTCGACACTGGGTTTGTGCCAGCCACTTTTAAAATCGCTTCTGTAATCCCCATGTTAAAAACTTCTGGTCTTAATGGTGACGATCTTAACAATTTTCTGCCTATTTCCCACTTACCTTTTCTGTCAAAAATTCTTGAGCATATTGTAGCCTCCCAGGACACCAATTACTTAACCTCTAATAATTTGATAGAACCCTTTCAATCTGGTTTCAGGTCACAGCACAGCTGTGAAACTGCTCTTCTTTGGGTAAGCAATGATTTGCTTATGGCAGCAGACTCTGGACAAACCATCATATTAATTCTGTTAGACCTCAGTGCAGCATTTGGCTCTGTCAAACATGACATTCTACTGTCCAGAATGGAGGACATGCTGGGTATCTCTGGCACTGCCCTCCAGTGGTTCAAGTCCTATCTGACTGATTGGCAAGAGTTTGTTAGTCTTGGCAACAGCAGATCCAGCTCAGCGCCAGTCACACAAGGAGCTCCTCAGGGTTCTGTCCTCGGCCCTCTTCTCTTCTGTATTTATATGCTTCCCCTTGGCCATATTATTTGTTGCTATTGACTGGCTTATCATTTTTATGCAGATGACACTCAACTCTATTTCAATGTCTAAAGTGCAGCTTCATCAGAGTTTTCTCAGCTCACAACTTACCTCAATGAAATTAAAACCTGGAAGGAGCAGAACTCTTTAAAGAACTAAATTGCAACAAAACTGAACTCCTGGAAATTGGCACTAAAACGCCACTTAAGAAAATGAGCTCCTTTCCAGTTACTCTTGACAGTAATCTCATCAGACCTTCTTCTGATGCAAGGAATCTTGGTGTCATTTTTGATTCCTCCCTTTCTTATTCCGCCCACATAAACCACATTAATAAACTTTCTTACTTTTACCTCCATAACATATCCCATGTTCGCTCCTTCCTCTCCTTTTCTAATGCTGAGAAACTTGTCCATGCTTTTATCACATCCCGTATCAATTATTGTAACTCGCTGCTGGCAGGTGCCCCTTCTAATCTTATATCACAGCTTCAGTTGATTCAAAACTCTGCTGCAAGAGTCCTTACTTGAACCAGCAGCAGCGAGCACATCACACCCATCCTGCTTCGCCTCGATTGGCTCCCTGTGTCTTACAGGATTGAATATAAAATTCTATTAATAACATGCAAAGCTTTAAATGGCCTTGCGCCAGACTACATCAGTGACCTCCTAAGTCACTAGGCTCCTGTTCGCCTTCTAAGGGCCTCTGATTCTGGTAATCTTGTTGTGCCCCACACTAACCTGCACTCTATGGGTGACAGCAGGGTCTTCAGCTCCATAGCATTCAGACTTTGGAATGACATCCCGAAATCAATGAGATCAGCTGACTCCATTCATTCTTTAAAAAAAACAACTTAAAACTCATCTGCTCAGGAAGGCTTTTAACTTAACTTAACATTCTGCCCTTTCTTCCAGTTTACCTCTCTGTCCAGGTGCTCAGGATAATTTGTGTGTCTGTTTGTCACAAATTAGGTTATTTGTTAGTTTTTTCTTTTAGTATTGAATTTAGTATTTAACTCTGGTTTATTGTCCCATATTCTATTTAATGCTTTGTTATCTGTTTCATTGTTCTATTCAGGAGAAAGCAGGGTGAAATGACAGACTCTGCAGTGATATGGAAGAATTTTTCAGACAGCTCAGACTTAAAGAATTCTTCCATAATAAGGAGGACAGTAATACACAGGAAGCAAGCATGAGCCGATACAATAACTCCACCAGAAAAATAAGGTGTCATTACACCCTACTTTCTCCTGTATCACTCTATGGCTAACACGGTACAACACTCTACTGCTATTGTTCTATTCAGGAAAACATTTGTATCCAATGTTACATGTATCCTGCTGTTTTTTTCTAAGACTCTGTGAAGCGCCCTGAGCATGGGAAAGGCACTATATAAATAAAATTTATTATTATTATTATTATTATTATTATTATTATTATTATTATTATTATCCATCTCAAGGCAAAAATGTGCATTTATTGTACAGGGTGAGCCAAAATGAAGTACCACATTTCAAACGTCTACAAGATAAAATAAATTCCATTATGACACATGAAAGGGTATACAAAATAGATTTTATTTACTGTGTGTGAACGCTGGCCCCGGCACAGACAGACGGACAACATGGCTTCACCCAACACACGTTTATTTTTGCTATACACTATTTACAAAGTCCTGTGCACTCACAACCCCAGTGCCTCCAGCACCGATTTCCCCAAAGTCCAGGGCCCACAGTCTCTGTGCCTTCCTGGCCGCCTCCCGTCCTCTCTCTCCAGCTCCGTCTGCTTCCTCCCGACTTCCACTTCCTGACTGGAGAGAGGCGGCCCCTTTTATGGGGACCCGGATGAGCTCCAGCTGCTTCCCGGCACCTGACGTTGGCCACACCCCTGTGTGGCGGAAGTGCCGGCTGCGCACCCGGAAGCCGTCCGTGCATCCCCAGTCGTCTTCCCCCCGGCACTTCCTGGTGTGGCGGAAGTGCCGGGCTCTCGGGATAATTAGGCACTGGGGCGCCGCCTGGCGGTGGCCACGGGTCCCTGCAGGGCTGGGCTTCCAAGCCCTGTACCCGAGGCCCCCTGCATAACCAGGACGGACGCCCCCACGCGGTCTGGAGGAGGCACACGCCCTCCTCCGGTCCTCCAAGGCGTCCCGACCGGGCTCCAGCCCCGGCCGAGGACCAGATGGGATAAACCGGCATCGGGGCGCCGCCTGGCGGTGACCACGGGCCCCTACAGGGTAGGGCTTCCATGCCCTCGACCCGTGGTCCCCAACAGAACCAGGACGGACGCCCCCTCACGGTCTGGAGGAGGCACAAGCCCTCCTCACGTTCTCCTGGGCGTCCCGGCCGGGCTCCAGCCCCGGCCGGGGACCACATGTGTTTTAAAAATGATGTCTTTAAGGTAGTGGCCATCATTAACGGTACACTGTTTGAGAGGATTTCTGAGCGCTCGCATGACTCATTCGGCCATTGCAAGGGGAATAGTGGTGATTCTGAGGCGAATAACATCCTTGAGGGCTTCAATTTTTTGAGGTCAGCGTGTGTATACCTTCGACTTGACATAGCCCCACAAGAAGAAATCGCACAGATCAAGAATCAAGCGAACATGAAGGCCACCTGATATCGTCATGCAGGGAGATCAGTTTCCCCGGAAACATCTCATGCAAAACTTGCATAGATCTCCATGCCGTATGAGTTGTTGCTTCATCCTGTTGAAACCAGGCATCCACCACATCCATTTCCTTCAGTTGGGGCCACAAAAATGTATCTCTGCTGCCTCTGCCTCGTGCAATGACCTTGAGAAATGTGGTACTTCATTTTGGCTCGCTCTGTACCTTTTCCCATTTGGATCCCATCTTATCCATAGCAGCATTAAAATGATGGGTTATAAGCTGTTTTAATTCTTAGATCTCAGATACATCTACTGTTCTAACTGGTGTTTCTTTTTGAAATGCATTTGGACTCTTTTATTTAGTTATTTAGTCATTAATTCAATAATAAAGTAAATTAGATCTTGTATTTTTGCACATGTTAGGGTTAACTACTGGGGCATTTTAATTGGGAATAGGTGAGCTAATGTGGGAAAAGAGAAAAAGAGCAATGGCTAAGATGAGAGAGATTACAGGAATGAAGGCCAAGGGAGACCGAGAAAAAAGAAACCCCCATTATGGACTCCCTTCCGTAATTATGCTTTCAGTTAACTTGTTCTCTTAGTGGCAGCTCAATGTTTAAGACGCTGTGTGGGAGTAAGACTGATGCTGAGGAGAGAAGATTTGAGACTGGATGATTAGAACATAAGGAAATTTCAGAAAAGGCTGGGTAAGTATTGTTTGGGTGGTGCAAATGATTTTCTGTTATGTCTCAGCTGGGGTTCCTCCCCTGGCTTGGGTTCCAAATTTTAATTTTTTGTCATCCTCCTTTAATTTTTTTTTCTATGTATTCATTTTATTTATACTTATTTGGAGGTGATCCATGTATGTTGTGCGTGGTCCCCAAGAGTTGGTGCCACCTGGCAATTACTGCCACCCTTCTATAAACCTGGAGAGTCTCCCACAGCCTGCTGACGTTTCATTGTTAATGCTCTCTGAACTGGTGAGTTCTTGAGTTTTTTTTTCTTCTTTTGCAAATTTCAGATGCATAGTGATTTGTTGACCTTTTACTCTGTAAATAGGTATTTTGAATTGGTACTGCTTCTCCTTGGATTGTCCATCCTGGAAAATCATTTTTGCCTTGTGTGCTCTATGGAGCGTCATCAACAACAACATTTATTTATATAGCACATTTTCATACAAACAGTAGCTTAAAGTGCTTTACATAATAAAGATTAGAAAAATAAAAGACACAATAAGAAAACAAAATAAATCAGCATTAATTAACATCGAATAAGAGTAAGGTCCAATGGCCAGGGGGGACAGAAAAACAAAAAAAACTCCAGACGGCTGGAGAAAAAAAAATAAAATCTGTAGGGATTCCAGACCATGAGACCGCCCAGTCCCCTCTGTTATGTCATGTATTTACAGAGCTTTTTGAGAAATACTGTAAACATTTTTATTGTATATTGTTATTATTCAGTGCTTGACTTTATTACTAGCAGGGGTTTGATTATATTTCCCCCTCTAGTGGCCATTTTTGGAAGTGCTTGGGACTCCAAGTCTGTAATATTTTCACTTTTTGTTTTTAAACCTTTAAGCAGTAGACAACAGTTGAGGTTTTGTTATTAGATTAGATCAGATTAGATTAGATTCAGGGGTGGCACAGTGGCGCAGTGGGTAGCGCTGCTGCCTCACAGCTAGGAGACCCGGGTTTGCTTCCCGGGTCCACCCTGCATGGACTTTGCATGTTCCCCTCATGTCTGCGTGGGTTTCCCCCCACAGTCCAAAGACATGCAGGTTAGGTGCATTAGCGATTCTAAATTGTGCCCTGCGTCCTGCCCGGGGTTTGTTTCCTTCCTTGCACCCTGTGTTGGCTGGGATTGGCTCCTGTGACCCTGTAGTTAAGATATAGTGGGTTGGATGGATAGATTAGATTCAACTTTATTGTCATTATACAGGTAAAACAAAATGCTATATTAGGTTATTGGGATTTTATACTAGCTTTTCTTTACCTGAGTGCAGGGTCCTCCCAGAAGAAATTGTAGCGTAGCTCACAAGAGTCCAGACAAAGAGCCTTGTGGGTGAACATTAAACAATCGCTAATTGCAATGTAATTCTTTGTCATTTTAATGATGTTTAAACTTATTCCTAAACTGTCAAATAAACAATGCTGATTTTTTTTACTTTTCCTGTGCTGTCCATGTGGTTTTGGGAAGTGGATTCTCTTGTGCATTGAATTGGACAGCATGCTGTTATGGGGCAGACGGGTGGTCAGGAATTGTTGTGGGTCCTGGTGAACAACGATCTGACTTGTGTTTATATTGACTGCATAGAGCAGCAGTTGTTATGAGTAGAAATGCATCCTAAAAATAACTAGCCAAGGTGAAAACCGGTAAGACAAGATTTAGGAAACACAGCCAAAAACATGAAGACACTGAGTAGAAAATAAGAGTGAGAATACCAGGCAACCAAAAATAGTGAATTGAGCCAAAGCCAAAATGTTCAGGCAGTGGTTCTCAACCTGTGGGGCGGGCCCTCCTAGGGGGGCGCAAAGATGTGAAAAAAGAAAAAAAGAATCAAAAATATGAAAAAAACATCTGTTGAAACCAAAACAAATTAACTTAAACTACACTCTGATACTAGAACAATAAATATAGAGTTAGATAAATGTCGATAAAAGTTAAGTAGGTATAATAAAATATGCATCTACATTTCAAAAAAATGTTAGGGGGGGTGCGATTAAAACTGTTATGAAAACTCGGGTCGCAAATACTTAAAGGTTGAGAAACGCTGTGTTAAGAGTTAACTGCAATTGAGGAGCAGTAAATAGTTCAAAACAAGAGATTCACCAGGAAATGGAAAACACAGAAAAAGAGGCTCCAGAAAATCAAGCTGGGATCAGAAAACCACAAAAAAAAAAAAAAAAAAAAAACTAATAACAACCATCAAAATAAAATCCCAAAACCAAAATCAGAAAAGCCGTAGAAAAAAAGGTCTTTACATTAATTGCTCTTTTATTCCTCACTCACGCCATACGTATGGGACACATAACACTGATTTCCTTGCACTGGCTGCCTGTTAAATATTAGATCCCTTATAAGATTCTTTTGTTATGATTTTAAGTGCTTCTTTATTTCACATGTATTAAATTACGGGCGGTGCAGTGGCGCAGTGGGTAGTGCTGCTGCCTCGCAGTTAGGGGACCTGGTTTCGCTTCCCTGCGTGGAGTTTGCATGTTGTCTGCGTGGGTTTCCTCCTGGTGCTCCAGTTTCCTCCCACAGTCCAAAGACATGCAAGTTAGGTGCATTGGCGATTCTAAATTGTCCCTAGTGTGTGCTTGGTGTGTGGGTGGGTGTGTGTGCCCTGCTGGGCTGGCACCCTGCCCGGGGTTTGTTTCCTGCCTTGCGCCCTGTGTTGGCCGTTGTTAGGATATAGCATTGTTAGGATATATATATATAGATGGATGGAATTAAATGGCTTGGGCAGCTCAGGGGCATAGTGGATAGTGCTGGTGCCTTGCAGTGAGGAGACCTGAGTTCATGTCCGGAGTCTGCATGCTCTCCACATGTCTGTGTGGCTTTTCTTCTGGGTGCTCCGGGTTTCCTCCCACATTCCATAGGTACCCAGGTTAGTTGTATTGGTGATGTTAAATTCGCCCTGTTGTTTGAGAGTGTTTGACCTACAACAGACTGGCATCCTGTCCAGAGATTGCTCCTTCCTTGCTGCAATGCTTGCTGGGATAGATTCCAGCCCCCCGTTGAACCTACTCAGGATTAATAGGGCTTTGATAATGGTATGGCATTTTACAAAACTATACACCCTTTGTCACACACATGCGCATGGGAGGCAGCTAAAAGGACCAAATTAAGGTAATTCCACGCTAGGCCAGGGGGTGGCGGGGTGCGCTAAATCTTTCTCTGTTATCCCTGCAGACCAAACATGGGAAATTCTGCCTGATTCTGGCCACGGTGATGTCACTTCCGGTTCCGGCCACCCTGACATCACCTCTGGTTTCCTGTCTTAAAACCCAGACCACTTCCTATGTTTCCTCAGTTCTATGTTGGAATCAATCCTGTACACATCTGTGCAGCCTGTGTTGCCTTTTGCAGCCAGGGGTCAAGTATACGGGTGGCTGCCCCAAACCTTTTTTCAAGGCTATTTACTTCACACCTGTCACTATTTAACGTCATCCAAAGTTGAATTCCTTGTTGACCTCCATTCATTAAATGCAGATCACTGGGAGATCGAGCTTTTAGTTCTGTAGATCCCACATGATGGAACTCCATGCCTCTTTATCTTTGACAGTCTTCTATAACTGCTATTTTTAAAACCTAAATCATCTAATATCTTTTAAAATAAGCATTTATGTGCTGAATGTATTTTGCAATTTTGTCTTATTTATTTCTTTTATTTTTTTTATATGTTTTGTTTTAACTTATTTATGTACAGTGTCCCTGAATGTCATGAAAATAAAAATGTGTAGTATTATGTATTATCATTAATGAATATTTTTCTTTTTGAATTCTTCTTTTTATAAAGCGATCCAGTGAGTGGATAACATGCTAGAGTGGGCCTCCATCTTATATAGATAGACCTTGATGTCAAAATGTGCCATTTGATCTCCACATCACGTGACCAGTAAAGACCATAGCAACCACAGCTAATCCCATGAACCTGTACCATCACCATCATCTTTTCATTGTCACAGACGACGCTGGTATTCGATGTGCAGTTAAGGAAAAAGCCAACCTAGAAGCAGTAAGGTATTTGTTTTTCATTCCACATACTCTGATGTTCTTATCTCTTATGCAGTTCTTCTTCATTTTCTATTCTGCTTAGATCCAGTTTGACAACTTCTCTGAAGACAGTAATGGACACCTTTGTATGATATCTTCAGTTTTTTTGGCTTTCTGTCACATAGAATAACTTTCATTCTTCAATGAATAAATAAATAAGCAATAGTCTGACACGTTTCTGTCATGAACTAGAGACTTCCAAAGCACCTAGCCATCGAAAACTGCAGCAAAAATCTGCACAAGCGCAATGATCCATCAACTTTTGGCTTGAAGCAAAAAGAGGAAAACAAAAAATCTTTATCTATGAAAACATCTTTCTTACAAAAATGGTCTGAAACAAGGAAGCTCCAAGGATCACAAAAGGAGCAGAAGGAGTTGTCTGAAATAATCAATCCAGTCGCAAACAAGTGCCTATGCAAAATCTGAAAGAATAGTAAAAAACAGAACAAAAAAAACCATCTAGGAACACAAATAATTAATTTCTCAGTAAAGCAGAGCTCACCCACACCATAAAGCTCATTCAATGAACCGCAAGGGACTTCATGTTTTGTCGGCCTTTATAGGGCTGAGGGCAGGTCATTGACAGAGATGGACAGGTCACCCTGCATCTTGGGGAACCCACCCGTAAAATACAAGGAACATAACAGAACAAGCATAGACATTTAGAAATTAAGTAATGCACAAAACTAATAAAAAATGCAGAATAATGCAAATAATTAACAGAGGTAACAATGTCAACACAAACAAACTAATCTACAATAAACATAAAAGACATAACAAAGAATGTGAACACCTGCCAGAGCAGGAACCCTGGCTGAAATGTATCAGTTCTTTTACATAGTTTTTCTTTTTGAGCTATTTTTGAACCCAGAACTGAACTTTAGCAATGCCAGTACCTTGCAACCCAAGGGAACGGAATAACAGGCTTCAGCTGTGCAAATACAATTCCAAAGCTTTCTTTAATAACCAATTCATATTTCAAATAACAAATTAAGCATAACCTAAAGCAGTTTATCATTAGGACACTGAAGGAACTTCTAATGAAAATGGCACTTTACAGTCATATGTGAGTAATAAATTAAAAATCAATCGTTTCAAGCAGTAAAAGCCACTAGCAACCCTAGTGATGTCTTGGTTGTATTTTAAATCAATGTTATGGAATCTTGATTTAAAGAAAATGTATCAGTTTCTATAGAGCCCTGGGGCCTCATGTATAACACTACATGTAGAATTCACACTAAAACATGATCTATGGACAAAAGTGGAAATATGCGTACACATTCATGCACTTCCATGCACTTCTGCTCCATAAATCCCGCTCAACCTGAAATGTAACATACATGCACGTGCCTGCCACCCATCCTTTGAATATGCAAATCAATATAAATAGCCCCTTAAGTTCAGCGTTTCGTGAAGAGAGAATGGCAAAAGCATGAAGCAAAAAAAAAAAAAATGTAAGCGAATGTGAACTGGAGGTCCTACTTGGTGAAGTGGAATCAAGGAAAAACTTCATTTTTGGTGGCTTTGGCAGTGGTATGAGCAACATAAGGGAACTGATGGAGTGGCACTCAAAAGTTAAAGTTTGGAAAGTTGTACAGTGCCTGAAATAAACAAAGAAATGGTCAGATGTCAAAGTTGAGCTGAAAAGGTGCGTTGTAGCCCATCGTCAGAGTGTTATACTGAAGTGTATTAGGGCATAGAGAAAAGAAAAAAGAAATTAGGGACACAGTAAAGAAAAAAGGGTTGGAATGTAGACTTTAATCTCAAAATTTCCACTTTAATCTAATAGTTTATATTGTCATTAAATTAGAATGTTGTAAACTTCATCTTACAATCGATGTTTAATTTGCTAGAGTTTCTCAAATCCCATTGTAAATAAAGTAGCATGTTAAATGCTTCGTATTCTATGTGTATTTATGTGTGTGAATCACTATGTGCTTCTTTAATGGGCTTTCTCCTTTGTAAACAGGAGCGCGCAGGCACTGATTGCCACACAGAATACATTACATTCATGATATTACAGCTCTCTGAACATTTCAGAATAGTAAGATGTATAATTGATATCATTTTCATGATGAAATGCATTAAAGCATGTATTAAACATGGGGGCACGGTGGCACAGCGGTAGCGATGAGCTGGCACCTTGTCCAGCGATTGTTCCTGCCTCCCACAAGATGCTTGCTGTGACACGTGTGACTCTGAATGGAATAATTTAATGCGGTAGTCCTGTCTGTGTCAAACGTATCAACTTCCAATTCCTGTCCTTCCGTTTTCTTTCTCCATGTAATCAATCACCACACCATGAGCTCTGTAATAAATGTAAAACCAGCTGTATGCTTAGACCGCCGATTCTTCAAAACTTTCATAGAACATTGAAAAATCTTCGTTATACATGTTTAATTATTCCATCCATCCAGGGTCATGCCAATCCCAGAAAGCATCAGGCATGAGGCAGGAACAATTCCTGGACTGGGTGCTAGCTCATCACTACCTCTGCACCACCATGCCCTCACATGTTTAATTATGCATTATTTAAACAAAGTTAACGATTTATCTTTAAAATATAATATGCATACTTTAATGGATTTCATCATAAAAATGAGATCAAGTATACATCCTAGTATTCTAACAGCACAGAGCTCCAAGAGGATAGCTCATGGAAATCTAAATCAACTTAGAAGTCATTTGTCATCGTCTGTAAACACGTGCCCTCTTCTATTGAATTGAACTGAATTCCTTTATTGCCATTGTATGGTACAATGAGATTTAATATGCAAATCCACTATAAACTTATTTTCCGGTAAAATGATAAAATAACAATAATAATAAGATTAAAAACAATGAAAATATACAATATGAAAACATAAGTACGTGCAATATACATGCACATACAGTTCAGATGGTGCAAATGGTTCATAAAGCGGCTCAGGTTGTACAATGTTATAGTTGTAGTACAAGTTTACAGTGAGGTGATTGTACTTATAAATACAAACAGTTCTACCAGGAGCAATTGATGGACTGATTGAGTTCATGTACAGCTCTTGGGATGAATCTGTTGCTGAGCCTTGAGGTCTGTGCAGGAAAGGCTCTGAAGCGTTTGCCGAATGGGAAAAGTTCAAATAGACTGTGGCATGGCTGAGTGGAGTCCATGCAGATGCTGATGGCTTTCCTTAGGCAGCGTGTGCTATAAACGTCCTCCAGGGCTGGAAGCTGTATCCCGATAATCCTCTGCACTCGGCGAAACTATCGGCTGTAGAGCTTTCTGATCAGCTGCTGTGCTATGATACCACACACACCTACACATACAGTGGGTAAAAATACTCTGAGTGGTGCACTGAGAGTAACAACGCTAAAGCAGCTATGGCATTTGGAATAGTTTGGTCTTTCTGTGCAGCATTATATTGTTACAGAATGATTACAATCAAGTGAATTAAATTTGTAAATATTAATTTGGGTTTATTAGATAAACAGTAACAGTAACACAGCTTTTATGCTGGGTGCCACCAGTTTGCAAAACCAAGCAGAAAAGTGCATATGCAAGGGTGGAGGCTGCCGTGAGAATGTACGTGGCTTTACACCAAGTTTACTTTTTATACAGCGCAATGTAAGTGTTTATACATGGGTCCCCTGGTGACCTGAGATGAAGACTGTACTCCTTCCATACTGTATCTCTTTGGAGAATCCATGGGTACCGCTGGTTTGACTTTGTGTTGAACGAGTGATTGCTCATGGAGTTCCAAATGGGGCTCATTACCAGCATTGTGAAGGAGCATTAGTTATGGCACTTTGGCCATGTGACATGATTCCCAGAGGATGATCCGGCTTGCAGGATCCTCTTTGCTGAGGACCCGAGTGGCTGGACCAGGCCAAGGGGATGCTCATGTAACACATGGCTGCGGCAGATAGCTGGTCATTTCCAGAGGGTGGGACTGGACTGTGTGTCTGCCTAGTGGATTGCCAAGCATGGATCCCTAATTGTTTCAAGGTGTTATGGGTGCAGTGCATGCTCCCCATCCTGACCCGACTACTGAGAGAGAAAGGAGACTACAAGAGGCAACAAAAACTGGAGAATCAGTGGACCCATTTAATCAAGTCAGCTAAACATGACGAGCACAAGAGGGTTCAAAACTGAAAAATAAGTAGTGCTCCTTAGAGATCTGCTCAGTCACAGGTGAGTCCTTCAAATGACTCCTTCCTTCCCGAAAGGTTCATGGCTTGGCTAAAGAAAGAGGAATTGCCATCGTCTCGTCTTCCAGCCAACATCCGTTTGAACTGTAGATGGAAGCTAAGGTTGTATTAATAAGAGCGCCCTCTCGTTCCAAGGGTGGTATTGGGAGTCCTGAAGATGTCTCCTACTTATTCGTTTATGCATGTATGACACTATCACACCATTGGAAGTATCTGATATTTTGGCTGGTAATGTATACCAAGCATTCTTTAATCTGTTTGGTGTGACAAATGGAAGCAGACTGCAATGAGTCCATTAGAACAGCCAAATGTGCGCAAAAATGACCCGCAGGGAATCCCGGCAAAGGCTGGGCAGAGAAAATGGAGAGAATAGATTGTGTCCCCCTGAGCTTCAGTACATTAAGCATTCAGAATCGCAGTGTAAAAGACAGCGTGCATACAGAGAGTTTCTTTTTCCACAAGCGATTTCTGACAAATGAATGTAATTCGTGCACAGAGTGTCTAATTAAAGTTAAATTATGCAATGCAGATAACAGATGATGATTGACTAGCCAAGAATTTTTCAACTTAAATAATTTCATTCAAAGCAGAAGTTCAGCAGTTTTCTGGGCTTAAGAGGAGCCAAACAGGACCCATAGACAGGGAGCATGAGTTTCAATGTGTGTGATAGGGACTCAAAAAAAAAAAACAAAAAAAAAAAAGAAACATAAAAATAGCAACATGAACGCACACAAATAAGGGCGACCTTTGCTTCTTTACCAGGAAGCCGGAAATCAGATTAGCATTTGTCCTGACAAGGAAGCACCTGCTTATGTTCTCCTCAGGCCACTGAGCCGCATTGAAACATGAGACGCCAAAGTAGCCTCGCACTTGCCCTCCGTTCCAGCTGTGACCATGGGGTGGGATGGAGAGAGGCGGAGGGGCTTGCTTTTTATCGGTAGCTGCTGCCCACCCCAATGTGTGTGTGTGTGTGTGTGTGTGTGTGTGTGTCTAAAAGATGAGAGGCTCCAGGTAACTAAATAAATACAAAACCTACCCCCGCTGTCTTCTACTTTCAATTTCAAGAAGCAGGTGGAAAGAAAATTAGATTACGGTTAAAATGCAGAGCTGCATGATGAGGAGAAGATCAACTCCTCAGCAAGGGGGTGTGAGTTGCTGGGGTAGGACTTTGCAAAGAGCAACAAGAATAAAACATAATTTAAACATATATATATATATATATATATATATATAAATATATATACACAATATATACAGTATTTGTATATGTATATTTATATATTCTGTGTATAAATAGATATATTCAATATATATAAAGAGTACATAAATAAAAAGGCATCTTCCCTTTTATTATAAGAACAGTGCTCTCTGTTGCTGTGGCAACACCTGTTCTTAGGAGACCTCTGTCTTGGCTGATACTGTCCTGATTAGATGTCTACCAAACTCCTCCATTAGAATTTGCAAGTGAAATCCAGCTACAGGACATCTAGGTGGTCAAGGTTTGCATCAGGCGATCTGTGCACCTGCATGTGACCTCAGCAATCTGCTGTATGGCCTGGCCACACCAGAAGGTGCGCAGGTCTGATGATCAAAGACAAGGATCATTGAATAATTATTTAATATAGTGCTTAGGACTTGGGTGACATGGAGGGGTTTATCCATTCCAAAGAAGACTGTAGGCTCAAGTTGGTGTTTTGTTTTACTTCATGAAGTGTTTTTCTGGATAATGGACTATCTGCTTTCATTAGGTCAGATTATCTCAGGGCACAATGTGAGCTACCACAGCTATGCTGATGACACACAACTGTACTTATCAATAGCACCTGATGACCCCGATTCTCTTGATTCACTGACACAATGTCTAACTTGTAACTCAGAATGGATGAATAGTAACTTTCTCAAGTTAAATAAAGAGAAAACTGAAATCTTAGTGATTGGCAATAACGGATACAATGAGGCTATTAGAAATAAACTGGATACATTAGGATTAAAAGTCAAGACGGAGGTAAAAAGCTTAGGGGTAATTGTTCACTGTAATCTGAATTTTAAATCGCATATTAATCAGATCACTAGGACAGCATTTTTTCACTTAAGAAACATAGCTAAAGTTAGACCTCTTATATCACTGAAAGATGCTCAGAAATTAGTTCACGTGTTTGTTTTCAGTCGACTAGATTACTGTAACGCACTCCTCTCAGGACTACCCAAAAAAAGACATAAATCGTTTGCAACGAGTGCAGAATGCAGCTGCTAGAATCCTAACTAGGAAAAGAAAATCCGAACACATTTCTCCAGTTTTGATGTCACTACACTGGTTACCTGTGTCATTCAGGATTGACTTTAAAATACTCCTTATGGTTTATAAAGCCTTAAATAATCTCACCACATCTTATATATCGGAATGCCTGACACGTTATATTCCAAATCGTAACCTTAGATCCTCAAATGAGTGTCTCCTTACAATTCCAAAAGCTAAACTTAAAAGAAGTGGTGAGGCGTCCTTCTGCTGTTATGCACCTAAGATCTGGAATAGCCTGCCAATAGGAATTCGCCAGGCTAATACAGTAGAGCACTTTAAAACACTGCTGAAAACACATTACTTTAACATGGCCTTCTCATAACTTCACTTTAACTTAATCCTGATACTCTGTATGTTCAATTCATTATCATAACTATTCATGGTGGCTCTAAAATCCGTACTGACCCCTACTCTCTCTTCTGTTTCTTTTTCCGGTTTCTTTGTGGTGGCGGCCTGCGCCACCACCACCTACTCAAAGCCTCATGATGCTCCAACAATGATGGATGGATTAAAAGGCAGAAGTCTACGTGACCATCATCATCAAGCCCTTCCGTGAGAACCCTAAATCCAAAGAGGACTGTTTCATTTATGTTAGGTAGAATGCCCACTACCTAACTGAGGGGACTGGGCGGTCTGATGGTCTGGAATCCCTACAGATTTTATTTTTTTCTCCAGCCATCTGGAGTTTTTTTTTTGTTTTTTCTGTCCCCCCTGGCCATTGGACCTTACTCTTATTCTATGTTAATTAATGTTGACTTATTTTATTTTCTTACTGTGTCTTTTATTTTTCTATTCTTCATTATGTAAAGCACTTTGAGCTACTTTTTGTATGAAAATGTGCTATATAAATAAATGTTGTTGTTGTTGTTGTATCTGTTGGGCAGACAACTGTTTGTGAGACTCAGAGATGGTGTCTCTAATACGGATGTGAGCTACTCAGTTGCACCACAAGGAACAGTCCTGTCTCCTTTTCTCTTCACTCTGTACACCTCTGAGTACAAATATATCACCAGGGGTCTCATGTATAAATGGTGCATAGAGACAAAAAATGTTGCATACACCAATTTCCATGCTCACATTACAATGTATAAAAAGTAAACTTGCTGTAAAGCCACACACATTTTCACGGCAGCTTCACACCATGCGTACGCACATTTCTGCTCAGTTTGGTAAACGGCGGCATGCAGCGTCAAAGCAGTGCTACTGCTTCTGTGTGATCTCCCTTTCTGTTTTATATTTTCATCCACAATGCCAACTTTATCAAATACACTGAAATTAATTGCATATTGTTTACAAATTTAATTCACTTGATTGTACTCGTTCTGTAACCATATAATGGTGCACAGAATGGCCAAACTATTCCAACTACCACAGCTGCTTTAGTGTTTTTAGAAGAGATCGCAAATGGAAGAATTAGAAGAGAGTGCGTATTTACAGATGATGACGACTGGCTTCTAAGTTGATTTCGATTCCCAAGAGCTGTCCTCTTAGAGCTGTGTGCTGACTTTTTCACAGATTTTGTGGAACTGTGCTCTACCTGCTCCTTTGCAAGTTCTGTCCACTCTCGGGTTTTTAGCCACCGGAGCTTTTCAGAGTGAACTTGCTGACCTATCAGGTATTTCACAAACATCAGTGAGTCGCGCCATGCCAGCTGTATGGGATGGGGGTATCTGCTTGTCATCTGGATAGATAAGATTTCCTTACACTGTGGTTGAACAGGCAAAAATCAAAGTGCAATTCGCAGCAACGTCTGGTTTTCCAAATGTAATAGAAGCATTTGACAGCACGTGTGTTGCCGTAAATATGCCTTCAGAGACTGAATTTGCAAATTCATGTGAATGTATGTATGTAAATAAAAAGCATTTCCACTCAATTAGTGTGAAAATTATCTGTGATGTGAAATGCATCTCATAAATACTGTGGTGAGATATACGAGGTGTCTCACCAATAACTGCTGCAGCTCGCTGTAAACGATGTGAGCCCCGGAATTCTGCTACCTCCTTCAGTGGTGTGTTGACACTCAGACGGTGTGCTGCGACTCTCCTCTTCACTTTTGATATCTGACCACTTCTTTTTTATTTCAGACACTGTGTGTGTGACTTTCTGAACTTGAACTTTGGAGTGTCTCCGCCATACTGTGCCACTCCATCAATTTCCTTTCATTGCTCATACCACTGCTTAAGCCACCGAATCGTACGTTTTTCCTTGCCCCCACTTCACTGAGCAGGATCTTCATTTCACATTCACTGAAATTGTTTTTTAACAAAACACTGAACAGAAGGGGCTGTTTATATTGATTTTCATAATTAAATAGGTGAAATTCGTGTGACTGTTGCCTCGTGCATGTGCGTTAAAATTCAGGTTGATTGGGATTTATAAAGGGGAAGTGTGTGGAACTTTACTTACACTGAGTTTTATGCACGTTTCTTGTTTTGTTTGTACACCATGTTTTAGTGTGAATTCTACACAAGGTGTTATACATGAGACCCCTGGTCATGTCACTTGTAGAACTTCTCCGTTGACTCTGCACTTATGGGATGTATTGATATATAGGGCATGAATCTGCATATAGGAGTTAGGTGGAGAAGTTTGTTTCTTGGTGCAGAAAGAATTATCTACAATTTAATATCAACAAAACCAAAAGAACTGCACCAAAGAGCCACCGTGTCCTGTTACTATTTAGGGAGTGGATGTAGAAGTGGTGTACTGATACAAGTACTTGGAGGTCCACATAAGTGACTGGTTGGACTGGTCTCGTAAAACAGAGGAACTACAGAAGAAAGGGCAGAGCAGGCTCATGTTCTACAACTCTGTGATGGCCAGTCTGTGGTGTGCAGGGCTGGTGACATTATTTGAAGAGAAGCCCACCGAATCAAGAAACTAATTAAAAGGGCAAGCTCAGTTATGGGAAGCCCTCTGGACCCCCTGAAGGTTGCTGCAAAGGAGAGAATTAAAACAAAACTGAGTACCATTATGAACAATGCAACGCATCCGCTCTGTGACACAACAACACTGAGGACTTTCAACCAACAAATCATTCAACATACAGTAAGTAGGTCAAGAAACACAACTGAGGACTCCTTTATACCAACAGCAATGTGTCTGCCTCACTGGGACTGGGACTGCCAAGTCAAAACTTTTCTTTCTCTTTAACTATTCTGGTGTATATCTGAGAGGGGGTTATTGTTGGTTATAGCAGGGGCCCTCAAAAGAGGTTCTGGGGGTCCACTGTTGCTTCACGTTTTTGCTTCAACCAGATTCATAATCAGAGACAACTGATAACACTGATCTCAATTTATTAGATGGTTTTTATTCTCTTCTCTTATTCAACATTAAGAAAGCACAGAGGCATGGTTTTTACATTTATAAGACATTTTGAAATATTCCTGTTTTTGCTAGAGATTTAATTTCATTATATTTTCCCCTTTATCTGTGCAGTTTTCCTCCTTCTTTGTATCTTAATAATGACAATTAAAAATGAGCAGACACGCTGGCAAACAACACTAAATCGTGAAAGGCTGCAAATATTTTAGTGTCAGACCCACTAATTAGTAAATAATGGATTGAACAATTAGAACACCTGGAAAAACAGAATGAAAATCAAGATGAAAATATTGTTAAAAAGAAAAAACAAAATACATTATTCCCATATTACTGCTTAGTACATTTTCACTTTTTTTTTTGCCAAACTTAGTTTTCTAATTTTCATTGTCACAGATGTCTGGGGTTCTTACCCAGCCGGGATGCCTAGAAGGTGACCTCTATGTCTTCCGGGTCATTAGGGGGCAATCGTCCTGGATCAGGAGAGGACCACAGGAGAGAAGGAGAAACATTCCAACCCATTGGGACCCGTGGCCACCGCCAGGGGTCGCCTGAAGCCTCAGGGAACCCGGGAAACAATTACTTCCGTCACACCCAGCAAGATGGCGGATGAATCTTCCAGGGACACCCGGAGTGCTTCGGTGCAAAGGGTAGGACTTCCGCCACACCAGGAAGTGCTGCCAGAAGGACATCACCCGCCACCTGGAGCACATCCGGGCAGGAATAAAAGGGGCTGCCTTCTTACAATCGGGGAGCTTGAGTCGGGAGTGGGAGCAGGACAAAGCTCCCAGGAGGAGACAGGTGGCCAAGGACTGAGAAAGAGAAGCCTTATTGTGGTGATTATTTGCTGTGTGCATTGTGTGTGGTGTTCAGGACTGTAAAACCTGTGTTTATTTATGGGAAAAAAATGTGTGCTTTTGATAAAGATGTGGTTTCTGACTGGTGGTATCCGGGCAAGTCCCACACCATATTGTTCCCAAAAACACAGAATCTGGCAAATAACAGTTCACTTAATTAGCCCAGGAATCCAATTAAAAACTGCTGGTTGGAAGAAAAACCTGCAGCCGCAGTGGGTCCCCAGGATTGACGTTGAGAACCCCTGGGTTATAGTATAAAAATAATGCTAATTTATTTAATTATTTATTGAGCTTCTGTTAAAAAGCCAGATTTCTCCCTGGGGACCACCATCTCCAAACATTGATAGGTCCTCTTCCCAGAGGTGTTTTTACTTTCCAATTACTGGCCATTTTTACTCCTTGTAAAATAGTGAAATCAAAAAAAGGATCTGTTAAAGAATTCATGCCAGAATAAATAAAACATTAGGTTTACCACTTGAGATGATAAAATTCTGGTCATCTGAGGTAATGATACAATGGATAAATTCAAATAAGACTCAAAAATAACGCTCAATGGCGTGAAAAAGAAACACAAATTGCTGCTGCCAGAATAAAGTGACTGCTACAATGAAGACTGCTTCATCTGCCGTCAAGTAATTGAGGAGTTGCTTTGCTCTGGTCGCTTGGGTAAGAAGTGATGCCTGCTTCTGAGTGGTCATGTTTTTATGGTCCAAGGACCAGAAGGGTTGGAGTTAGTTGCCTTCATTGGGCAGTTTCTCTGCACTGTGATGGAAGAAGAAGACAAGACCATTAGCAACAGTGCCCCCACTTGGTCAGAGGTGGTATCTCATACCTTGGAGGAACTTGTAGGGTAATCCTCTAATATGTATGTGTGACTCTATCTATCTATCTATCTATCTATCTGTCTATTGTCACACACGTGCGATTAGGAAGCAGCTATCAAGTCCCAAGGTGAGTGTTACTTCGCGAGGTGAGGGGTTGGTTATGTGCACTGATGTTTCTCTCTCTCTCTCTTTGCCTACAGAAATAAAGAAGAAAAATAAGAATTCACCTACCTTGCTTCCAGGTTCACAAAATGGCTGCAACATCAGCACATGCAACATCTGTGACGTCACTTCCGGTTCCTGAACAGTGACATCACTTCTGGCCATTCCCGATGACTGCCTATCTATCTATCTATCTATCTATCTATCTATCTATCTATCTATCTATCTATCTATCTATCTATCTATCTATCTATCTATCTATCAAAAATAATACAAATGTGGAGCTTTGGAGAAGACTGGCACACCTGAACCACATCAAGGAGCCGATACACAGCAAAGTCAGAAGTTGGTGCTGTCAGGAGAGCCGACCAGAGTATAGCTTAGAGTCTTAATCATTTTCTGGCATTATTACTTGCAACTGTCATTGCTATTGTTTTAATTTTGAAACCCTATTGAATCATCATTTGCTTTATTTGTTTCCTTATTGTTATGTTTTAGCTACAGTATTGCCCTGGGTTAAGTTTATTTTTTCATTATGCAGTCTATCTGTTGCTGTTTGTAAATAATTTTGTATATTATGTTATTAATGGGGAGCATGGCAGCTCAGTGGTAGCACTGCTGCCTTGTAATAAAGAAACTGGGGTTTGCGCCCCAAGTACTCAGTGTTGTGTTGGTACTGCATGTTCTCCCCAGGTGCTCCAGTTTCCTCCCACATTCCAAAAGCTTGCAGATTAAGTGGACTGGCATTGCTAAAGCGGCCCTGGTGTGTGTGTGTGTGTGTTTGTGGAATGCAGCATAAGAGTCTCTGTTCTCTCTGCAATGCACTGGCACCCTGTCAAGGGTTTTTTCATGCATTGTGCCCTATGCTAGCTTAGACATGCATAAGCTTATGCATATGCATGTGGCCTGAATGTGGATCCAAATGCCCCAGTGCAGTGACAGGAACACTGTGCTGTAAAAATAGTACCATAATTCGGCTAAAGACATAAAACCGAGGTCCTTACTTTCTGTGGTCATGAAAGATCCCAGGGCATACTTCATAAGAGTAGAATGTTTCCTGATGCCCTTGCCCATCACAGCCTTGTCTATTCTGGCCCCCTATTCATCACCTGTTCCTTACTGGCTAACTTTCTTTCTCATCCCTTTACCACCTAATAGCTAATATGTAATGAGCACACTGGAGTATACAGGAAGGTTTGTCTTCACATCATCCAAGTGAATACTAAATAGTTGGTGGTGGCTGAAGTAGTTCCCCACTCTCTATGTAAAGAACTACAGTTGTGCTTGAAAGTTTGTGAACTCTTTAGAATTTTCTATATTTCTGCATAAATATGACCTAAACCATCATCAGATTTTCACTCAAGTCCTAAAAGTAGATAAAGAGAAACCAGTTAAACAAATGAGACAAAAATATTATACTTGGTTATTTATTTATTAAGGAAAATGATTGAATATTACATATTTGTGAGTGGCAAAAGTATGTGAACCTTTGCTTTCAGTATCTGGTGTGACTTTGCAGTAATAACTGCAACTAAACATTTCCGGTAACTTTTGATCATTCCTGCACACCAGCTTGGAGGAATTTTAGCCCATTCCTCCATACAGAACAGCTTCAACTCTGGGATGTTGGTGGGTTTCCTCACATGAACTGCTCACTTCAGGTCCTTCCATGACATTTCGATTGGATTAAGGTCAGGACTTTGACTTGGCCATTCCAAAACATTAACTTTATTCTTCTTTAACCATTCTTTGACTTCTTTGACTTGTGTGCTTAGGGTCGTTGTCTTGCTGCATGACCCACCTTCTCTTGAGATTCAATTCATGGACAGATGTCCTGACATTTTCCTTTAGAATTCTCTGATATAATTCAGAATTCATTGTTCCATCAATGAAGGCAAGCCGTCCTGGCCCAGATGCAGCAAAACAGGCCCAAACCATGATACTACCACCACCATGTTTCACAGATGGGATAAGGTTCTTATGCTGGAATGCAGTGTTTTCCTTTCTCCAAACATAACACTTTTCATTTAAACCAAAAAGTTCTATTTTGTTCTCATCCGTCCACAAAACATTCTTCCAATAGCCTTCTGGTTTGTCAACGTGATCTTTAGCAAACTGCAGACGAGCACAAATGTTTTTTTTGGAGAGCAGTGGCTTTCTCCTTGCAACCCTGCCCTGCACACCATTGTTGTTCAGTGTTCTCCTGATGGTGGACTCATGAACATGAACATTAGCCAATGTGAGAGAGGCTTTCAGTTGCTTACATGTTACCCCGGGGTCCTTTGTGACCTCGCCGACTATGACACGCCTTGCTCTTGGAGTGATCTTTGTTGGTCGACCACTCCTGGGGAGGGTAACAATGGTCTTGAATTTCCTCCATTTGTACACAATCTGTCTGACTGTGGATTGGTGGAGTCCAAACTCTTTAGAGATGGTTTTGTAATCTTTTCCAGCCTGATGAGCATCAACAGCTCTTTTTCTGAGGTCCTCAGAAATCTCCTTTGTTTGTGCCATGAAGAACAGACTTTGATAGATCCCTGTTCTTTAAATACCACAGGGTGCCCACTCACACCTGATTGTCATCCCATTGATTGAAAACACCAGACTCGAATTTCACCTTCAAACTAACTGCTAATCCTAGAGGTTCACATACTTTTGCCACTCACAAATATGTAATATTCGATCATTTTACTTAATAAATAAGTGACCAAGTATAATATTTTTGTCTCATTTGTTTAACTGGTTTCTCTTTATCTACTTTTAGGACTTGAGTGAAAATCTGATGATGTTTTAGGTCATATTTATGCAGAAATGTAGAAAATTCTAAAGGGTTCACAAACTTTCAAGCAAGCACAACTGTATATAAATGTAATTATTATTATTATTATTATTTTTGTATTTTTTAAGTATTCTGGTGTGCAGTTTTAGTATTGGAAGTTGTTTCCTTAGGATTGCCTTTCAGGCAACTCCTTCTTGCCTCCTTTTGCTCTTTGAGTCATTGTAATGAAAATTTCGTAATAATGAGATTCTGCATTTGTCGCAATAGTGCTTTCTTTAACTTGCGTCCAGGTGTTTCCAATCATTTCAACAGCTTCTTTCACGTTAATTTTCATCTCTTCCTGTCTACAAGTTATGCTGATGAGAATTTTTCTCAGCATTTCCTTGCAATAATATACTTTCAGGATGCGAATGATGCCCAAATCCAGTGGCTAAAGCAATGCTGTTTAATTGGGTGGGAGGAACTCATACGTGAACATTATCTAAATGTGGAAGCATGCTGTGGGCAGCACAGTTATCAATCAGAAGCCGAATCTTCCTTTTCTTCTTCTTTATATCTTTGTCAAGTTGTCGCAGCAAGTTTCCTAAAATGTCTCAAGTCATCCAAGCTTGCTGGTTTGCTTTATACTCGCAGGGAAGGAATGTAACGTGCTTAAAACACCGAGGATTGGTCGACTTGACAATGATGAGAGGAATACCTTTGTGGCTGCCACTTGAGTTGCAGAGAAGTAGAGCTGTCAACCTTTGTTTCGATTTTTTTCCTCCTCGGCACGGATCACCTTTGAGTGCTAAAGTAGCAGCTGGTAGGAGATTCCAGTCTCATCAGCATTGTAGATGTCTTCAGGCTCATAAGCTGAAATGATTTTCCTGATTTCACCTGCACACCAATCGTTTGCTTTTTCAATTGGAACTGCAGATTCTTCTCCACAGATTGCTTTGGCTGCAATTCCAAAATGATTCCGATAGCAAATTAGTCAACCCCAGCTGGCAGTAAAATCTCCGTGGCCCAAGGAGATAGACAGTGAGTTTGCTTTTTCTTGAATGAGTGTCCCACTAATAGGAATGCATCACTGAACCACAAGAAAACTGTTTTTTTCGATGGCTTTAAATGCAGCAGTTCAAAAAAGTTTGCGCCAAGACCCAAAGGTTTGCAACCTGAGATTTTTCTGCTATTTTTGCTTGGTCTTTCAAGAAAGTTGACAGCATCAATGGCGAAATTCCGATTTCACTGGCAACGTCTTTTTTCTTTTTGCCGGAATCGAGAGCCGTAAAAATTTCAAGTTTTTTTTCTAATGTGAAGTGTTTTTTCGTGTCTGCCATTTCTACAAGGTGAAACACAAAAATAACCGGATTGGTAAAAAAAAATATATACAGTATGTATATGTACATGGTCACCTTCAATATACTCCCCCTCCCGATCTCTACACTGCTCCAGACGTATCTTCCATTGATTGAAACAGAGCTGGAAGTCTTCTTGCTTGAGGCTCTTCAACAGGCTTGCCGTTTCTGTCTTCACTTCATTCATTGAAGAAAAATGTGTTCCCTTCAGGTCACTTTTGATTTTCAGGAACAAGTAAACATCACTGGGAGCTAAATCAGGGGAATAGAAAGGATAATCAAGGACAGGAATGTTTTTGTCAATCAAAAACTGCTTTATGGAAACAGAGAAAATCCGAGAGAAATTTGATGTTGATTTGCTGTTCAATTTTTTCTCACAACATTATCTTGGCAACTTGTGTAGCAATTGTCATGCAAATACTGACTGGGCTAATCGTAGGATATACTTAGCAGGTCGGCGGTTTAAGAGGGCATGTAGGAAGGGACATAGTTCTATGATTCATGTCCAGCCAAACTCCATATGGTTTTCCTGGAAAGCCCCAAGCCCAGTCCGGTTATTTTTGTGTCTCACCTCGTATAGGAGGGTGACAATGAGTTAAATTCCAATGGTTGTTTTTCAAATGTTTATGAGCAGTAAGCTAAAGGTATCACTGAAAACCACAGAAAACAAACACTGCAAAAAAACAGTACGAGGAAAGTTTGAAGAAAGAGAAACATTTACAACTAGCCAACCTGCGGCGTAGCATATGCGCATAATTATGTATTGATGGGTGAACACTTCCTGAAAGACACAGGTGTCCAAATGGGGTTGGTTTTGAGGATACAACTGTAGGTGAATGAAAAGATGCAACTCTGGAGAGAGCAACATACAATACAACGTTTTACACGCTGCATACAGCGATTCACATCTGCGACAAACTGTTTTACACGCCACATACGGCGATTCACATCTGCGACAAATATGATTCTTCTTAGATGGTGTTGTCGTGTCCACCCACGCTCTCGAAGCATACACAGTGCCTGGTCATGTGCCTGCTTGCAAGAGCAACCAACAGAGACCTGCCCATCAACTGTAAGACCATGGGACACCCCTCGTAAACTGTTCTACACGCCGCATACAGCGATTCACATCTGTGACAAACTGTTCTACACGCCGCATACAGCGATTTACATCCGTGACAAATATGCCTGTTCTTAGATAGTCCTGCCACGTCCACCCTCGTTCTCGAAGCATACACACCGCCTGGTCATGTGCCCGCTCACAAGAGAAACTCACGGAGACCCACCCACCAGCTGCCTGTGTGTGTGCCTCTGTCTGTCTCTGGCGCTGCCTGTGTGTGTGCGCGGCTTTCTCTCGCGCTGCCTCTGTGTGAACCGGTCAGGCACAGAGAAGGTCAGTTGCTGAGAGAGCATCTCGACTGTTGCAGGGCCTGCATTGGTGAAGCAGGTGAGACGGTAATGAAACAGAGGCACAGGGCTTATTGGTTTTTAAAAACTGCTTCCTCCATTGTGTTTTAACCTCAGTTTTAAAGGATTGTTTTAAGAATCCCATGGGATACCCCTCGCAAACTGTTTTACACGCTGCATATAGCGATTCGCTTCCGTGGGAAACATGCCTCTATGAACAGTCAACGTGGCTCAGAGGTGCATGTGGACTCTACGACAGATGAACATAAATGACGCTGTTTTTCCTGTGTCATCGCGTCCGAGTTGGTGGGCGTGGTTCTGCAAGTTGTCGTCGTATCCAATGGTCTTAGAGTTGGTGGGTGTGGCTCCTTCCTGCGTGTGCCATGGGCGTCTTACTTGTCGGCGGCTTAGTGAATCCACGCCCGTTCTGGCGTTCTTTCCATGGGTGTCTTGCCTTATATATATAGACGATTCTGTTTGGGGATTGTTGTGCACAACTGAGCTACGACCACAGAACTAACTGCTCTGTGGGTGATTCATTCAGACATTTCAAGGTCTTTTGGGCACTTCATTGTAGTGACAGTATCTGCTGAATGTATTTCGTAGTAACGAGATTTCAATAGACTCTGTCTTATGGAGAAACTGTCGGGACCGTAAAATGACTTTGTTGTAATGAAACATTTGTTGTAACAATATTCGTTGTAACAGAACAGATTCATTTGTTTGTGTTAATATTTCTATTTATTTTCATTTTTTTTTTTACATTACTCTGTGTTTTTGTTAATTATGCGTTGTTACACATGTGCACCCTGAGGTGAGTGAAACATCGCGAGACAAAAGTTTGATTTATGATACTAACGCCTCTCTCTTTTTTTAATCAGACCAAAAGAAGAGAAAATACTCCAGTACACTCACCAAACATACTTCCGGAGTCACAAGATGGTCACCCAACATCACTTCCTCATCCAGCTCCTGCTGATGATGTCATTTCCGGCTTCCAAAAATGATGTCATGTCCGGTCTCCCGAAGATGACATCACTTCTGCAATAACATCACTTCCAGTTTCCTCTTGATGATGTCACGTCCGCCTTCGAGTTACAACGTCATCTCCTGCCACATCATTTCTGCCAGCCATTTTGTTCCTCTATAAAACAATTTTTGTCAATTGCTGTTTTTCAGTATATTAATCGATCTTTTCCAATTATTTCTTTACTTTGTAAGTTGGACATTATACTGGGACGGTCCCCAACTCTTTGTCGTTGTGGAAATCCCTTTATTTTTTTGACAGCGTATTATTATTTCCCCAAGAGGTGGTGCCACCTGTCCATGACTATAAAGGAACTTCCCTCAACCCAATAAAGTCTAAGGAAATGCACAGTGCCTTACAGTTCATTATAGGTGAAGGGTATTGATGGGTTATCTGTGATTTCTGCTGTGCTTTCTTGATTACTGGGTTTTCTCTTTTTACCTTTCTCTGGATTTGTTTATTGGGATGTGTTTGATGGCAGATTGACTATTTAAGCTACAGAACATTATTTTTGTGAAAGCAAATCTTTTATAGTGTGATTGTTTGCCCTTTTGTCAAACAAGTGAAGCAAAAGGTTGACAGATCCTTCCACCACCAGGCTTTTTGCAGGAGTTTTTGAGACTTTATACAAAGGAATTCCATAGTTCATGACAGAGGGTTAATGGTCACCCCTCCTCTTGTGGGGCTTTTTGCTGAATTTCTCGTTGTTTTACTTGCTCCCCATTTTTCAACCTGCTGCAGCTGAAGCTAACTGTGTCCTGGAGAATAAAAACATCATTTTTTGAAAAATGCAGACTACTTGTAATTAATTTTTATTTTTGCTCAAATGAACCATAATGAACTGTAAAGGAATTTACAGGACCCATAAGGTAATTTAACTAACTAATGTGCAGAGGCAATTTACTTTGAAAGCATCCTCTCTTGTGGACTAATAATTTATGACCCACATACATTTTTACATTCTTTCTGTATTGTACCAGTTAATTATAACTTTAATGGACCTGTTTTGTTACCCATGGAATTTATGGTGCTTTTAGTTTAAAATGGTCAGCATGTTTTATAGCTTAATAATAAAACGAAGAGAGAAAGCAAAAAGAATGTAGAGATACATACAGGATCAAAGATTTGGGCAGAACCATCCATTAACAGGACAGCTACTCAGTCAAATATGTGAAGTGTCACATGATCTGAAACACCACATGTCATTCTAACATAAAAATGTCAGAAAGAGAAAGAGAGACCACTTCATCTGGGCATCGGAGAACATGACTTATGCCATCACACTGACTGCTAAATCAAAAAGTCACCCAGGTCAACATCCACCCTTGACATTCCTGATTTTAGTAAGCTTTCTAAGACAATATATTTCCAGACTTTGCTATTTATTTATTTTGTGTTACACTTTCTTCTTTTGGTATTATTATACTTTAATAAATACCATGTTGCTTTTACATTATTATAAACTGCTCAAAAAAGTTAAAGAAGCACTTTGAAAACACACCAGATCTTATGGGAAAAAAAATCCTGCTGGCTATCTCTACTGATATGGACTGATATGGTAACGTGTTTGGAACGAAAAGATGCCACATCATTTGATGGAAATGAAAATGATCAGCCTACAGAGGGCTGAATTCAAAGACACCCCGAAAATCAAAGAGAAAAAATAATGCGGCAGGCTAGTCCATTTTGCCGAAATTTCATTGCAGCAACTCCAAATCGTACTGAGTAGTTTGTATGGCCGCCATGTGCTTGTATGCATGCCTTACAACATTGGGGGTGTGGGGGACATGCTCCTAATGAGATGACGGATGGTGTCCTGGGGAATCTCCTCCCAGATCTGGAGCAGGGCATCACTGAGCTCCGGGACAGTCTGAAGTAACCTGGCGGCGTCAGATGGGCTGAAACATAATGTCCCACCCAGAGGTGTTCTATTGGATTGTGGACAGGTGAGTGAGTGAGGGGGCCAGTCAATGGTGTCAATTCCTTCATCTTCCAGGAACTGCCTGCATACTCTTGCCACAAGAGGCCGGGCATTGTTGTGCAGCAGGAGGAACCCAGGACCCACTGCACCTGCATAGGGTCTGACAATGGGTCAAAGGATTTCATTCTGTTACCTAATGGCAGTCAAGGTGCCGTTGTCTAGCCTGTAGAGGTCTGTGCGTCCCTCCATGGATATGCCTCAATAGACCATCACTGATCCACCACCATAAGGCAGCATAACGCTCTCCATGGCCTCTCCTGACCCTTTAACGTCTGTCACATGTGCTCAGGGTGAACTTGCTCTCATCTGTGAAAAGCAACAGGGCACCAGTGGTGGACCTGTCAATTCTGGTATTCTATGGCAAATGCCAATCGAGCTCCACAATGCCGGGCAGTGAACACAGGGCACACTAGATGATGTCAGGCTCTCAGGCCACCCTCATGAAGTCTGTTTCTGACTTCTGACTTTCAAGACATTTATGTGTCTTGGGGATCTCCATACATTGTTATTTCCAAAGACAGTGAGTCCCTATGTGGAGTACTGTGGAGTGACTGGCATTGTAGGAATCACTCATGTGTACTTACTGGTTGTGAATCATGGGATCATCCTATGTGGAATTCTACAGAGTGGCCAACAGTTAGTAATCACTTACTGTATATGTAACTGTGTGAAAGGGATCTGTCTGTGTGTGTATGTGGAAAAAAAATTAGAATAAGCATTTACATAGTCATTTAGCGGTAATATAATAAATGTGTAGGAAGTGTTTTGGTACGTTTTTCATTTTAAAATTGAAGCATCTATCCTAGACGTAGCATAAAGGGTTAATAAATGTCATATACTTGTTCAGGCATAGCAGGAAAACCAAATAAAGGTCAAGTGAACAACAAGGAATAAGAAGGTACAGGGTGATGGTTGGTTGATTGGCTGATTTTCATATACACAGTAAGACTTGATCAGTTGTCACAGACACAGAAAACTCCATAAGAGAAAATTGAAAAGTATTGGAAATACAAGAAAGCAGTGAAATGATACTTTTATTTTAGGAGTGTATTTGGGTGTGTAAGTTAATGAGCCCATCAAAGTAAACGTCAGATGTCGTGTAAGCATCACTTCAGCTCTGCTATGTAAATTCAATTGTCTATAAATGTGTCTCCTGGGGAGCCATCCCTTAGCAGACTGCTGTGATGGGGAGCTCCCTCTTCAGAAAGAGATAATTAAAGATGCAATGAACAAGTTTCCTCCTACCTGGGTTTCTGATTCAAAGACCTCCTAGTTAAAAATAAATTTCTTTCTTTAATGTATGTCCGATTTCATTTCTTCCATGTGTATGTGTGGTAATCTTAAGGCGCTAGAGTAGACCAATCTAGTAATGAGTGTGGTCTCACTCATCCCTTGATAATACTGTACTGCCAGGTAGTATTTGGGGTCTGACTGAGTTACGGTCACTGGCCAGGCCGGTGAAGATCCTGGCCTGTGTTGATAGCTGCTTCTGAAAGCCTCACAACCCTTTTGCCTTTCTGAAAGACTCCACATCATGGCAAAAGGGTACTGATTGCCCTGGAATCAGGTAATGTTCCCAAGACAAACATTTTAAGTAAAGATTCAAAACCAGAATGATGAAATGTTAAGCAAACAGTGCTCAGCATATAAATCAAGAGTTGCAGTCAGGAAACGGTACATGTGAGTTCATAAACCAAAAATGATGAATACATAACCAGAGAGAGCCAAATCTTTAATTACAAAATTTAGTAACAACAAGGGATAAATGCAAAGGTAGTATGGGAAAAATCTAACCTTAGTCAGCCAGGAAGTACATGGCAAGCCTGACCCTTATACCATTGACCCCGAGATGTCACCTGCTGCATACTTCTGGTTAATCTTATCTGGTAACAATATAGCGACCATCAATAAATGGCAACACCCATAAGAAAAGCAAACCAGTGCTGTTGGAGAACATCAGTTGTTTGTTAACATTGTTACAAAATTATCAAGTGCAAAAACAATAAAGCCACTGAAAGTCTCAAGGATAAATGATAAAAAAAAAAAAAATCAAAAGCCTGATCATGACAGAAAGCAAGAGTACTGATCACCTAAGATCGATCCATCCATTATCCAACCTGCTACATCTTAATTACAGGGTCATGGTGGTCTGCTGGATCCAATTCCAGCCAACACAGAGCGCAAGGCAGGAAACAAACCCTGGGCAGGTTGCCAGCCCACCACAGGGCACACACCCACACACTAGGGACAAGTTAGAATTGCCAATGCACCTAACCTGCATGTCTTCGGACTGTGGGAGGAAACTGGAGTACACGGAGGAAACCAACGCAGACACGGGGAGAACATGCAAACTCCACGCAGGGAGGACCCGGGAAACAAACTCGGGTCTCCTAACTGCGAGGTAGCAGTGCTACCCACTGCACCACCGTGCCACCTATCACCTAAAGATTCCTTCCCTTAATCATTAGCAAGTCATTTGTTTCGAAACTATCTAAAAACATGTTCATCTTAAATAGCGTCTGTAATCAAAGCACATGACCTGCAATGAGCAAGGTGTTGCCATAAATCAGGGGTGCCCAATACGTCGATTGCGATTGACTGGTAGATCGGAATGGTAGTGCAGGTAGATCGTGTTGCATTCAAAAAAAATTTTTTTAAACGTTAGTCTATATATCCACCCTATGGCATTTGCCACTTGATTGACATACAGGGCAGCCAGTCTGAGATCTCTTCTCTTCTTCTCACACACTGGTCATCCCGCACACAAATCAAACATGCAAGCTACTGAAAAACTCCAGCTGTGATCTAGTTAGCCTTCCAATTTATATCGACTAAAGAAGGGATTTTAAAAAAAAATGTTTGTGAGGGTATGGGCTGGATGTGGGATTGGAAGAGGATTTTTTTTCTCACAATGTCACAATCGAAGTGCGTTTGTCTGATCTGTCAATCTATCATTGCTATTCCAAAGAAGGAAAATGTGGAAAGGCATTTTGGAACTGTTCATAAAAACTACAGAACTGACGTCCTTCTGAAAAGCGATCTGAGAAAGAGAAAGGAAAGGGAACTAAAATCACAGGTCATCGGACAGCTGTCATTTCTCAGTCGGCTGAATTCAAAAGCAAATGCAGACACACCGAAGCATCGTTCTGGGTGAGTCACTCGATCATTAAGGATAAGAAGTCCTTCCAAGATGGCTAGGGAGAAATTCCGGCTAAAATTTCAAGACCCCTGGCCGAAGAAAAAGGAGTTTCTCCTTGTCGTTAAACATGCAGAATACAACCAACTTAATGACGCTAGACTTGCCATTTTTTTTCCGATCTGACCAACATGTTAAATGAGCTTAATTTACAGCTGCAAGGAAAAGAGAACTCCATGGTCATCATCTGTCCTCAAAACTGCAGAGCCTTGATTTGGGGAACATCCAAAACCTCGCGTCAGAGCTGGAGACGCAATGGAAGGCGTGTGCGTAACTTGACAGCATATGCTACACAGAGCAGATTGAAAATTGCCTGTCAGACTTTGACAGATGGTTTCAAGACTCAGCTTTACTTGAGCCAATCATTACATTTAAGTGCTATCCATTTAGGGAAGATGTTGAGGGTGATTTACTCGCATCAGAAATTGCAACACTGTTTCACCTAAAACTCCTCTACAGTGGAGGATGAGATTTTGACACTACAGGATGACATTCAACTGAAGTCTGGGGCTCATGGACAGTTCTGGAACTTACTCACAGAGGAAAAGTACCCAAACATGAGGACATGTGCTACCTCCTTCACTGCATTATTCAGCTTTATTTATGTGAGTCAGCCTTTTCCCACATGACGATTATTTAATCCAAATACTGTAGTGACCATAAATGTATTGAATTGTTATTGTGCCATAAAGGTTATTCAGTTATGCAAGGTACAACAACATACATTTTATGTATAAAGTATACTCAGTATATCTATTTATATATGGCCGGCAGCTTATCCCGGCCAATACCCCCAAGCCGCCAGGTGGAGTCCACCCTGTAACGTGGAGATGCCCTGGGTTCCAGCAGAGCATCATTGACCTTGGAGTTTCCCTTCACAGCCCTGCTGGATACCATGGGGACCGCCAGGGGACGCTGCAGGGAGGCACAGGGACTTCTATTTGTCTTATAACCTGGAAGTACTTCCCAGTCGAGGGGACAGAAGCAATGTTTAACTTCCGGGTTAAAGAAAAGGAGTTTTCACCTGACCCGAGAGTGTTAAGATCACATGGACTGAGGGACAGAAACACTTCCGGGTCGAGAAGTATAAAGGGATTATGGGTAACCCCAG
>JANRMT010062789.1:24723084-24744166 GCA_026402145.1 Polypterus bichir lapradei | reverse complement strand
GCCAGATGGAGCCCCGGATATCAGCAGGGAATCATGGACAAAGGTGTTTTCCTTTACAGCCCTGCTGGATACCACAGGAGCCAACAGAGGACGCTGCAGGGAGGCCCAGAGAGTTGTTTGTGCCCTATAACCCGGAAGTGCATCTTATTAACAACGACAGGAGAGATGACGTACTTCCGGGGTGAAGAAAAGGACTTTTATCTGACCCAGAAGTGATAAGGAATCATGGACTGAAGGATGGGGAACACTTCTGGGTCAGGGACTATAAAAGATTGTGGGAAATCCCCAGACATTGAGCTGTGCTGGGTGGAAGGGTGGCAACGCATCTGGGAGTGGAGGATTATTGATTATTGTATTTGTTTATTGGTTTATGAGTATTGTGGAGAGGAGGGTGCTTTGTGCACTGTGTAGTCTGAATAAAACAAATATTTGGACTTTTACATGGTGTCTGACGTCTTGGTAAAAGGTTCAAGGGAGCGATAGCGCCTCCTATCTGTCACAGTGGCGTAGTCGGCAGGATTCTCTGGCCGTCCTTTTGGCAGAGGACCTGTTTAATTTTTTTCTGTGGGCAGAGAACCCCAAGAAGACGATGTACAGACACGCAGCAACAACGCCAGAACACACAAGCTTTCCATCCGTCATGGGAAAGAAGAAGCTGAAGCCAAGCAACAGCACCAGCGGAGCAGATCCACTCATCATGGCCGACATCCAGGAGGGATTACAGAGTGGCTGCGCAGCACGGAAGAAGCATCTGGAGGAAGATAAATACACCGGGGTAGGTGCCGGCGTGTTTAATGAACATATTTTTAAAACATCTGATTTAGTACCGTGTACATACCTCAGAGAACGTCATCCGGAGGCTCTGCGAGAGGCAGACAACTCTTCCGAAGATGGCGGTGCGCTCTCAGTCGAGGTGGTGGGGAAAACAAGGGACTTCCGTATGTTGGGTGCCGGCGAGGGACACGTGATCCAACCCGTTGCATTGTGAGAAGGAGAAGGTCCGCGTCCCGTTATTTTTACCTTTGCCCACAAGAAGATGGACTCGGACTTTCCGAAGGGGAAGGGGGAGGAGAGCGAAGCACCGCTCACCCCGCAAGAAGGTAAGGAGGGCTGGGAATTGGCTGATCAGTCTGTCGACAAATTAATAAAGACAGACTGCAGTCCGCCGAAGAAGGCAACCCGGTCCTCGAACACAAAGAACTCCAAATCCCAGGTAACCTTGCGAGACCTGTCAGAGCATGTGCCGACAGCAGGCGTGCTCATTGGCTCCCGGCCGGTAGATATGACAAATGAGGAAGTAAGCCTGCCTCTGACCGAAGTAAATAACATTATGGACGTATGGGAACTTGAGAAGCTGATCGAGCCCCGTACAAAGCTTCTTGCAGGTCCTGACGAGCATTGAGAAGATCGTCGGGGAGTTGGGAGCAGCGGCTGAAGCGCCTTTAAGAAAGGTGAGAGAATACATGCAGCGATTTGGTCAGGAGCCTCCCGTCATGATGAATGTGGTGGTACAGGTAAGTGAAGCCCGTACCATACAGCATAAAGGGACGCAGAGTGACATGGGCCCGCTGTTAATTCATAGCGGGAGTCAAGTAGCTGTGAGCCCTACAAGGGCTGATGTGGCGGAAGTGCCGGCTGTGCACCCGGAAGCAGTCCGAGTGTCCCTGGTGGTGACCATGGGCCCCTATAAGGTTGAGCTTCCAAGCTCTGTTCCCGTGGTCCCCCTACCATCCAGGGCGACTGCTCTCTAGTGGTCCAGAGGAGTCGTAGCCCTTCTTGTGGTCCTTCTGGGCATCCCAGCTGGGTACCACCCCCAGCCTTTTGCCACAATATATATATATATATTGTCAGGGATGCCAGGGGCAACGACCCGGCCGGGACGCCGTGAGGGACCGGATGTGGGTCTGCGCCCACCCTGGATCACGTGGGGGCCGCCTTCCTGGTTGCTTTGGGGGCCACGGGTTGAGGGCATGGAAGCCCCACCCTGTAGGGGCCCGTGGTCACCACCAGGAGGTGCCCCAATGCCTTGGGGACCTGTTACCTCAGCACTTCCGCCACACCAGGAAGTGCTGGGGGGAAGAATTAAGAGGACACCCGGAGAGCTGCCGGGAGAACAGCCGGCACTTCCGCCACGCTGGGGTGTGGTCAACGGGGGAGTGTCAGGAAGCACCTGGAGCTCATCCGGGAGCATATAAAAGGGGCCGTCTCCCTTCATTCAAGGCTAGAGTCGGGTGGAAGAAGGACAAGGCACGAGAGAGGTGTGGAGGCGGCCCGAGAAGAAGGCATTTGTGGCCAGGACTGTGTGTGTTGGGGTTTGTGCACTTTATTCTGTGTCTGAGTGACACCTATAATTGTAAATAATTGTAAATAATAAACGTGTGGTGGTGACAAACAACATGTCCGCCTGTCTGTGTCCGGGTCGGCTCCACAATATATATATATATATATATATATATATATATATATATATATACACAAGAATGACACAAAAACATTTTAAAGGTTTGAGACAGCCTTGTGCCTTGCCTACAAAAAGGATTTGAAATAATTGTGAGATATTCACAAGACAAAGTCCAAAACAGAACTGAAGATGTGGAGGAAAGATGGCGGCTTTAAAGGGCAGTGTAGTAAGTGACATCATCAATAGCACCGGACCAGGGAAGTGTTGTCTTCGGGGTCAGAAGTGACATCATCGGAGACATCAGAACCGGAAGTGATGTCATCAGCAGCTGCAGAATCATGTGGGATTTCCCGAGAATGGTCTTCAAGGGATTGACATATATATATATATATATATTGTGGAGGACCGCCGGCTTTGTGTTCCGGCCCTCACCCCCAGACCGCCAGGAGGAGCTCTCCTGACAGCAGGATCGTGCCCCGAGTTCCAGCAGGGCCTCATGGACTATGTAGTGTTTTTACACAGCCCTGCTGGATACCTTGGGGGCCACCCGGAGTTGCTGTAGGGGGGCTTGTGGGCTCTTGTGTGCCCTATAACCCGGGAGTACATCACGGTCACGTGACAGGAAGGAACGACGTGCTCCCGGGTTGAAGAAAAGGACTGTTTACCCTGACCCAGAAGTAATAAGGAATTGTGGACTAATTGGGCAGGAACACCTCCGGGTCAGGGGCTATAAAAGGACTACGGGCCAGTCCAGACAGTGAGCTGAGCTGGGAGGTAGGAGGGCGAAGTGTCTGGGCGAGGAGGAGATTATTGTGTTTATTTAGTTTGAGTAGTGTGGAGGGTGCTTTGTGCACGTTATCATTTAATAAAGAAGTCTTGGACTTTTATCCGGTGTCTAGCGTGGTACCTGAGGGTTCAAGGGAGCACTAGCACCCCCTACTGCCACTATATATATATATATTAAAAAGAGACAAGAAACAATATGAAAGTTTGGGGATTCCACTGTATAGTGCCGGTTCTGCAAATAACCTTAGACAACGAGTAATCATAAAGCACTAAGTCATAACATAGACTGAAACTTCAGAAAAGTGCTCCGGCTTTATAGTTGTGAGGAAGAAAGAGTTAGGGTCTTTGGGCAGAAGTGATGTCAACAGGGGTGTGGAATATATATATTTATATTTATTTTTTTATTTATTTTTTAATATATTTAATAATATTTCCAGTTAAAAAGAATTAAATAACAAATACTATATACATACTAAAAATGTAAAAATGAAGTCACATGATACAATATAAAATATATAAATAAAAACCTGAAAACATACATACAAGAAATAAGAAAATAAAAATAAAATTAAAATTAAACTAAATGTAATATAATAAACAACAGATTAAGAAGAAGTGGGTAAGAGTTATTAAAATGAGATTTTAAGTGACATATTAGTGGACTAACAAAAACCCTCGGAGAACCTCAAACTGAAATGAAAGGAAAAGAAATAAAGTGGATCTTTAATTTAGATTTAAAGTCATCAGTAATATGGCAGGACTTTATGTTGAGCAGAAGATTACTCCAAAGTCTGGGGTCAGCTACAGGGAAAGCCTGGTCTCCTTTGGTTTTGAGATATGACTGATGACATAAGTGACTGGGGGACTGAATATGGAAATAGCAGATCTGAAATGTACGGAGGGGTTAATCCATTAAGTGCTTTATAAACAAACAGAAAATTTTTAAAATCAACTCAGTATTTCACAGGCAACCAGTGCAAATGAACCAGAACAGGGGTGGTATACTGTCCTTCAATTTTGTTGTTCCTTTGTAAAAGTGACAAAGACAATAAATATCTATCTATCTATCTATCTATCTATCTATCTATCTATCTATCTATTTATCTATCTATATATCTGTCTTTTCTGTGTTACAGTTAAAAGTCTAGCAACTGCATCCTGAATCATTGGAAGTCTAGAAAGCATGAACTATAGTAGTCAAGCCGAGAGGTGATAAAAGCATGGGGAACTATTTCCAGGTCCTTATGAGATAAAATCGGCTGTAATTTAACTATAGTTCTAAGATGATAAAAGCTGCTCTTTAAAACACTGCTGACTTGTTTATTAAAATTCAATGAAGCATCCAAAAACACACTGAGATTTTTAACCTCATTATGCAAATTTACAAATAGTGGACTAAGCCTGCTGCTAAGCCTAGTGACAGAGTTTTGGGAGCCAAATATAATTACTTCAGTTTTGTTTTCATTTAGTTGAAGGAAGTTCCTCACCATCCAACATTTAATATCATCTAAGCAATTAAAAAGGTTCTTCAGAGAGCGGGCGCTATCAGCTGTAACTGGTAGGTAAAACTGAGTGTCATCTGCATAACAATAATACAAGAAAAATAATATTTTTTGAAGACAGAGCCAAGGAGTAGCATGTATAGTGAGAATAGAAAAGACCCTAAAATCGAACCACAGGGAATGCCGCATTTAGTGGGAGTGGATGATGAGGAAGAGTTACCTATTCCATCAGAGAAGCTTCTTTCTCTCAGGTAAGAGGTAAGCCATTTTAACATTGAGCCCTGCAAACCAACATCCACCTCCAAGCATTTTAAAAGAATATCAAAGTCGATTTAGCAGAACTAAAACTGCACAAGAACCAGAATCAACAGTGAGAAGAATGTCATTCTGTGCCTTCAGCAGGGCAGAGCTCTGAAGCCAGACTGGAATTTGTCAAAGATGTTAAACTTGTTCAAGCAGGAGGAGATCTAGCTGGGACAATACAATCTTTTCCAATATCTTGGAAATAAATGGTAGCTTGGTGATTGGCCTGTAGTTTTTATGGCCATTGGGGTCTAGACTAGGTTTCTTTAATAGAGGTTACACGATTGCATGTTTAAAACTGGAAGGTACGACTCCACTGGTCAATGAGCTATTAATTAAAGCCAAAATAAGGGGGGCAGATTGTAATAAAAACTTCCTTAGAAAGAGGTGAAGGTATAATGTCTAAGGCAGTGGTTCTCAAACTGTGGGGCGCGCCCCCCCCTGGGGGGGTGCTGAAGCTGTACAAGGGGGGGCATCAAATAAATGAACAAGACTTCAAAATTAATTTTTTACATTTTTATTTCAAATTTAAATTTACGCATATAATCACAACAAATGCATTATAACTAAAATTACAATAAAACATTTCTAAGGCATTGATCTAATGACTAATATGTGCCTGCTTTAAAGTACACAGCCTGTCCAGGTTTGGTTTGATATTCGAGATATCGAGACACTCTGAGCTCTTTTTCTATTTGAAGTTTGTTTCTATGACGAACGGCGCTGCTGCTGCTGCTTTTATAGTCGCGTATTTTCAATCCAGAAAGTTCGAGACGTATCAGTATCTGTCGCGAACATTCGGGTAACAGTAGATCAGGTGATAATGCGGCGCGACCGCACCACATTGGCAGTGTAGCCAATATTGCCAAATTGAATTAAATAATTTACTGCATATTAGGTTATTTTCATGATATAACTAACAGTGGTATAATATTTGTCAGACGAAAATACGTTAGTCTCGCGCAGATTTACTTCATCGGTGTCCTCGTTTATGAGATTTAAAAAAAAAACATATTTAATCGTTTCTTTACATAAAAAAATAATTAAATAAGAATAAATAATTTATTCTTTGTTTTTGGGATTAGAATTACTACCAAAAACCACACAAGGCATTTTAACAGTTATTAAAGCACTTTAAAAAAAAAAAAAAATTTTCATCGAAGTTAGCCGAACATATGCAAATCTTATAGAAGTAAAAATGATAGGATACCGTGACACCGCACAAGTATCATACCTTTGTTAGGTGTATCAGGGATTATTCTCATCTATCTCATATTATGCAGGGGGCGCAGAATTATTCCAGGTAGAAAAGGGGTTGGGGTGGGCTGGGTGGTGGTTGCGAAATACGAAAGTTTGAGAACCGCTGGTCTAAGGGGCAGTAAGTGACATTCATTTGTGAGACCACCTCAGAGAGCTGAGTGGATGACTCGGCCTGAAATTGCTGGAGGCAGCTGATTTGGTGATGTGTCTCTAAGGTATCTGTGTCTGGGAATGAAATACTATATTTCATGTTGTTAACTTTGTCAATGAAGAAATTCAAAAATTCCTCACAGGTTTCAGTAGAAACAAAAGTAACAGCAGCAGGAGGACTTAAGATGGAGGTCCATCTATGCATACATCCATTCATTTCCTGACACTTATCCAGGTCTAGGTTGTAGGTGCAGCAGCCTACACAAAGATGCTCAGATGTATCTTTGCCCTCCCACCTCCTCCAAGACCTCTGATGGGATACCCAGGCCATCTGAAAGATATACTCTTTCCAGTGGGTCCTGGGTCTAGCCTTATATCTCCTCCTGGCTGGACATCTTTGAAAAGAGCTGTCCAAGTGGCACAGGCCCAGTATTATGACTGAGGCACATCTCTTTGGGCGTCCCGCCCAGGGGATTGTGTAATGGAACTTGTCCCTACCTTCCACTCCTAATTACTGGCCCATTGGCAAGACCCTTAACAAGCTGAGGATTGGAAAGGGCTTGTCGATTATTTGGTGAAACAACCTAATCGTTGACCAAGTGGGAATGGGTACATCATGTAAATCTGCTGAAACTATGGGAGGATAAGGAACTTCCTCTGGCCAGCCCTGTTCACTCTTTGCTCACAAAACAAACTTTAACTTCAGCCCCAATTGGACTGCCAACCAACGTCAGGAGCTGGAAACAGTTATCCTGTCTGTCCTGGAAGTAATGAGCGAAAAACCCAGATGGATCTCTGATTGCGCACGACATTGTGACAGAACCTGGGGTAATCATTCGAGAACACCCGTATTGACTTCCTGAGGCAAAAAGAGCTGAAGTGAAACTGAAAATCAAGCACTAGGTGTTATAGAGGAAAGTCATCATCCCTGGTCCAGTCCTATTGTCTTCATCCCTAAGCCTGACAGGAGGTAGAGATTTTGCAATGACTTCCTTCAGCTTAATCAAGTCTCATAATTTGATGCCTATCCAATGCCACGAGTGGACGACCTCCTGGAGCGGCTAGGACAGGCAGAATCCTTGACCACACTTGACATGATAAAAGGGTACTGGCAGATTCCTTTAATGGACTCAAAGAAGTCTAAAACTGCTTTTAGCACCCCAAGTGGTCACTGGCAGTATTGTGTTCTTCCATTTAGGTTACATGGGGCACCCACGACTTCCCAGCATCTGGTGGATAAAGTGCTATGTCCTCATAACTCCTACAGTGCTGCCTACCCGGATGATTTGGTCATCTATCCCAGCACCTGGAAGGAACATCTACAGCAGGTCCAAGTGGTACTATGGGCATTAAATAAAGCCATTCTTCAAATAAATGCTTCTTTGGATTAAACAAAGTCAAGTATTTGGGCTACCTGGTGGGCCAAGTGGGTCAAAGTATTCCAAAGTACTGTAGATGCCATATTGAAATAGCCCTGTCCAAAGACCAAGAAGCAAATAAACGCCATTCTCGGCTAAGCAGGTTACTACCACTGGTTTGTACCATGATTTTCCAAGAGAGCAGCACCCTTAACTGACCTGACAAAGAAGAGGACCACGAATACTGTGGTGTGGAATAATAACGCCGAAGCTGCATTTAGTGACTTAACACAGGACCTTACATCAGCACCAGTACTGAGAGGTCCAAACTTCTCTTTGTCTTTCATTCTCCAGATGGACACTTTGGACACAAGTCCTGGTGCTGCACTAAACCAGAGTGTCAACAGTGTTGAACATCCCATCATGTTTTTGAGCCAGAAACTGCTGGACTGGGAAACCAGGTATGTGGTGGTAGAATAAGAAGCATGGTGATCAAATAGGCAATTACGCAGCTGAGGTATTATCTCCTGGGCTATGAGTTCACCTTGGTTACTGATCATGCAACTTTACAGTGGATGGGCTTACACAAGAAGTCGAACCCGCGTGTCACAAGGTGCTTTTTGTACCTTCAACCATACAAGTTTTCGCTCGTTCATTGGCAGGGCTCTCTCCACACTAACGCCAATGCTCTTTCTCAGGGTCACAACCATTTGGTTAGGGACACCTGACCCCAAGGGTCTGGGTTGGGGGAGAGGGGCCGTGTCACACACACGCTCATGGGAGGCAGCTAAAGGGCTGGAAAGAGGGTAATTCAATGTTGGACTAAGGGGTGGCAGTTTGCATTAACCCTTTCTCTCTCTCTTCTGCAGACCACCCAAGGGAAATTATGCCTGGGCCCAATGGCGTCACTTCTAATTGCAGGCCTAATGACGTCACTTCTGGTTCCAGGCCGATGGCGTCACTTCCGGTTCTGGGCCTGATGACGTCACTACCGCCACCTGGCTTTAAAAATGTCATTTTGCAAACGCAACTCAGGCTCTACGCTTAAGATCTTGCCTGAAAAAGGGGCCTGAGTTGCCTTAAAAGCTTTCATATTGTAATCTTCTAAGTTAGCCAATAAAAGGTGTCATTTTGCTTGACTTCTCATTACATTCATAACTGGCTAACATGGTACAAAACCCTACTACTACAAATGAAATCTACAATTAAAAACACTGAAAAATTTGTGTAATGTGGCATGCCGTTAAATTGGTTTGACAGCAGATGACTGAGTGGGAAAAAGAAAATGTCTAGCCACAATGTTTTCCAAGCCAATGTGCCCTACAGACCAGACTGCATCACCCCAAAGAGGCCAGAGCAGAAAACACCAATTAGCTGCTACCATCGATTCCTGTTTCTTCTACCCATGCTGCCTTAAAATGGAGTATACAGGTTCTTCCAATGGCTGGAAGAAAAGACTTTATAAATGGGGCGCTGCTGCCATAACACGAAAGGAGCTGATTAGTAGGCAGCAGAGGCTGTTTAGGCTCAAGGCTCACTCATTTTAGCAGATTGTTCTGCAAAGTTAAAGAAAATCAGTGACATGGCCTTGTGTGGCCCTCAGTCTGTTTACAGTGTGTCATTTCATCATCGACTGTGTGATATTAATTTGTCCACTTGGAGCTTTCGTTAACCAAAAGAGCAAAGCCGACTCTGATTTGACTGTGAAGAGTTAAAAAGCAAACTTTGGAAAGGCGACTCGGGCATGAAAAGAATTATTCATGGATGAGGCAGCAATGCTATGAGCATTGCTTGTATTTTGAGCTGCGCACATGAGACTGTTGGACACAGAAGCCAAGAAATCCTAATGCCAAGTAATCATCTTTGATAAGATGTACAAAGCTGGATAAAATGACTGCCAGGATCGACAGGATTTTTTTTCTGATAAACTGTTAATAAACTGTTCCACGATTCTTGCATCCTGAGTTTATATTCCATGCCTGTACAGGCTTCACAGTCTCCCCACGTTGGAGTTTTCTTCTGATTTACAAGATGTGGCTGTTAGGTTAACTGTCAATTTGTGTGTGTGAATGTGGCTGTGTGCAAAAGTGAGCCCTGAGATGGACCCTGCAGGCCGTTCCAATTTGCTATTCACCTTGAGCATGATAGGCACCCCATGGCCCTGAGCTTGATAAGGCTATGTTATGTTAATATGCCATCTATCGTACAAGCGAGCTTTGTCCAAAACAGGAATGTGGGTTGCTGCTTAGTCTCGCTTGGCCAAATGTCATTCTTGAACAAGAACACACATCTGAAGTCGACTCACTAAAATGTTTGTAGTGAACAGCAGGAAAATTTGCCACTCAAGAGGATTTTCTTCCTAAAGACCCGCCCCAATTTCCTCCAGTCCATGCACTTTAAACATTCAGGGTTGCAGTGTTTCACGTCATCTCGTGCATTTGAAAAAACAAGAATAACTATGTAGAGATATGGAGAAGTAGAGAAACGAAATAACAGTCTTGATACTGAAAGAAGACAAAAAGGTAAGATTGCTGTCATTAATTCAGGTGCTCCGTACCAGATGTTCAGTGATTAATTTAAATATCCTGTTATCATTATCAATATTACAGGACTATATGGTATTACAGCAGCAAAAAGTGTATAGAGAAGCAGTGTGGTCTATATATAATGTGTGACGGATGGCTGTGGCTCCTGGCTGATTGAAAGGCTGATATAATGGAAGTAACGGAGGAGCAGATGTGCACGGGGCACTGCCTCCCCTGGAGCACTAGAGGGCAGCCGCCCAGGGTTGCTGTGGCTCCATGGATTTCCGCAGGGCTTCATGGGAGTTGGAGTTCGGGACAGCCCTGTTGGGTTCCATGGGGGCTGCCAGGGGGAGCTGCAGAGCCCTACTTTGGCCTTCCGCAACACCTGGGAGTGATTGGAGATCTGGTTAATGAGCCTCCTACAGCACTCTCAGGAGCAGCATAAAAGGAGCCACCTCACTTCACTCTGGGAGCCACAGTCAGAGGAAGACAGACAAATTCTGCCAGAGGAAGACTGGAGGCGGAACAAGAAAGAGAAAGGAAGAAAGAAGGACTGTGTGCAGTGTTACTGGTGTTTCTACTATGCTGTGCCTTGGGCAATGAAAGTAAAAGCGCTTTCTCAAAGTAATAAAGCCATGTTGTTTAGCAAGGCTTGTGTCTGCGTCTGTCTGTGCCAGGGTCTGAGTGACTGGAGCGCCTTCTGGTGGCCACAAATTTCAGACATGTGCGTGAGCATAGGGTGTTCCTTAAGGGTAAAAATAAGAGAAGGAATTTGGGTGCCCCTCCAAAAGTAATCAATAGTTGCCCCGCCTTTTCATAAACCACCTGAGCCAGGGAGTCCTTGTCAGTTTTGACCTACAGCTCGAGGAAGACAGAAGTCTTTAACAGAGCTGAACCTTACAGTTCATGTCTAACATCATCAAAACTATCATTTCTTTTCTTTTGCTTCAAACACCCAGATATTAAATGGGAATCACTTGCTGGTGCCACAACCCTTGTGTTTTTTGGGTCTTTTGTCTTTTACAGTGGCATAGTCAGCAGGATTTCCATGGGGAAAATGACAGACTCGTTAGAGGTGGCACTTGTACAGGAGTTGGAAGAGCAAGTCGTCCATCTTAAGGATAAAGTTCATCCATCCATCCATCCATTATCCAACCCGCTATATCCTAACTACAGAGTCACATCAACCGTCAAATGAATTGAGTACCGTGCAATTGCGATTTAGTGAGTGCGCACAATTGGCCCATCACAGGTACATATGCCCCTAGATAAAATGAATAACTGATGGTTTTTAAGTGGATGGCAGATCATCATAACTGGCTCAAAGCTGAATGGGCCCATACTTGCACCACTTCTGACAGGGAAAATGCAGCATAACTTTAATAACAATGGTGCAGCTGTGGCAGCAAATTATGATCTGGTGAAAAAGGAAATACTGGCTTGCTACAGCGTAACTCAAGATATCAGAGAGCAGAAGTGTCGTGAATTATATTTTGGTTCTAGCGGTCCCGTGAGGGCTTAGGCTTTTGATATATGGGGGAAGATATCTTGGCGGCTGCTGCCAGATCAGAGCACTAGTGAAAAGATCATCAAGATCACTGTGTCTCTTGTGAGAGGGGTGTGATGCCAAATGGGGAAGGGCATGGTGAATCATATTGGCATTATAAAGAGAAACCACACCACTCATGACGGAGACCTATAGAAGGATAAGAAGGAAGCACGGCCACTGAGACAGCTCCAACCTTAAAAACCTAGGAAAGACATTGGCCAATTCCCCAATCCAAATGACAAGTCTCCTCCTTTCATTCACAGCTATAAGTGTGGAGACCCATGTCATGCCATCACCAACTTCCCTTACTTGGATAAGCCAATGGAGTGCAGCTGTGTCAAAGGCAAATGGTATTCTGCTTTGGTTTCTTTGTGTTCTGCCTCTCACATGGGCTATGCTTTAATTAATAGGTTCATGATGACTACCTTGATTTCCATTGTTGCCCACTGTTTTTTTTAAACATGAGGACTCCCAAACTTAATTATTCAAGTAATGTGTAATTTCCTTATATAGGTTGGTGATAAGGAAATTGGTCAGTTAGTGAGGTTAAACGAAATATCATTACATGTACCACACCCTGTATTTTTGATACCATACCCATAAGGCATGTCCTATGCTTGTGTGCCAGACAATATACTGTATATACTAAGTGTTGAAACACTGAAAATTTTTTCAGGTATGGACGTTTTGGCATTTCCAATTAGAGAATAATGATTACTTACTTGACTTTAAGTTTTCGCTTAGACACACACAGTGAAAGGTTGGGTGCTGTGCAGCCTCCTCTGTGGTTCCGCTGGTGTTGTGTCCAAGTTGTCAGGCACATTTACTATTTCCAGTGTATCCCAAGGAGTAACAATGACTTTTTCTGTGACTCTCCTTTAACAATTTGCTTAATGGCAGTTCTTTCCTCCTTCTTTGACTATGGCATGTGTAGTGAGAAGTCTGTGACAATGTGCAGTTTTAAATAAATAAATCTGAGTGCTCAAACTCCGGATGGGTGCCGGTGCCCACAGAAGTTGGCAGACTGCTCCCAATTGGCAATGGGGGAATTGGCTGGCCAGGTATTTACTGTACATTTAGATGTGAGTGGCAGAAGATTTACTCATTGCTCCGGGGTCCATGATCACAACACCTGCACCCAGATGGAATATAAAGGAACCTGGGTGGGAAAAAGCAGGAGAAGTAAGGAAAGAATAGGAGAAAACAGAGAGAATAGGAGGTTACGTGGAACATAGACAGGAAAGAAAAGGGCAGGTTTGTGATAGAGCAGGAGGTCGGAAATGTGGTTCCAAGAGTTCACAGAGGCACAGAAGTCGTTCTTGATGAGTTCACCAGGGAGCAGGAGCGACCTACCACTTCAGAGGTCTGCCAGCTGAAGACTGAAGAACAGTGGTGGAAATTTGGAGCAAGGCTCGACTTGGCACAGTGCACCACTCAAATCCCTGGGATGGTAGTGGGCACTTCTAGCCCATTTTTTTAAAGGTTGACTGCACCTCCTAAAGACGCCTAAAGAGTATGTGAAGAAGGCATCGGTTTTAGATTAGAAGTGATTTTAAACTCAATTTAATATTTAGACCTATTCACTGTTTGTCTATTTGTTAAACTTTTTATCCTCCACTAAGAAGACTGTTTTAATTCAAGATTACTTATTTTGACTGTACTGCACGTTTGCACTTTGGAGTTTTTGAAAACTTGATTGTTTGTAAATAAAAGCATTTTGCACCATTACTTGCCTGTTCTGTGTCCTTATTGCCCTGCTCATCTCTTGACATGACTATCGATGACCCCGAGTTTGAGGAAGTGTGGTAGCTGCAGCCAACCCGGACCTTCACAGTGTGATAACGCACCATTTAGTCCATCCATCCATCGATCCATTACCTTGATCCCAGGGCAGGGTTGTGGGGCAGCTGAAACAAGTCACAGCAGTAATAGGGCAGGAGCAACACTAGTCACCCCGTTTAGTTCGAATGCTATTTCACAATTCATTTTTTCACAGCAGTAGCTGCCATTTCTTGCAATCTCACATTGACTGCAGCAGTATTGTCGTAACTGAGAGTGACAGAGAGCATATACAGCTGGCCGCACTGCATCATTCACTTTCACCATTAGTCCAGTGATGTCCTTCAGTGCTAAAGTATAATCTGATTTACAGAACTAATTTTTTCCTCGGCAACATTTTGTTTGTTGTCAGCACATATGTAGAATTCTCCGTACATGACACACACTTGTATGTTTAACCTGGGTATTTTTAGAAGATTTTTTCAAAAAGATTATCCATCATGACCGTAGGCTTGCTGTCTGCCAGATGAGGTTAACAGGCAGACTCTTAGGCCAGGGATATACTTAACGCTACGTGACACATGTGCTTGAGTACGCTGCTGGTACTCTTGTGCATGTACTTTAAGTAAATCTTTAAGTAAATCTTTAAGTAAATCTGGAGGATTTCAACAGATGGCAGTATGAGAAATCGTCATGGGCAGAAAAAAACAATGTCTTGTTTTGCTGTGTTGTGAACTGAGGGAAGAAAGATGTTACAAATAAAAATTATTTGCATTCTGATGCTGTTGGAAAGGTGCAAAACAAAAAAAAAAAAAAGATGGCAGCAGCAACGCAGAATGTCTTACGTGATACCTTTAAATGTATTTCGTCATTACAATGGGGAATAAGCGACGCTTGTATTGCCTATGTGAGAAACAGATGAATAAAAGCACCATGAAGACATCTGCAGGTCAGCATTTAAGTCTGATGATTTGCTTCACCTCATCAAACCATTCATCAAAGCAGATTGATCCTGTTGGAGCTGCAAGCCTGCCGTCACATGTTGATAAGAAACAATGATGCTTACGTCACATACCAAAATGTACACAATTTCTGATGACGTGTTCACAGGAGGCATCGAAAGAACGTTGGGGACGTGTGGCAGCCATGATGTGTGTGAGTTCTGAGTGTGAAGTATAAACCGACTGTAACTCTTCACTATTTCAATCTCCGCCCCCTACTCTGAGCTCCGCCTCATGAGATGTTGGATTGGTTTAGAAGTGTGACACTCAGTGAGTCACTCGATTGTTCCCTCCCACTTTTAAGCCAAATTCACTCATCCATCTATCCATCCATCCATTATCCAACACGCTATATACTAACTATAGGGTCACAGGGGTCTGCTGGAGTCAATCCCAGCCAACACAGGGCACAAGGCAGGAAACAAACCCCAGGCAGGGTACCAACCCACCACAGGGCACACACACACCAAGCACACACTAGGGACAATTTAGAACCACCAATGCACCTAACCTGCATGTCTTTGGACTGTGGGAGGAAACCCACGCGGACATGGGGAGAACATGCAAACTCCACGCAGGGAGGACCTGGGAAGCGAACCCGGGTCTCCTAACTGCGAGGCAGCAGCGTCATCCACTGCACCACCATGCCACCCCAAATTCACTCATGGTTTTCATTTTTTACATCAAGCTGTGTGAGACTAACTGCTGCTAAGCTGAAAGAACCAGAGATTTGCTTTCTTATTGTGTTAAATTAGGGTTATTGTTTCCCATTGTAATGAACGGGCTTCTTGTTATTATAAATACAACTCCAATAAAAACTGCAGATGTTTTCAGGTTTTATTGTTATATAACATTGAATCACAATGGATATAATTTGTCTTTTTTGACACTGAACAACAGAAAAAGACTCTTTAATGTCAAAGTGAAAAAAGATTTCTGGTCTAAATTAATGACAAATGTGACCCAACCATCAATACTAAAAGAATATTGAAACGGGTGGTGTAGTCGGCCATATTAAAGACTGAAATACTATAAGCACTGGCACTCAACAACATTTTTAGTTTTATTTTGTTATTTTGATTTATAAGCCTGATTGTTTGTCTCATGTTCCATGAAAATAAACTATGGATTTTACACACAAAAAATAAACAAATTGTCCATTAGTTCAGAATACAGAAATTGGCGTAGTTCTTCCAATCATTTCTAGGTGTCCACACCACCCATCATTCGTCAAAAAGTGGACACCTCAATCAAGAAGTAAGAGAAAACTGCTACACAGCACTATCCATGGCAAGGGTCATGCTTTATAAGGCACTTAGCTAAATGTGTGGACCCCAAGCTGTCCCTCACTCAGGTTCTCTTCTTAGCATAGTGTCCAAAGTCCTGTGCCGCTCCTACATGAGGATCCACCTCCTGCACCTTCACTACACCAGCCAGTCTCTAAGAATTTGAACACTGTGAAATTAAAAGAGAAGGTCATAAAAACCTTAAAAGTTCCATAATGAATAGTAAACTTAGGAAATTACTGAAAAGAAACAAAAGGAAGCAGCCTTAAACAGCCGAGCAGCACATCCCTGTCTGCTCGGCCTCTCGCCTGCTGCTTCTTTGTCTCTCCTCATCCCTCCTGTTTAGCTCAATGTAACTCCACCTGGGGGAAATCAAGAACTATCAAGCCATTGTCAATTTACAAATTAGAGTGATAAAAGACAAGCCACTTAAGAAAAAGCAAACAATTTAAATGCATCATAATTAACAACTCAGCGTGCAAATAAGAATAACCTAATTGAGACCAAAATGAATAACAATCTCAAATCAAGTGAGCGATTCCAACGGTTAATTAACAAATAACAATAGCAAATAAGAATAACTTGAACATACTTAACACAAGGGTCAAAAAAAGTATTCAATCAACAACTGACACAAATACAAAACATGAAATAATAGATTGCTTAAATATTCACCACCCAGTATTTAGTAGATGCACCTCTGGCTACCATGACAGCCTTGAGTTTGTGCTCAGGTCTTTCTCTCTATCATCTTTTCACATCTTTGCACAGCCAAGCAGTTTATCAAGTTTATCCGTAAATTATTACATGGACTGAGATCTGGACTCTGACTTGGCCACTCCAGGATATTGACATTGTTTTTTTTAATAGCCATTCCTGTGTAACTTTGACTTTATACTTGGGTTCGTTGTCTTGCTGGACAGCAAATCTTCTTCCAAGGTGCAGGTTTCTTGCAGACTGCATCAGGCTTTCCTCCAGGATTTCCTTTGCTTTTTTCTGAATTCATGTAACCCTCACATACCTTCTTGGGCCTGATGCAGATAAGCATCCTTACAGCCTGATGCTGCCACCACCATGCTTCGGGGTGGAGATGGAATTTGAATTCTCACTTCACTTCACTTTACACACCACATATTTTGCATAAAGCTAAAACTAGCCAGGGACCACAAGTTTCCCAGGGCCGACTTTTGCTTACTGAAAATAAAGTTTCTGCAGTGGGAAAGCACCTAATGTAGCTTGTAACTCTACCCAACTTCTCACAAGTCTCCTGGTGGTCTCCCTCACTTGTCTTCTTCTGGCACAATCACTCTGTTTTTATGGACTACCTGCTGTAGTCCAATTTCCAACTCCACCATACTCTTTCCATGTCTTTTTAATTGATTTAACTGAATAATAATAATAATAATAATAATAATAATTCTTTACATTTATATAGCGCTTTTCTCACTGCTCAAAGCAATTTACACAGTAAGTGGGGAGCCACTTCAGCCATCATTAATGTGTAGCATCCACCATCCATTATTGCAGCAGTACGCTCACCACACATGAGCTATTAGGTGGTGAAGTGGTGAGAGAGACAGCCAATCAGAGACCGGGGATGATTAGTGGGGCTGAATGACTAGACCATGGAGGGCAATTTAGCCAGGACATTGAGATACACCCTGATCTTTATGAAGAGTGCCCTTTTACGACCACAGAGGGCCAGGTACCGTTTTTACAGCACAGTGTCCCCATCACTGCACTGAGGCATTGGCATCCACATTCAGACCACAGGGTAGACGCCCCCTGCTGGCCTCACCGGCATCTCTTCCAGCAGCAAATCAAGCTTTTCCTAGATGGTCTCCTGGCCTGGCCTGAACATGCTTAGCTTCAGATGGAGGACTTCTTCTGCATGCACTTCAGTGACTTGGATATTTCCTTGTCTCCATCCCCTGACTTGTCAATTGCCTTTTCATGGAGTTGCTTGGAGTGTCCTTTTCTCTTCATTGTGTAGGTTAGAACACCATTGTGACTCGCCACATTCAGTGTAATCAATGGCAACCCCAGACAAGTGACCTCCATTGAACTAATTCTGGGACTTCTAAAGCGTATGGGCTGCACCAGTAAGGATTTATGAGTTACTTATGAGTTTGATTATTTTGTGCTTTACCTTCTATTTCTTCTTCATCTTTTCCCACTTCTTTCTGGGGTCAACGTGCCTGACCTACATGGCTCTGTTCCTTCAGATCTTCTTTTACTTTATCCATCCACCTCCACTTCAGCCTCCCTCATTGTTTTTTCCCCAGCACTTCCATTCCCATCTCTCCTTTTCTCTCAGATCCACTGTCTGTCCTCATGACAAGTCCATAACACTTCAACCTACGTTTCTGTACTTCCTTTGATATCTCTCCCACTTTTGTTGTTCCTCTGATAAGGTTTAAGGTTTAAGGTTTCTTTATTTAGTCATGTTCACACAAGAAAACATGAAATTTGCCTTCTCAGTTGCATCTAATAACAGACAGAATGAGATAAAACAGACAAATAGAAACAAGAAAGGTTAAGGTAAAACAGTTAGATAATGCATATTTACACCAAAAAAGGGGTTACAGGATATACAAGGTTTTTGTATATCAAAAACCTTAATCATTATCTCTGATATTTCTTTATTGAAAAGTTGTATGGCACTAGGAAGAAAGGAGTTTCTGGAGCGATTTGTGTGAGTTTTCAAAGCGACTATCCTTCCTGATTTACCGAACTTTAGTTCTACATGTAATGGATGTCTGTCATCAGTTGAGATGATTTCCAGTTTCTTTAACATTGCCCTCTGACACACACTAGTCAAATCATCTACATCAGCCCCAGTAACTTTAGCTGCTGTCACGCACGAGCGCGTCTTGGAGCAGTTAAAAGACCCGATGCGCACCGCGATAAGACCCGCCAGGAGACGAAGGCAGCGTACTAACCTCTCTCTGCCTTTTTCCCTCAGAAAAGACTAAGTGACGCCGCCGTAAAACAACCCAGAATAAACAACGGTCTCCACTTCCGGGTTCCTTTCTTCCCTCTGGTCCCCCAAAGATGACGTCAAGCTCCCATACACCACCACACCTACCCAGCAACCATCACGCCCCTTTATATTGTCCCTCCAGTACGCCATTTTTTTGTCTTATGATTTCTTACAAGTTTTGTCGGGAAAGAAAGACCTGTGAAATATTTTTTGTTACAGTATATGGGGCGGAAAACCCCAACCCTTCTCTTTTACACTGCATACTTCGTAATCTGCTGAAGCTTTTTTGAGTTTTGGTTTGTCAGACTATTAAACCAGGCAATGAAACTGAAAGTGATCACAGACTGAATCATACTGCGATAGAAGGACAGCATGAGGTCCATGTCTACTTTAAATAGTTTGAGTTTATGGAGGAGAAATAAACGCTGTCTCATTTCTTATTCTGTAACTCCACACAAACCATCTCGACATTCACATTTCTGCCACATTCATCTTCTTCTCCTGCACTTTCTGTACTGCCCGTGTCTCAGCTCTGTAGATCATGACTGGTCTTACAAATTGTGGTATAGCGGGTTCACAAGAATGGCCAGCTTTTAAATAAATAAGCACTCGCAGTGTGGTAGTGTGGCCAGAGCAGTTTTCTGGCCGCGGGCGTTTCCGCACTGAAGTCCACAGGTGTGGGATCACTTGTGTCCGTAATTAATGCCAGGAACTGCTAATCGCTGCACCTGTGCCACGTCCCCATTATAAACAGAAGAAGCGCGAATGTGGAGGGGGAGATCGAAAAAGAGAGCAGAGGTTAGAAGAAGAAGAAGAAGAAGAAGAAGAAGAAGAAGAAGAAGAAGGAGGAGGAGGAGGAGGAGGCGGAGGAGGAGGAGAAGAAGAAGAAGACGAAGAAGAAGAAGAAGAAGAAGAAGAAGAAGGAGGAGGAGGAGGAGGCGGAGGAGGAGGAGAAGAAGAAGAAGAAGAAGACGAAGAAGAAGAAGAAGAAGAAGAAGCCGCCGGTGCAGGAGCGAGGGAGAGCAGGCAGGCTCGCTGTAATAATGGCAGGCAGCTGAGAAGTGAGCCCTAGCGGAGTGCTTGGCCGGCACTTGGGGGCGGATGGATTGGGTCACTCCTGCCGAGTTTTTCAGAGGAGCAGGCGTGACCAGGATCGAGGACGGCAGCAGGAGTCAGCAAGGCTTGGGAGAGTTGAGCCCCAGCGTGAGCACCCCGGCCATTGGGGAACCCGAGTCTCAGTCTGGAGGGAGCTGTACGAAGCCGGGGATCGGAGATCGACTAGACCAGTGGAGAAGACAGCTGCACCTGCAGGTAGGGCGACTTCCCTGTTGCAGGTTCTGGATGGGAGAAGCAGGACGAGCCTCCAGCTAAAAGAAGGGAACTGCTTCCAGCCATTGTTGTCTTTAACCTTGTTTTAATTGGGATTTTAACCACCACTTTTGTTCCCCTTGTTTTTATGAATTATTTATTCATTGATGTTTTGAGCACTGCACTTTTCTTTGGTTTTGACTGTTTTTAATAAAAGCACTTGCACCTTTTTCCACCATCCCCTTGCTCAGTTTGATTTGTCCCCATCTGCAAGTTTATCTGGTTACATTACCGATGGCATTGGGTCCCTAAAGGGACGAGAGAGCATGAAGCTGGACCCGCATCATCACACCAATGTCTTGAACACCTTAACTTTAACCTTCACCTTAATTCTTTGGTCACACAATACTCCTGATACCATCTTCATATTTTTTCCATCCACATTGTGCTCTGTGGGTCATCTCTGCATCTAATTCTCAATCTTGGGCTACCACTTATACCTAATTAATTTAGACCAAAAGGCAGAGATGTGTTGTCATCTTGACATTAAAGAATCTATTTTTTGTTGATATGTCAAAAAAGCCAAATTAAATCCACTGTGACTCCATGTTGTATGACAATGAAATGTGAACATTTACAAGGAGGTGAACACTTTTTAAAGGCACTGTATGAAGCTTTGCACCCGTGACATTCCAACCTTTGACATGTTTCCGTAATTCTTTTGTTTTCCTCTCACTCATTCCTTTCTATTTCTGGTAGAGAGCTCAGATGGCTTGTTTCACTCTCACCTCGCCACCTCTGACCGAGGACACCTTGAGAACCTGAAGCCAGCACTTTATTTCATCCTACGTTATCAAATACACATAGCCAGACTGGTGTCTCAGTTTTTTA
>JANRMT010062789.1:24690378-24722263 GCA_026402145.1 Polypterus bichir lapradei | reverse complement strand
ATCTATCTATCTATCTATCTATCTATCTATCTATCTATCTATCTATCTATCTATCTATCATATAGTGTCTGTGGCTCAGGATGCCATAAAATCGTAATGTTGTTCATTCTCACTCCTCGCCGGTACGAGTCCTGCTTTGAGGTAGAGGACAAATTCTTACACTGGTTAACGCAGTTTCTAGGAGTAATTCTGAGACACTTGATACATTTGGGCACAGACCTGATGTCTGCTGCATGTGCCACTCATTCTGTGTATCTTCCATGTTGGATGATGAATTGTGAGTATCAATGCGGTGTTTCTCATGACTTGAGGAGATGCCCACTTCCTGGGTAGTGCCCTTGATGCTGCCACACTTATCTATCTATCTATCAGCCACACTTGCCAACTCATCCTGTGGGATCTGAAGGTGGCCCCAGGCCATCTCAGAGATATAATCCTCCCAGCAGGCCCTGGGTCTTCTCTGGGTTCTCCTCTCAGCTGGTTCTGCCCGTAAAACTTCCGTAGAGAAGTTGTCCAAACCACCTCAGCTGGCTCCTCTCGATGCGGAGAGTTGGCGTCTCTACTCTGATCCTCTCTCAGATGTCTGTGCTTCTCCCCCTAACTCTAAGGAAGTCCCCAGACACCCTATGAAGAAAGCTCATATTATCTTCTTGTACCTATGGTCTTGTTCTTTCGGTCTTTACCCAAATCTTATGAGCACAGGTGATGGTAGGGACGTAGATCAATTAGTAAATCGAGAGCTTTCCCTTCTAGCTCAGCTTCTTCTTCACCACTACAGATCGGTATAGCGGCCACATAGCTGTGCTCACCACCTCTTTTCCCATCACTCGCATAACTTGAGATACTTAAACTCCTCCATGTAAGGCCAGGTTTATACTTCACACGACGAGACGCATGATCCAGCAGACGCTCCTGCTACTCAAGCGTTTTACTGTTTATACTTGCGCGCGTACTTTATGTAAATCTGGAGAAATCCACCAGATGGCAGCGTGAGATTTCATCACGGTGAGAACAGGTTTAGCTTCACTGTGTTGTGAATTGCCTGAACCACCCATTAAATTCAGATGAAACCTTGCCACAATATTTCTGAAAAGGATGTTTAATGATTAAATCCATCAATCTAGGGATGTGTCCATTCCAGCAAGCATTGGGCACGAGGCAGAAACAATCCCTGGACGGGGCCTCAGCTCATTGCAAGGTGAACACAAGCACTCACATACACCGGAGTCATTGTAGCAGTATCAAATCCCCAAATCTGCATATCCTTGGAAGGAAACCAGAGCACAGTGTGGAAATCCACCTGGAAAACATGTCAACTCACGGCAGGGAACACCAGAGATGCGACTCCCTTTGAGGCAGCAGTGCTACCGCTCAGCCACCGTGTCACCCCCATGTGTATAATTATTAACAGTATTCACTATTTAAATGAAATTAACAATTTATCTGTAAAATGTAACATACACACTTTAATGCATTTTATCATGAAAGTGATATCAAGTATAAATCTAAGGATTGTAAATGTGCAGAGAGTTGGAATATCATATTCAGTATGTAATGTGTTCTGTGTGGTGATCTATTGCTGTTTGCCGCTGCTGTCAGTTCAGGAGGACACCCCAGAAAAAAAAGATGGCACAAAAGATGGTATGTGAGACTTTAAAATGTATCGTGTCATTACTTTGAGGAATATGCAACGCTTGAATATAAAAGCACCACGAATGCATCTGTATGTCGGCATTTTGAATCACCACATCGAACCGTTCAGCAAATATCAAAGTGCGCACATCGACCCTACTAGGATCCGCATAGACTCAGCTTTCTGTCACATGTAGATAGTAAACAGAGTCTCTGACGTCACCTTCCAACTTTTATCACACTGCGCCCCCCGACTTTTTGCTGGTACTGCAACTCGCGCACGCATCACGTTAATTTCTGAGGACCTGCTCAGAGGACGCATCAAATGAATGCTGGGAACGCGCGACAGCCATGATGCGTGTGCATCCGCATTCTGAGCGTGAAGTATAAACGAGTCCTTAGTCAGTAATTCACCTCCCACTCGGAGAGGACAGTCCATCTCTTTCCTACGGAGGACCACGGCCTCAGATTTGGAGGTGCTGATCCTCATCTCTGCAGCTTCACACTCGGTTGCAAACCGTCCCAATGTGTGATGAGGTTCACAGCCCAATGAAGCCAACAGGACCACGTTGTCTGCAAAAATGACAAAAAAAAGACAGAAAACAGCTGTGGGGAACATCCCGGACACAGACAGGTAGACATTGTTTTAAATCACCACACAGGTTTATTTACACTATTTACAGAACAGTGAAGCACACACAACCCAGTGCCGCAGCACCTCAATGCCTCTCTTCACCGCCTCCACTCCTCTCCCACCCGACTCTCGCCCTGGACTGGAGGGTAGGCGGCCCCTTTATTTCTCACCCGGGCGAGCTCCAGGTGCTTCCCGATCACCTTCCGCCGGCCCTCCCAGGTGTGGCGGAATTACCGGCTGTGCACCCAGAAGCACTCCGGGTGTCCCTGGTCTTCTTCCCCCTTGAGGGCCAGGGCTCCTCAGGCATCTGGGCGTCCCCTGGCAGTGACCACGGGCCCCTATAGGGTTGAGCTTCTAAGCTCTGTTCCCATGGTCCCCAAAGCCACCAGGGCGGTTGCCCCCTTGTGGTCTGGAGGAGGCGTAATCCCTCCTCTGGTCCTTCTGGGCGTCCTGGCTGGGTACCACCCCTACCCACTCGCCACACAGCCTAATACTGTAGATATCAGATTAAATGGCTTACTGAGGTGCAGACCACTTAAGATCAAGTCCAAAGAAAGAACTTTAATGAATGGTGAAGAAGCAGACCCAACTGACTCAGCCAGACAGGAATAGAAGAGAACAGGCAAACAATTTGTGAAAAATCAGGCAAGAGATCAAAATTGTACAAAACAAAAGAATAAAGTCAAAACTGCAGAGAAGAAAAACATCAAGCAAAGTGAAACCAAACAGAAAAAGAAATCTACAGAGACAAAGTGCTGAGCCTTTTTAGATAATAAAAGAAGTCAAAAGTCGACAAGCCTCAGAATGTTGTTTTTCAGCCAGGGGTTGTTGCTCTGGCTTAAGTTTGTTTCTGTTTTTTTAGCCTTTTTCTTGTTTTTGTTTTTCGTAATGTAATATCTTTCTTTATTTAAAATGCTACGGATTGTCTGTCTGTAATGCAGAAACCTCCGGCCCCTGAAACCTGATCTTGGTGTCAACCAACAACTTGTGCTGTGACACGTGCAACACGTGGGGCCCATGAATTGAACGTGCGGCTCATGGCGGCCCCAAATTTTGGCTTTGACTCTTCTCAAGCACAGACGCAGCAGATGTGTAATCAGCAGACGGTCAGCATCGGGTAAAATGCTGGAACAGAGATGGCGACAGATTTTTCAAGGATCGCCAGGGGATGATGGAGGCATAGAAACTCACGACAAGCTGGCATTCATGCTCAGTAAGTCACCTGACGGGCATGGCGATGGGAATGAATTAAAAACATACACTCAGGTGGGCCACTGGAGAATCCTTTGTGACAAACAACTCATCTGTTTCCATGTGAACCTACACCATTAAAAAAAGTGAAACACTCGAGCAATCAGCCTCAGTTACAATATATGACTTTTCTATTGATGGTCAGTCATAGACTTCATTGTGGTGAACACTTGCGGTGCATGCCTGTGTGAACTCTGTCACAAAATAAAACGAAGCAAAACCTCAAAGAGTTGGGGAACTGTGTCCTTATACTGTCTGGCAGACAAATGAATTGCACAAATATTCCAAAAAATATTCGACAAAATAACATGAAACAGCAGGTCATTTATATCATGGTGACAGGAAGGAAATGATAGTAGAAGTGGAAATCACAGAAAGAGGGAAATGACGTCATCAGAGTTTGACGGAAGTTATGTCATCAATGTTGGACCGGAAGTGACATTGCGGTGGTGAGGCAGAAGTGACATCATCTTTGGGAGCAGGAAGTGATGTCATCAAATCTGTGTCTGGAGCTGCATCATCGGAAGGAAAAAACAGGATCATTAATCTTCCGCGGGTCTGTTGAAAGAAGGAGAGAAGCGTCAATACCTTGTTCCAACCCGATATCTCACGATATTTCACTGTTGGCTGCCTCCTAATTGTGTGTGTGTGATAACACTGATCTGTTCAAAATACAAACCAATCACTAATCCAGTTTCTTCTTTCCTTCTATTGAACAGATTGCTTGATCCCAGCAAGTTGGCATTCCAAAGGGGGCCATTCCTCTGAGGGAGCTCTGCCGACTGTAATTGTTACTGGCCAGATGCAGCTGTTCATATCAGCCGATAGAAAAACACACAAAAATGTCCATCGCTGCCTGAAACTCACATAAATGCACAACGTGTGAAACAAATGCCTATAGCACCCCTAGTGGACATTGGCAGTACCTCATACTCACATTCAGGCTGCAGCATCTGGTGGACATACCACAATAAGTCCTTGTATCCAGCAGGGGGCATTAGCTCCCTTGTTGGAATGAGTTCTTTTGTAATTGCGGCATGTTGCATAACCCGAAACTATATAGATATAATATAAAAGTGATATGGCAGTAAGAAACCACATAGAAGAAATAACTTTCGCTGCATAACAGACAAAGGAAGCCAATGGCAAGAACCCAGTTCGGGATTGGGGGCCCGATGTGTAGAGTCTGCCATTTTTGTCGCTGCGTTGCAAGGATTTTCAGGATTGGATGACGTTATCTTCCATCCGCCCGTCAGCTTCAAAGGTGTGCCGGGCAATGTTCCAAGGCTTTATACTCTTTCTTCATGTGTAGGCCCCCACTTAGATGAATCATGTCATTCCAAAAAAGGCTAAAGAGGATACGGTTTCATGCTGAGTTTGACACATAAAAATAGTATACAATGGTCATCAGCCTGACTGCCCGTTTCCTAGTTGTCTCTAACTGTCTTGTCTTACATTATAAAGCTTGCCTAGCAGTTCTTATATGGTGAACCCTTGTGCTAAATCTGGCTCTGTGTCAACTGTGCATGTGAGTAGAAAAAGGCAGAGTTATAAAATATATTTGCACAGTGACATATTAAACTTATAAACTTATACACTTATTACAGCTCCATAATGCCTATATTGGTGCCGATTTAGATGACATTGTCATTTATTCCAACTCCTGGAAGGATCACTTGCCTCATGTCTTGGCCGTACTCTGTGCCATTCACCAGGACAGCATGTGGATTAACCCTAAAACATATTACTTTGGTTTATCAGAAGCCAAACACCCGGGGTATGCGGTTGGCTGAGATCGTGTCAGGCCACATTGCTGCCATTTGGGACTGTCCCCAAACCACAGACCACAGGGCACATTCAGGCTTTTCTGGGCTTGCCAGATTATTACCTTCGCTTTGTGGCGGGGTCCTCAGAAAGGGTTGCTCCTTACTTGTGTCATATGATAAAATGATTTCCACAATGAAAAAGAGTTGGGGACTGTCCCCGTATAATGTCCAAAGTAAAGAAATAATTGAAAAAGATTGATCAATGTACTCAAAAACAGCAACTGACAAAATGAAATAGAGGCATGGTATTTTTATAGAGGAACAAAATGGTTGGCGGAAATGATGTGGCAGGACTGGAAGACTGGAAGATGAATGTGACGTCATCAAGAGGAGACCAGAAGTGATGTTATTGCAGAATCGACATCCTCTTTGGGGGACCGGACGTGATGTCATCAAGAGGAAGTACTGGAGGTGATGTCATCAGTGGGAACCAGATGAGGAAGTGACGTTTGACGGCCATCTTGTGAATCCGGAAGTGTGTGTGGTAAGTCTACTGGATTATTTTTCTTCCTTTGGTCTGATGAGAAGGAGAGGGAGGCGTCAGTACCATAAATCAAGCCTTCATCTCGCGATGTTTCACTCACCTCAGGGCTTGTTGACTGTCTCTTAAGCGCACGCGTGTGACACTTGAAAGAAGGCCCCTAATAAGCAGAGGCAGCTTTCTATGACTTTAAAGAGGCCATGCTTCCAAATCCTACATTGATTGTGCCTGAGTTTTGTTTGCCTTTATTCCTCCAGACCGACACGTGTGACACTGGACTAGGGGCTGTCCAGAGTGAGACCACCAACTGAGCTGAACATCTTGCAATGTATCTCAGCCAGAAACTGCTGGATTGGGGATAAAGTACATGTTGATTGCCCACAAAGCCCTCACCATCAAGTGGGCCATTAGCCAACTCAAGTATTATGTTTTCTGGCAGGAGTTCACTTTGATTGCAGACCACCCATCCCTGCAGTGGCTTGCTATGCATAAGGAGACCAACATCTGTGTGACTTGCTGGTTCCTGGACTTGCAGCACTACAGGTTTGTGGTCATCCACTGCAAACGCTTCCCTCCACATGATCGCTGATGCACTCTCCTGTGACCACAACCTCTCGACTAGGTCCTCCCATCCCACAGGGGGCACACATGTCATGTTACACACATGTGTGGCTTTTGGCCACCTTCAAGGCCCTGGAGAGCTAAGAAGTTCCACTCTGGTATGAGAGGGGATACTGTCGCTAACATTTTCTCCCCTTTTTCCTGCAGACCTCAGATGCAAAACTGGAGTGGGCTCCTCTTTTAGGGGAGCCGCTAAAAATTCATCCTCGAGAAAAGAGAGGAGGACTAACTTGAGATAAAGGAAACAGAAAACGAAGGCGATTGTAGCAATTTTGTTTTGTTAAAATGTCTTGTTTGTTTAGGCATTAAAAGTGGATAGCCGGGTAGGTACCCCAATCCTTGCTCCCATGTCCAAGTCATGCCGACAGCTGGAATATTCTATACTGCAGAAATTATATATGCCAAACATGCTGCATTTAAAATAGCTGTGCTACCCATATCAGATGGGTTAAAATCTAAAAAAACAATGTAGACTTCAGTATTACCATTTGCAGTGCACCACCTCTGGGAATGCATTTTGTAATGCATGTAGAAATAAAATGCAATGTATTTGTCATTCCAAAAGATGACAAATCACAAACTTGGAAGGTAAAAAAATGCATTAATTACAAATGTTTGTGGTGTTCTGTCTGTTGAAATGATAAATGCAATGCTTATGTTTCTGTTATATGGCCTTTGGTATGGGATTCATAAAAGCAATATTAATGTTTAAGATGTGCCATTTGTTGGAATGACAAATGTAGTGCATATGTCTCTGTTATACACTTTATGGTGTGGGATCCATAAAAGCATTGTTAATGGTTGTGGCGCACCATCTGTTGGAATGAAATGAAATGCTTTTCACTACTACAAATGTTTGTCATGCACCATCTGTTGAAATGACAAATGTAATGCATATATCTCTGTTATATGTCCTTTGGTATGGGATTCATAAAAGCAATATTAATGTTTGAGATGTGCCATCTGTTGGAATGACAAATGCAATGCATAGGTCTCTGTTATATGGCCTTTTGTATGGGATTCATAAAAGCAATATTAATGTTTAAGATGTGTCATCTGTTTGAAATAACAATTGCAATGCGTATGTCTCTGTTATATGCTGTTTGATGTGGGATCCATAAAAGCACTGTTAATGGTTGTGATGCACCCTCTGTTGGAATGAAATGCAATGCTTTTCACTTCTACAAAAGTTTGTCATGCACCATCTGTTGAAATGACAAATGTAATGCATATATTTCTGTTATATGTCCTTTGGTATGGGGTTCATAAAAGCAAAATTAATGTTTGAGATGTGCCATCTGTTGGAATGACAAATGCAATGCATATATCTTTGTTATATGCTATTAGGTGTGGCATTTATAAAAGCATTATTGATATTTGTGATGTGCCATCTGTTGGAATGAAATGCAATGCATTTTATTAATATAAATGTTTGTGATGCACCATCTGTTGGAATGACAGAGACATAACAATTGTGCGGACACACACACACACACACACACACACACACACACAGACATTTGTCCTTTTGTTAGGGTGGATACAATCAGACTCACAAACCACAATTCCTTTTCAACTCTGCCAATCTTGGTGTCAGCTGAATGGTCCACCTGCAGTTCCTGGTTTTATTCTCTGGGCACCTTATTATTCGGATTTGACTGATTTATTCTCATTGTTATTACTTGTAAGGAGGTAATCCTGAGGCGATGAAGGATGTTATCAGATAAGAAGCTCACTTGGAGGGTTAGGATTACCTGCAAAATGGAAAATCACATTGAAGATTTACGGACTTGCAGAGGATGTACAGCATATTGTAAAATGAACTTTTCAGTTATGATGTTGGATATTGGTGTCAGGTTAAAGTAAGAATTTTAACAATGAAATATCTAAACCAAGACACCAGAAGTGTATAAGCGCAACCAGATGGTTCTGTCTGTTGGCTTTGCCACGCAAGGCCTCAGGTGTGCCTAAGAAATGTTGGGCAGGTGCTGTAATGATGCACATCTGTTATGCTTCTTTTGAAGATCTGCTTGGGGGCTTATTAGGCAAATTTAATCAATTAATCCTTCTTCTATATAGTGCTCTTCGGAGAGCACATAATCACGGGTGTTTAAATCCAAAGTAACAAGATAAAGTGCATTCAGTGTGCAATAAATTAGAAAGAAACAAACAGAAGAGTCAACGGAGCCAAAGATGGGTGTAGATGAACAATGCAGGAAAATCAGATCCAATTCAGTCCTTTCAGAGTCACTTACAGAATGTACAGGATATCCTGGGTCCAGCCATTTGCTCAAAAAGACAATGTCTCTGATATTCTCAAATCGGCACTATCCTGTGGGAGAGTTTGTCCTGGTAACATCTGGCGTAATTACAGCTTTAACCAAACCTGGGAGGATGCCAGTCCATTGTAGACAAGGCCAATTTAGAACTGTCAATAAAGCTAACATGTATGTGTTTGTGATGAGAGAGGAAGGTCAACCAGGACGAGAAAGCATACAGACAAGGGGAGACTTGGCAAGCTCTACAGAGACCATGAATAGATACAGGATGCCGGGTCCATGAAGCTGAAGCATTAACCACTGCACTACCAACCTTTTTTTTGTCTGAGCTCCATTACTTACGACACAATACATCTCACTATTGGTTTCTTATCAGTTCATTTATTTTTAGTCTTTGCAGTGATCCTGTTTAGTTGTGAAGTGAAATCCACATTAGCCAGAAACACCATATGCGCCCTTCACCGTGCAGCCATCGTCTTTGTACTTCACACATATGAGCCATTAAACCTTTTGGTTTCTTCATTCCCTGGTCCTTCTCCATTTTATCATGTTTTGTACTTGTTCATCTTTTAGGTCTCTTATCTCTTCCCATAAATATTCATCTTTTTTTCTGTCACTTCTCATATGTTATTTTGCTCTATTTATGCATGTCTGGGATATTCCATCAATTGATACTAGCTCTTGAGGTGGAGCCCCCTTCACTTTCTGCACATTTTATTAGCTATTTAATTTTAATTTCATCAATTTGCCATTTTTTGACCATCAATCTACACTCAATAACCCATAATAGTGGTTTGGACATTTATTAAAAAATCAAAAACTGAAATGTCTCACATATTTAAGTATGCAGGCCCTTACTTCAGTACTTTTCAGAAGTTTCTTTGGCAGCTTTGAATTTTCTTGGTAAGTCTCTACAACCTTGGCACACGTGGATTTGGACAGGTTATTTATTTCCTCCTGGAAAATCCTCTTAAGTTCCATTAGATTGAATGGAGTGCATCTGTAAGCTGCCATCTCTCCACAGATGTTCAATGGGGTTTAAGTCTAAGCTTTGGCTTGGTCACTCAAGGACACTCAGACACTTGTCCTAAAGTCACTCCAGCATTGTCCTGGCTCAATGCTTCAGGTCATCGTTGCGATGAAAAGTGAACCATATCCCACTCGGAGCAGATTTTCTATACTCAAGCTATGCTCAATAACCCATAATGACAAAGAGAAAATGTTTTCAGAAAGGCTTGCACAATTACAGTAATCCCTCGCTATATCGCGCTTCGACTCACGTGGCTTCACTCTATCACGGATTTTTCGCTGTTTCGCGGGTTTCTGTGGACAATGGGTCTTTTTACTTTAGGTACGTGCTTCCTCAGTTGGTTTGCCCAGTTGATTTCATACAAGGGACGCTATTGGCGGATGGCTGAGAAGCTACCCAATCAGAGCACGCGGTTAAGTTCCTAGGTGCTGATTGGCTCAGCGACGGAGCACAGAATTCAATTTCCCTTTGCGTTAACCAGGAAATCTCGTCTCGCTCATTCAGCATCAACGTGTTTCACTGTGTAAAGAGTTAAGTTTCATTAATGAGCTGCTTGATGCCCACTCCGAGATGCTGAGCGACGAAGATTTGAACAAGTCAGCGAGTGAGGAAGATAAGGAACAAGAAGACCCAGCACAGGAAGATGACGCCGGCCTAACTCTCGAGCGTCTCGCGACCATTCTACGAATGGCAAAAGATCTACAGATATCGGTTAAAGAATGGGACCAGCAAATGATTAGTTCTTTGCAATTTAGAAATGCTTTTGACAATGCCACAGAAGTGTATAAAAACCTCCTTACACAAATGAAAAAGCAGCGCCAGCAACTGCACATCACGATGTTCCTTACCCGCAAAACACCGCCTAGTACGCCTTCAGTGGAAGAAGAAACTCTAGATGACGACGGCGGTGCTACACAGTCGCCTGAAGAGGCTCCTTTAGAAGGGCTGTAACGCTCTCCTTTGTTGTGCAGTAAAATCAAACTCATCGTCATTGGACAAGTCGTCGTGTCATTGTTGATGAGTACCCATAACTAATTTTCTACATACTTAGCATATGTACATACGTTTAGTGTAATTGTACACACATTTTACTGTATACAATTTTTCTTGCATTGTACGTATTTATTGCTGGTGGCCTGTCTATCGTAATGGCTGTAACATATGTGATATCGGAGACGCTCGATATCTTTAAAATAATATTTAGGTTTTACTGTATATAAACAGTGTGTTACATACATAATTTCAATGAATCTTGCCTAATATCTAAGAGAATATAAAGGGTTTATGCTGTATAACTGTGCTGGAAATGTTTATAAGTGTGGGAGAGTTTATAAGGGCTTAAAATATCTCTATATATAATCATCATTTGGATCTTGATCTTTGTTTGTCTGCGAATGAATTAGAAGAAGATGCACTAGATGGCAGTAGAGAGACAGCTAAAACATAGGCATTGCATTAAGAATCTCCTCCAGGCTTATACTACTGAAGACTGTAATACTCCAGTCACACCTCAAAACACAGACATTCAAACTAAACAAATTGTTGTGCTTTAAATTAACTAAAGAGATCTTCATTTAGTTCTTGATCTTTGTTTGTCCGCGAATTCCATGCATGCGTAGACCACCTTCCAGTTTAGTACGTTGTTGTTACTCATGGATGACAACAATGTGCCGGAATAACGAAGGGGTGGTGGACAGTGTTACGCTGGTTAGCTCCTGAGGCCTGGTTAGAGAATGAGATTGCCGAAGATAAAAGGTACGTGCCTACGTAACATATGAATAAAAGAAAGACAGTGGGTAAAATGAATGACAACGTAACAGCTTGTTCAGGAAATTATTATTGTTACGTTGTAGCCGGCGAGTGCTGCGCGTCTCACAGTTGTACCGTGCCTTGCTCACATGTCAGTGAAGTGATCCCTATTTATGTTTTAAAGAGCCTGGATACCTATGTGTCCCCCTTTTATAACCATTGCTCCGTGTATTTTGCCTTACTCTTTGGATTGCCACAAAGCGACCTGCGAGATTGGAGAAAGGTTGAGAAGACATCGTGAGAGGAAACGACAGCGTCGTGAAAACAAGACGGACTGCGAACGGACAGAAGCAGAAATGCTCTTACACCACCACATAATTACGATTCGAACAGTGATTCCAAGTAGGCCGTTCCTATCAAATCAATGTCCAAGGGTTTTGTTTTGTAATTTTGTTTCCCTTATAAAAAATCATAATGCTGTGTGACGAAGGGCCCAGTTCACGACTGGCAGCCGCGTTTAAACAGGGAGCCCTTCACAGACAACTTTAACACGCGCAATGTAGTTGGGCGCACATGGCTAGTATAAAAATAACCATTTAAACATATGATTTTTAGTTCTGGAACGCAACCCCTGCAATCAAGGAGGGATCACTGTACTAGAAAACAAAAAACTGAAATGTCTCAGTCACAGAAGTATGCAGACCCTTAATTCAGTACTTTGTAGCTATTCTAGCTTTCAGTCAATTTGGTGAGTTTTGCACACTTGAATTTGGGCAAGGGGAAATTGTCTTTTCGCATGACCTTTGGAAGGGCAGAGCGCAGGGTCAGCCATTGTAAAGCACCCCTGGAGCAATTTTCATGTTAAGGGTCCTACTCAAGCGCTCAGCAGGTTAGAACCCCATCTGGCGGTAATGGGATTTGAACTGGTAACCTTCCAGATAGCAGCACAGATCCTTAGCCACAGAGCCACCACTCCCATTCTTCCTGGCAGATCCTCTCAAGTGTGTACAAGCATCTTGTAAAGTTATTAGAAGTCTCACTTTATCTGTATTCCTTAAGTGGAAAAATGCAGTCCTAGTAATCTTAATAAGATGTGATTTAAAATTTAGGTCAGAGTCAATAGTTACCCCTGAATCATTTACCTCCTACTTGATTTAAAAAATGTTACTCTTATAACTGTTTGCGTCATGCTCGGCTCACTGGATTAGCTCCTTCCACTTGCTCCATTCTTCTAGCTTTTTCCCTCACGTGTAGATTTTTAAAAACTTGCAGGCTTCCTGTCAAGTTGTGGTGCCAAGTTTACGTAACTTGACAGGCCTTGCATTGCACCTGAAAAGTATTAGCCATATCAGCCATTTTCCCTCCTCCTGCACTATCGTATGCGAAAAAATATCCAGTTAATGAAGTATAGGAAAGTTCCTTCCTCTCATTTCCTTGTGTCTCATTATCTCACTTCTCCATCAATCCATCCATTATCCAACCCGCTATTTCCTAACTACATGGTCACGGGGGTGTTGGCTGAGATTGGAGCCAATCTCAGCCAACACAGAGCACAAGGCAGGAAACAAACCCAGTGCAGGGTGCCAGCCCACCACAGGCGACACACACACACACCCACACACCAAACAGGCACACACTAGGGACAATTTAGAATCACCAATGCACCTAACCTGCGTGTCTTTGGACAGTGGGAGGAAACCGGAGCACCAGGAGGAAACCCACACAGACATGGGGAAGCAAACCCAGATCTCCTAACTGCAAGGCAGCAGCGCTACCCACTGAGCCACCATGCCACCCTATTTCACTTCTTCTTACCCTTATCACAATTGGATCCCCAGAAGAACCTAAATAAGATTTTTATTCTCCTTCCAATTGTTTTTAGAGCAGCAAGGAAACTAATGGTGCCCATAATATCACAGGCAGTATTATTGCTTGTATTAAGAACATTTTTCCCTCTGTAACTTTCCATAAACTCCATAAGCCAATCGTTTTCTTGAGTTTATGTTCAAGTTTTCTCCATTTCTCTCATTCTTTGCTGTCTTTTAAAACACACTTTACACAACTATCTAAAGTGTGTTTTTTCCATCTTAAAAAAGAATGAAAATTAATTAAATTGTAAATAATGGAAGATATTGAAAAATGAATTTGTGAATTTATTGCTAGTAGGATTGGCTACTAAAATGTGTTCATTTAGTGGCTGTTCAGATATGCAGTGTAGGCGGAGAATGGGCATCCTGGCCAGATCAGTGGACGTTTCATTACCCGGACGGGAGGCCAGCATGATGACACAAGCGAGCAAGGAGGTAAATTTGTACCCAGTTGACATGTTTTAATGGACTTACTGAGAAGAGCCGAGGATCGGGATTGATCCTATCTCCCATACACTAGGTGGCAGTGTTCCTCATATGGAAACCCAATTGGGATAACTGCAGGGGTGCTTGTGACTTGAAGTCTGAATGTGCAGTCATGTCGGGGGAGGACCTTCCTACTTTTTCTATGGCCCAGTAGTGCTTCACCAAGTGTGACACCAGAAGCATTCCCGGGTCCAACAAAAAAGGAGTCCATTGTCACACATTGGAGCATCAGATTTGGGTGGCAGTGGGCAACACTCAGTGAAGGCTGAGAAGGTAGAAGAATTTGATTTGTGTAAAGTTGTTGGATTTATTTTGCTTGTACAACTGGTCTTGAAGAAATTATTGTGAAGATGGGAAGAATAACAATCCATCGCGGGGGCAGCAGCTTGAGCAGAGATCCCCAGACTTCCCTCTCCCCGGCCACTTCTTCTAGCTCTTCTGGGGGAATCCCGAGGCGTTCCCAGGCCAGCCGAGAGATATAGTCCCATCGTGTCCTGGGTCTTCGCCGGGGCCTCCTTCCGATTAGACGTGCCCGGAACTCCTCACCAGGGAAGCATCCAGGAGGCATCCTGATCAGATGCCCGAGCCGCCTCATCTGACTCCTCTCGATGCGGAGGAGCAGCGGCTCTACTCTGAGCCCCTCCCGGATGACTGCGCTGGTCACTCTATCTTTAAGGGAAAGCCCAGACACCCTACGGAGGAAACTCATTTCGGCCGCTTGTATTCGCGATCTCGTTCTTTTGGTCACTACCCATGTGCTTGTACAACTGGTCTTGAAGAAATTATTGTGAAGATGGGAAGAATAAAAATCCTTTATTTAATTCCAATAACGTGTGCTGTATTGCTGTGTCTTAGGTTTCTGGCTCAGCGGCACTCCCTTGTGGTCACAGCAGATTTCAGTTAATTCATAATGCTGCTGCCTGAATCATTAAAAGAATAGGAAAGCATGACCACATAACTCCTGTCCTCAGGTCCTTACACTGGCTTCCAGTTAAATATAGAGCTAACATCAAAAACCTCCTTCTTACATATAAGGTTTTAGGTGGCCAAAGTCCTGCTCACCAATCTGAATGTATCTTTACAAACCAGTGGGCACATTAAGAATACTCAGGATAATGGTGTGGCCACCACGGGGGGCGCACCAGCACCCCAAACCTGACACAGACAGACACTAGGCACAAGTCCAACAACACACATGGCTTTATTTTAATGTGGGAAACGCTTTCCCTTCATTTCCCACCTGCACAATACAGTACAGAAAAGTACCAGCAGGCAAATACACACAACACTTATCTTCTCTTCTTTCTCTTCTTCTCTCCTTCTGCCTCCACTCCTCCTCCAGCAAGATTCCTCCTCCTCCTCCTCCTAACTCTGGCTCCTCTACTGAAGTGAGGTGGTCCCTTGTATGCTGCACGTAGGAGCACTTCAGGTGGCCCATCAGCATTATCTGGAAGGTGTGGTGGAAGGCCAAAGTAGGGCTCTGCTGGCAGCCCCTATGGAACCCAACAGGGCTGTGCCAGACTCCAACTCCCATGGAGCCCTGTGGGAATCCAAGGCACCATTGCAACCCGGGGGGGCTGTCATCTAGCACTTCGGGGGAGGCAGTGCCTTGTGCACATCTGCTCCCACAGTCCTTTCTTTACGATGGCCTCCCAGTCTCCAGCCATTTGTCACAATGAACTACTTAAGAAAACTGCCGGAGGTTGATCTTGTAGTTACAAGGCCCTGAAGTTGTGAAATGATCTGCCCGCTCTTATAAGAGATGCCCCTTCAGTGTCAGCTTTTCAATTCACACTGACGACACCCAAGTTTAGTTTTGCATACTCTGATTAGAAATTCTGTTGAGGTGCGCATAACGCGTCTATGTTTGTTAGTCATTTGAACAAAACTATAAGCATTACAGTAACAACTTCCAACCTTCCTCTATTCTGTTTCTCTTCCTGATGCCTTACTATGGCACTTGGTGCCACTGCTCCACCAAGCTGTTTCCCTGCCCATGGAAAAGATGTCAGAGATAAAGGAAGCCTTGAAATCAATGAATGGAACGACTCTGTCATCAGATTAGACAGCCCAGGGTTTGTTCCTGCCTTGCACCTCATGCACTCCCTGTGACATACGGCAGAAGGTCCATGGTCTCCAGGAGGGAGACTTTGTTTTTAACTTTTCCTGTTAGACCCCCAGAGGTTTATGTTGCTGACTGTGCTTTTTGGTTTTCCTCACTTCTGTTGTCAACTGTCCAAGAATTCAAGAATTAATTCATGAGTAGGCTTCATTTAAGTTAATCACTTTTGAGCCACTTATGTCTGTTTAAACAAATTTGTGTCTTTATGGGAACCCTTTTTGCAATTCGTAATTGGTAAAGTTTTATTTGTATCTAACTGTGAACCTCAGCGAAGAGCGCTATACTAAAATAAGCCCAACTGAATTTCACTTTCATACTCGACCCCCACAATTTTGGTAGATGTTGACACTGTAATTCCCATTCACATTGACTGTGCCACCCGCCCATGTGTCAAATATCAATTATCAGGTGCAGCATTCCTCTTCAGCAGTGGGCTGCAAGGAGATGGCGGTCTGACCTCGGAGGTCTCACCTGGGCCCAGTGGCACTTTGTACTGCACGCAGCCTCACAGCCTTACGATGGCGGCGGCCCTTGTTCGTTGTCTCTCTTGGACTCTGCCCCTCTCCGTTCATCAAAGTGCAGCACACAGATGTAATGAGCTGTATTAATTCTGTATCAAACACAGCTGAACACTCCAAAGCTGTTCTCATGCAAATCAGCCAACTGCTATTTTTAAAATATGCTAATGAACAGTCTTGTGTTAAGGGGGTGAATAATAATAAAGAAAAAAAAAATCGAAACAACACTGCTGAAAGAATTACTTGCAGGGAATTCAGAGATGGCTTTACAGAGATGAGCTTACTCTTCATAAACTGGACAATGGAGCTCAGCTACCTTCATCATATCCTGTAAATGGAGCGGCTGCTAGTCCATCCATCGTGCTACCTGCCATGACAGGAGCTATCGGGTTGCTTCTCGTCTTCCTCTTGTGCCTCAGGTTCATGGCAGTCTGGCTGAGCTGTGATGCACTTTGGGTAATCGCTCTGGAGATGGCAATCTCTATGTTAGTGGGCTGTATCTTTGTGCAGTGGGCAGGCTCTAGGAGTGAATCCAGCTCATTTACTTCTAAAGGGAAGGCCACCAGTGACTAGCAAGGCAGTCTGGGTAATCCTCGATGAAATGAGAGATCATCTCAAACTAAACAGGGTTCGATTCAGGTTATTTTTGCAGAGCGAGAGGATTGAAGATCGCTATGACTTTGCCACAGTTATATGCAAATACAGACTTTACAAATTATTAATTACATAATGGGTAATCACAAAGAGACAGGATTTGCTTAAAAAGACAGGAAAGAAAAGTGGTTCAAATCTGATAAATGGGGCCCAGCAATATCTGTTGTGGCCCACCAGGGGGCGTACAGCTCCCTCAACCCCGACACAGACAGGCTAAGACACAAGTTCAACACAGCACACGCGTTTATTCTTCAGTGAGGAAGTGTTTTTTTCCTTCGCTCCCCACTACACAGCACAGTACAAAGCACCAATATAGAAATGAAGACAGGCCTTTCGTACATTAATGGATTGAAGGCCAGAGGTCCACATGACCATCATCATCGTCTAATTCTTCAATGTGAAGCCTGAAGACCATGAGGACTGATTGAGATCATTTATGTTAGGTAGAACTGGGTGGTCTCATGGCCTTGGAACCCCTGCAGATTTTGTTTTTTTTTTTCTCCAGCCATCTGTTTTTTGTTTTTTTTTTTCTGGCCTCCCTGGCCATCGGACCTTATTTTTATGCTATGTTAATTAGTATTGCCTAATTTTATTTTTATATTTTTTCTTTCTTTATCCTTTAAAAGCACGTTGAGCTACATCATTTGTATGAAAACGTGCTATAGAAATAAATATTGTTGTTCTTCTTCTTCTTCTTCTTTCTCTCTCTCTTCCTTACCTCCATTCCTCCTGTCAAGCTTTGCACTCCACCACCCGTCTCTGGCTCCCTGATTGGTGGTGAGGCGGCTCCTTTTATAGCACACCTGGAAGTGCTCCAGGGGTTTCTCAACCTTCTTCTGGCTGCGATTCCGGGTGTGGCAGAAGAGGTTCCTCCAAGGACCCATCAGCTCCTGCAGCACCCCATGGCGGCACCCAGTGAGACCAACAGGACTGTCCTAAAATGCCCTGTGTGGATCTGTGGTGTAGCAGCAACAATGCTGCCCTCTAATGTCTTGGAGGAGATAATGTCCTGAATACTGTCCCTCCCTCGGTCCTTCCGCCCAGCCAGCATCCTGGCTATGTCTTGGGTTTCTGGCTCAGTGGCAACCCCTTTCTGATCACAGCAGATTTCAGTTAATTCATAATGCTGCTGCCAGAATCATAAAAATAATAAGAAAGCATGAGCACATAACTCCTGTCCTCAGGTCCTTACGCTGGCTTCCAGTTAAATATAGAGCTAACGTTAAAAAACTCCTTTTTACATATAAGGTTTTAGGTGGCCAAAGTCCTGCTCACCTATCTGAACTTATCATTACTTACAAACCTGAGAGCACATTAAGATTTCAAGATAATCCCAGAGGGGACTGGACGGTCTCATGGTGTGGAATCCCTGCAGATTTCATTTTTTTTCTCCAGCCGTCTGGAGTTTTTTTTTTGTTTTTTCTGTCCACCCTGGCCATCGGACCTTACTCTTATTCTATGTTAATTAATGTTGACTTATTTTATTTTCTTACTGCTTCTTTTATTTTTCTATTCTTCATTATGTAAAGCACTTTGAGCTACATTTTTTTGTATAAAAATGTGCTATATAAATAAATGTTGTTGTTGTTGTTGTTGTTGTTGATAATGGTGTGGCCACCAGGGGGCACACCAGCTCCCCAAATCCGACACAGGCAGACACTAGGCACAAGTCCAACAACACACATGGCTTTATTTTGATGTGGGAAATGCTTTCCCTTTGTTTCCTACCTGCACAACACAGTACAACAAAGCACCAACAGGCAAATACACACAGCACTTATCTTCTCTTCTTTCTCTTCTTCTCTCCTTCTGCCTCCACTCCTCCACCAGTAAGGTTCATCCTCCTCCTCCTCCCAACTCTGGCTCCCCTAGTGATGAGTGTCTTGGAGGAGATAATGTCCTGAATGTGGTCTCTCCCTCTGTCCTTCCACCCATCCAGTGTCCTGGCCGGGTAATGCTTCTGACCATCCGTCACACTGTCTATTCATTAACTGTTGATATGGCCAGCTAAAAACAGAGGAGAGAAAGAATAAAACCCCAGTCGGCAACATCCCTGGAGAAAACAAACCACTGGATGGGACACAGTCAATTATAAGAGACAAAGTCACAGTTCTGGAGACCCGAGTCACCCCTAAAGTCTGCGCTGGACTGTCTAATCTGATGCCAGAATCTCTCCATCCGCTGATTCCAAGGCTCCCAGTAATACAGATAACTTTTCCATGAAGAGGGAAACCATTGCATTCTGGAATGAAATGTGATGTAGCCTTGACAGCCTGAATTAAATGAACTGCAGTCTGAGCAATCTCAATTAAAATACCAAATGAGGCTAATGTGTCTGGTTCCAGGAACAATCTCAGATCAAACATGGAGTAATCTTAAATGAGGTGAGATGCAGTGTAACTAATCCCAAATGAAGTCTGAGGCTCTCTGGTTAATTCTAATTTAAATAATGAGGCATTCTCACTAATCCAGAAAGAAACGGGATTTGATCTGGAGAATCCAAAGTAGATGTGATACTGTCCCCGAATGAAACTCAAAATGAACTCAAATAGATGGCTTCTCAGTAATCCCATACACGACATGGTTTAATGGGGATAATCCTAAATAAAGAGTGATGCAGCTCTAATGATCAGAATTGAAACATGAGGTAGTCTGTTTTACTCCAAATGAAATGTGATGTGTTCTTGAGACTTCCAAATAAAATTTCATGCAGTCTAGGTAATTCGAAATGAAATACGAAGTTGTCTGGGTAATTACAAATTAAAAATGACACGATTTCATTGTTAGGTTTTCTGCATTAAGTGCACTTTTCAGAGAGTTGCTATTGAATGTTGATGTTACATAGTTTGATGTTAATCTCAAGTTGTTACGATACTACGTCGTTATTATTATTCATGTTCAATAAAGGCTGGCTGGTTGCGTCACAAGCAATTAAGGCTCCTTGGTCGTTCTGAGTGCGCATGTACGGCGATCGTCGAATGCACATGCACCAATACCGAGAAAAAATAGGCCTTTTTTGCGCTGCAGCATCAGGCCCAATTTCGTCTTAATCCGGCCCTGATTAAGGGAACCGTTGTTGGTTCCCAAAAGATCCATCCACGTGAAGGTTCCAGAAAGAATTGTTTATTGATTCAGATCTATAAGGAGCTCCATACAGTAAATAACCATGAATAGATTTGTGAAATCCCAACGGCTCATGACTTTAGAAGGCATACGTGCAGTGAAACAGACTAAGTTTAGGCTTTCTCAATCTGTTAGTGCTCTGCTAACAAACCTAAGAGGATTTCAGTTTTTCAAAGCACAAAGAACCAACTTCATATGCCAGAATGAAATGGTGCTTAGTCAAACAATGGCTGCATGAGGAACCACACAGTCCTGTAAGGAACCATAAAGTGCCACTGAAAAACTAGCATTTTTTAGAGTGATGAAATTCAATTAAAATTTAAATTTTAAAATCTAAAGAGGATAATTTACCTTGTCAACATGATCAATAAAAATAACACAGTAAAGATAAAGACAAACATATTTTTATTTTCAATTATGTAACATTAAGCACCAGCTCCCTGTCACACTGAACTTGATAAGCAGGTTTAAAATTAATGGCTGAATTATATAACAGATAGTAATGTCCTTATATATCTACAGTATGATACAACATCAGATTGTTCTACAGAAAACTGATACAAATCCAGCATAAATGATCACCTAGAAACTGCAAGAAAAAGGTAAAAATAAATGTGACTTGCTAGACTAGCAGCTGTCTATTAAAATACATTTTAATAAGATGGTTGGCAACTGCTGAAATGAAGGAATATTAGCGGCAGCTCATTTTTATCAACTTCTGGGCTCATCACGTCACTCCAGGACATGAGGGGTCAAGTATTGCTGATGGTCTTTCTTACCACCCACAACTCTGAGAAACTACCCAATGAGGGCCCATGACTCCGCCCCTTCCAGTTCAGCGACTATAAAGCTGAGACGCTCCCAGAATGAGTCAGAGCAGACCACCAGATGTGACTCCGACCTGACACTGTGACTGCTCTACAGAGTCTTGAATTGCCTTATTCTTACGGGTCTTGTGTTGCTTGCACCAACATCCATCCATCCATCCATTATCCAACCCGCTATATCCTAACTACAGGGTCACGGGGGTCTGCTGGAGCCAATCCCAGCCAACACAGGGCGCAAGGCAGGAAACAAACCCTGGGCAGGGCGCCAGCCCACCGCAGTTGCACCAACATCCATCCATCCATCCATTTTCCAACCCGCTGAATCCGAACACAGGGTCACGGGGGTCTGCTGGAGCCAATCCCAGCCAACACAGGGCACAAGGCAGGAACCAGTCCCGGGCAGGGTGCCAACCCACCGCAGGACACACACAAACACACCCACACCCAACATGCACCTGTTTATTGTGGTGGACTGCTTAGTTTTTAAAAGAGGCGCCCCGGCTGGCACCCCAACTATTTTTTGGTGGACTTGTGCATCGATCAATTGATAACACCTTGCTGATTTGAACTTTCGGCCTGAAGGCACTAGATGGAGAATTAAATAGATAGCAGCTGAGTGTATTCTGTCTGCGAGGATACACTCAGCCTTCTTCACTACTTATTAGTAATTTGCTCCACGTTCTTGACATTTTGTTGCTCCTTTCCACAGTCTGAATCTTTCTGTTTTGTATATTAAAACAAAATCAATGCGGACAAATGTTATCATTTCTTTTACAGAATCAGTCAACCATACCACCCTGTGAAAATCCAAATTCAGATCCAGAGGAGTGGATGATATTATACACTGAGTCTGCTGTAGGCACTCCCCCATCACCATCTTCACACAAATTCTCCATTCCATATGCATTGCATGATATCAGCATGTGGTATAAACCTAGCAGACCAGAATTTCTAGCATCAGTGAATGTTCAAATGAACCATGACATTAGTGACATTAAATGTGGCATTATAGTTGTGCCAAACATGTTAGAACATTAGAAATACTTTAGATGAGAACAGGCCATCCTGACCAACAACGCTTGCCAATCCCATCCAGCTAATTTCTCCAGCGCAACATCAAGCCAAGTTTTGAGTGCCCCTAGAATCCTACTGTTCACCACACTACTCGGTAATTTATTCCATATGGCTGTAGTTCTCTGTGTGAAGAAAAACTTTATAACATTTGTGCAAAGTTCAACAGATTTTCAACTTTGCCCCCTTGATCTCATTGAACTCATTTTACGCTGGCAAGCTCGATCCACTCGACTATTTCCCTTCATAATTTTAAACCCTTTAATCATGTCTCTTCTTAATCTCCTTTTGGTTCTGTCACCTCCCCAACAAGTTTCATTGTGGTTTACTGACAATGGTGCAAAACTCAAAAAACTACCAGTTATAGGCAATCCTTTGGATGGGAAACAGCTTGTGAATCCAAGGGGTCAAAGAAAAGAGACTGGCCACAAATCCCATCAGAACTGGAGTGCGGAATGTCATCTCAGAACGTACCACTTATTATCCTTTGCCTGCAGTGAGCTACAACAGCCCAAGGCTGTATCGGGTAGCAATGGTTTTAGAGGAGAAACCAGAAAGCTGACTCTAGGAGGTACAGAAGAATCAGAACTGGACAGTTGAAGAAAATCTAATACAGTAAATCCTGAATTTTTTCTGTTAAGACAGATTGGGAGAGAATGGGGAGATCATAAGGTCGCTGGAAAGGGGTGTGTGGCGCTCCCAATATGTCTGCAAAAGGAAGAAGGTCCACGTCTTTAGTATCCTGGTGCTTCATGTCTTTCTATATGGATGCTATCCAGTGACCTGAGATGAAGACTGGACTCCTTTGGTACTGTGTCTCTTTGGAGTAACACTGGTTTGACTTTGTGTCGAATGAGCAGTTGCTCATGGAGTCCCAGATGAGGCACATTACCTGCATTGTGAGGGAGCATCATTTACTGCACTATGGCCATGTGGCGCTATTCCCTGAGGGCTTTCAGGATCCACATTGTTGAGGACCCAAGAGGCTGGACCAGGCCAAGGGGATGCCCACGTAACACCTGGGTGCGGCAGATAGATGGTCATTTCCGGAGAGGGTTGCCAAGCAGGATCCTGAGTTGTTTCATCATGTGGTGGGTGCAGCAACGAGCTGTGAGTCCATGCTTCCCTACATGACCTGCCTTTTGTTCAACAGCATAGAGACAAAACAAGGCATAGAAGAGATGTATGTCCAGCTGCTCAACTCAATAAATCAAAACTTCTCAACTGATATTACATTGCTCTGGCATCCAGTTAATAGTCCATAATGCTGAGGTGTTCACCAAGGTGACATCAATTTCAAAGAGCTCAGTTGGTTAGATGGTGAACCCACGAAAACAATGATCGAAATATCAAAGAATTTCCTTTGCTATTTTCATGGCCACTGGTCTTAAATTATTTGAACCTTTCTATTTATATTGCAGGAGTTATTGTAGTCCATTTAGTCAGTGTCATTGTCCTACCACAAGAAGAATCAAAACTGGACTGTTGAAGAAATGGAATCAAACAGTTTGGTCAGGCAAATCCTCCTTTCATGTTCATCCTGATGATGGGCAGATCAGGTGGAGCCATCCTGTTTGGTGTTAACCCTACTGAGTATCTTTGGGAAGAAGATGTTATGGTTCTGCTTGTTTAAGTTCTGCATTGTCTTTTTTTGTTTAACTTGAAGTATTTTCCACATGTTTAATATGTTTATTTACTTAATATGTATATTTTTCATTATTGTGTAGTTATGTTTCTATCTGTGGTCCAATTTGCTTTGTGGGTGGCCACCTGTCTGTCTTCATGTTTGAACCGCCCCCCAACTCCACCCACTGGTCTAATGTGGTTTGTTGTCATTTTCTTGGTGTTGGTGGGCTCTCTTGTGTTTTGCTTTCTTGGTTACTTAATTACTGGATTTCAGACCTCTATTGTATTTTTGAACCCAATTCTTGGATTCTGGTTTGAGACTTTGCCCTGCTATCGGATTGCCTTCTGACTTGTCCATTTGTGCCTTTTGTGGTCTTTTGGGCATTTATGAATTACAGAGCATTTTGAAAAAAATCTTTTATTTAATAAAAATTCTTTGTCTGCCTCTTGCATCCCGCCACTGGTTAGTGGTTACCCCTTCTCTGCGGGGGGAATTTGCTACAGTATTTTTGGACATATATAGTTGTGCTTAAAAGTTTGTGAACCCTTTAGAATTTTCTATATTTCTGTATAAATATGACCTAAAACATCTTCAGATTTTCACTCAAGTCCTAAAAGTATAAAAAGAGAAACCAGTTAAACAAATGAGACCAAAATATTATACTTGGTCATTTATTTATTGAGGAAAATGATCGAATATTACATATTTGTGAGTGGCAAAAATACGTGAACCTCTAGGATTAGCAGTTAGTTTGAAGGTGAAATTCGAGTCCGGTGTTTTCAATCAATGGGATGTCAATCAGATGTAAGTGGGCACCCTGTGTTATTTAAAGAACAGGGATCTATCAAAGTCTGCTCTTCACAACACACGTTTGTGGAAGTGTATCATGGCACGAACAAAGGAGATTTCTGAGGACCTCAGAAAAAGAGCTGTTGATGCTCATCAGGCTGGAAAAGGTTACAAAACCATCTCTAAAGAGTTTGGACTCCACCAATCCACAGTCAGACAGATTGTGTACAAATGGAGGAAATTCAAGACCATTGTTACCCTCCCCAGGAGTGGTCGACCAACAAAGATCACTCCAAGAGCAAGGCGTGTAATAGTCAGCGAGGTCACAAAGGACCACAGGGTAACTTCTAAGAAACTGAAGGCCTCTCTCACATTGGCTAATGTTCATGTTCATGAGTCCACCATCAGGAGAACACTGAACAACAATGGTGTGCATGGCAGGGTTGCAAGGAGAAAGCCACTGCTCTCCAAAAAAAACATTGCTGCTCGTCTGCAGTTTGCTAAAGATCACGTGGACAAACCAGAAGGCTATTGGAAGAATGTTTTGTGGATGGATGAGACCAAAATAGAACTTTTTGGTTTAAATGAAAAGCGTTACGTTTGGAGAAAGGAAAACACTGCATTGCAGCATAAGAACCTTATCCCATCTGTGAAACATGGTGGTGGTCGTATCATGGTTTGGGCCTGTTTTGCTGCATCTGGGCCAGAAAGGCTTGCCTTCATTGATGGAACAATGAATTCTGAATTATATCAGAGAATTCTAAAGGAAAATATCAGGAAATCTGTCCATGAACTGAGTCTCAAGAGAAGGTGGGTCATATAGCAAGACAACGACCCTAAGCACACAAGTCGTTCTACCAAAGAATGGTTAAAGAAGAATAAAGTTAATATTTTGGAATGGCCAAGTCAAAGTCCTGACCTTAATCCAATCGAAAAGTTGTGGAAGGACCTGAAGTGAGCAGTTAATGTGAGGAAACCCACCAACATCCCAGAGTTGAAGCTGTTCTGTACGGAGGAATGGGCTAAAATTCCTCCAAGCCGGTGTGCAGGAATTAACAAAAGTTACTGGAAACGTTTAGTTGCAGTTATTGCTGCAAAAGGGGGGGGGGGGGGTCACACCAGATACTGAAAGCAAAGGTTCACATACTTTTGCCACTCACAAATATGTAATATTCGATCATTTTCCTCAATAAATAAATGACCAAGTATAATATTTTTGTCTCATTTGTTTAACTGGTTTCTCTTTATCTACTTTTAGGACTTGAGTGAAAACCTGATGATGTTTTAGGTTAATTTATGCAGAAATATAGAAAATTCTAAAGATTTCACAAACTTTCAGCTGTAGATGTGTGGCCAGTTTCCCTTTCTGGGGGTCTGCCCACACCAGACGCCAGTAGGTGAGATTCGAGACCTGACCAGATTAAGTACGACTCTGCTGGGTGCATCAGCAAAGAATCTGGCCTGCTCCTTGGCCAATGTGGAGGCCCCTAAAGAATTTGTGGTGAAGAACAGACCTGGAAAGGGCTGTGTGCAGTCATCAATTTGCAGCAACTGTGTAACACTGTTATTTCCAAATGGTTCTGCATTTATGAACATGTCGTAGAAACCATGTCCAAATACATTCCCGTTGTTCTGAAATACAACACTAAAAACAACATTTATTTATATAGCACATGTTCATACCAATAATGTAGCTCAAAGTATTTTACATGATGAAGAAAGAATAAAAAGGCAAAATAAATAAGAATTAAAATAAGGGAACACTACTTAACATAGAATAAAGGTAAGGTCTGATGGCCAGGGTGGACAGAAAAAACAAAAAAATACTCCAGACGGCTGGAGAAAAAAATAAAATCTGCTGGGGTTCCAGGCCACGAGACTGCCCAGTGAGAAAGGAAAAATCGTTAAGTTATAATATTGTATGCATTAATGTACTAATAATCAATAAGCCATTGTTTTAACTGCCTCTGCTAAATGCATGTAAACGGTAACTTGTAACATTTTTAGAAAATTGCTGACTTTAAGTCTGATCTAAAAGGAAGACTGTTGATCTATTAGGAAATGTCTGCATATTTTGTCTTATCAGCAGCAAACAGGTACTTTCACTTCTGCCTTATTATTTTGAGCCAAATGATGTAACCATTGGGTCTAGTACTGAACCCCCCCAAAAATATTGTGTAATTTTGTCTCATGCTAAGCTTGACTCTGAAGTCTGTTATAAAAGGGAACTCAGCCTCCGCAATATTGGGGGCTTTTTGCTAGTAACTGTCACTGACATAGCTGGCAGGCTGCAAGAGGCTCTCTGCTCACTAAAAATTAATAAAGAAACTGTTATATTTTTTTTGTGATCATTGTCGGTCTGCTGTTTCCCTCGAACCTTCAACCACACCAGCCCCCTCTAGGCATTCTACTTAACATAAATGACCTCAATCAGTCCTTATTGTATTCAGGGTTGTCATGGAAGAACTTGATGATGACGGTCATGTGGACTTCTGGCCTTTAATCTATCAATGTAGGGACATCAAGGTGCTTTGATAAGGTGGTGGTGGTGTAGGTCGCCACCCCAGAAAACCGGGAAAAGAACAGAAGAGAAAGTAGGGGTCAGTACGGATTTTGAATATGAATACCTTGAATAATAATGATAATTAATTGAATATACAGATCATCAGGATTAAACTAAGATGAAGCTATGAGAAAGCCATGTTAAAGTAATGTGTTTTTAGTAGTTTTTAAAGTGCTCCACCATATTAGCCTGGTGAATTTCTATCAGTAAACTATTCCAGATTTTTGGTGCATAACAGCAGAAGGCCGCCTCACCACTTCTTGTAAGTTTAGCTCTTGGAATTCTAAGCAGACACTCATTTGAAGATCTAAGGTTACGATGTGGAGTGTAAGGTGTAAGACATTCTGAAATACAAGATGGAGCAGATTATTGAATGCTTTATAAACCATAAGCAGGATTTTAAAGTCAATTCTGAAAGACACAGGTAACCAGTGTAGTGACATCAGAACTGGGGTGATGTGCTCAGATTTTCTTTTCCTAGTTAAGATTCTAGCAGCTGCATTCTGCACTCGTTGTAATCGATTGATGTCTTTTTTGGGTGGTCCTGAGAGGAGTGCATTACAGTAATCTAGTCAACTGAAAACAAAAGCGTTGATTCATTTTTCATCATCTTGCAATGTTATAAGAGGTCTAACGTTTGCTATATTTCTTAAGTGGAAAAATGCTGTCTTAGTAATATGATTAATATGTGATTTAAAATTCAGGTCAGAGTCAATAGTTACCCCTAAATGCTTTACCTCCATCTTAACTTTGAAGACTGAAGGCCAAAGGAGGAACAACACACCTAGTCAATGCACTTAATAAATTGGTAACTCAGTGTAGTCTGATGAGTAGGCCACTCTGGATTGAGTCTTCACACTGCAGGTCAAGCAACCATAGTATCTCCTGTCTCCTTAAAAGCCCATTTGACAGTTGAAAAAAATCTAATAAATCCTAAATTTTTTCTGTTGGCTTTTTGCTGAACATTATAGAGACAAATGTGATGGTGAATGCCTTGACAAAACAAGGTGTAGAAAAGATGTATGTCCAGCAGCTCAAGTCAATACCTTATTTACTTGTGTACCATGCACCTTCGTGTAAGACGCGTACCCTAATTTTTATAAAGAAAATTGCGCAAATCGTTTTGCCCCGTGTACGACGCGCGTTTAGAGAGAAAGAGAGAGAGCGCAAGCGAGAGAGACAGAGAGAGCGCAAGCAAACGAGTGCGCAAGCGAGAGAGAGAGCGCGAGTGCACAAGCAAGAGAGAGAGAGCATGAGTGTGCGAGCGAGAGAGAGAAAGAGAGCGGGAGTGCACGAGCGAGAGAGAGAGAGAGAGCGTGAGTGCGCGAGCGAGAGAGAGAAAGAGAGCGCAAGCAAGCGAGTGCACAAGCGAGAGAGAGAGAGAGAGCATGAGTGTGCGAGCGAGAGAGAGAGCGCGAGTGCGCGAGCGAGAGAGAGAAAGAGAGAGAGCGCGAGCAAGCGAGCGAGAGAGAGAGCGTGAGTGTGCGAGCGAGAGAGAGAGAGAGAGAGCATGAGTGTGCGAGCGAGAGAGAGAGAGCGCGAGTGCGCGAGTGAGAGAGAGAAAGAGAGCGCGAGTGCGCGAGTGAGAGAGAGAAAGAGAGCGCAAGCAAGCGAGTGCGCAAGCGAGAGAGAGAGAGAGAGAGAGCATGAGTGTGCGAGCGAGAGAGAGAGCGCGAGTGCGCGAGCGAGAGAGAGAAAGAGAGAGAGCGCGAGCAAGCGAGCGAGAGAGAGAGCGTGAGTGTGCGAGCGAGAGAGAGAGAGAGAGAGCATGAGTGTGCGAGCGAGAGAGAGAGAGCGCGAGTGCGCGAGCAAGCGAACGAGAGAGAGCGCGAGCAAGTGAGCGAGCCCAAGCAGAAGAAGTAAACATTACAGAATTACATTTCCTCATGTATGACGCGCACCTGATTTTCTAATGCTAATTTTCGGGATAAATGTACACATGGCACACACGTAAATACGGTACATCAAAACTTCTCAACTGATGTTATATTGCTTTACTGTCCAGTCAATATTCCATAATGCCGAGGCGTTCACCAAGGAGACATCATTTTCAAAGAGCTCAGTTGGTAAAATAGAGGTGTCAGCATTATCAGTATTGATGGCAAGAAACTTCCTCAATTCACTCAATTGCAGTTTGCTGATGACTTTGTGATTTACCACTCGTAGATCTGAGGATGGAGTATGTTGTCTGCGTGATCTTGACGGAGCAAGTGAAGCAGTGGCCTTGGGGATCAATGGAAATAAAACAAACCTTTCTGCTGATACAGAGAGATAAGATGTGGGGTGTACTTGATTAAAGATGTCTTGTCTAACGCAAGCACTTGGGAGAAGGTTGGAAGGCTCAAATAATGTTATTTCTCAGCCTGAACTGAGCGTTGGTAGTGTCATCTGTCATCTGGCCAACTCTCCTTCTGTCCCTCTGCAGACCAGCAGAAGAACCACCCAAACAGTGACATCACCATCAACCTTCCCTCTGATGACACTAGTTTCGTCCATAATTGATTACCACTTCCCACACCAATCACTGCCTCCCTGGACCATCTCCTTCCTGTCTCCGCCATATAAAAGTCTCTGTGTACCTTCTGTAACCAGTTCCTGTTTTTGAACCCAATTGTAACCACAAGTTTTGTTTTTGCTGTGACTTCAGTATACGAGGTGGCCATCCCCAAATCTTTTTGTGTCTCCCGCTCCCCTTTTTACAGTCTCTTCCTAACTCTACCTCAGTCAAGTGAGTACTTCCACACACACACACACACACACACACACACACTTGACAGGGAGATATTGCACTGAAGAAGTGCAGCATGGCTTACTTTCAACTGCACAAAGCCAAAATTACAAGAGTTCAAAACCACCATACTATGTTTTTACCATCAATGATATACGGCTGCGAGGTACAGGAAAATATTTATGCACCCGGCCATTAATAAAGGGACAAGCGGAAACTGAGAGCAGAGAGCAGTTCCATCCCCCATATGCCAGGTGGCAGTGGCCCTCATATAACAACCCAGTCGGGACAACTGCAAGGGTGCTTGGGAGATGGAGTCCTGCAAGAGTCCCTAAGGGCCAATAAAGGGTGCTGTCCGAGAAGAACCTCCTTACTTTCTTTTTTTGGTCTGGAAGCATTTCCCAGAAGGTACAGCCCGGGTCTGGCTTAAAAAGGAACCTGCTGCCACTCATGAATGAGTCAGATTCGGGAGACAGGGGGCAACACTCAAATGGAGGATGGAAGGAGGAAGAATTGCTGTTTTGATTCATTATTGTAGCTAATTGCTGGAGATATTGTTGGAAAGTTGCTTTTGAAAAGAATAGCAATCCTTTATTTTATTCAAACATTTTGTGGTTTATTGCTGTGTCTGTGGTTTGGGACTCTCTGGCGCATCCCCCCTCCCCGCACCCCCTTTGTGGTTACACTACTCAAAACAGATGTGGAGAAGCTTAATGCCACACAGTCTGTAATGGAGAGATGGGCACTGAAAGTATCTCTCAAAGGAAATTTGGCATAGATTTGGCTTCAAAGTTGTCATCATATCAGCATCAACACTAAGTACACATGGGTAGGACATGTGGTATGCATGTCTGATGACAGATGGACACGGAAAATGACATTCTGGTGGCCCAACAACTTCATGCACCCAATAAATAAGACCTCCAATGTGATGGTGAGATGGACTATGGAAAGACCTCAGTCCTAACTGGAACATCATAGCAAAGAACCTATAAAAATATGAACAGCTGCTGGCCACCTAACTTCATACGGTGAATCCACAAAAACGAGGATCGAAGTATTGAAGATTCTCCATTGGTCTTAACTTAGATGAACCTTTTGAGATTTTTGTGCAGAGTTCCTGTAGTCCATTTAGTCAGCGGGCAGTGTCCTGCTACAAGGTCACAAATCGGCAGGACAACAAAGCAAAAGTAAAAAAGACTAGGAGATGAATGCAGCTACCAGAAAATAGAGTGGGGTTCAGAATGAGAACGTCAAATGAATGTGCAAATAAACCCAATATGTGAAGTTGGGAGTACCTAGACGAAAGCTGTTGATTCTAAAGTCTAAGTGAAAACAGAAATCACAAAATGTTTGTTTTGTATCAGGAATACTAAGGTGTTAGCCATTATGGATGTAATGAGAAGTCAAGCAAAATGACCCCTTTTATTGGCTAACTAAAAAGATTACAATATGCAAGCTTTTGAGGCAACTCCTGAATAAGGGGCCTGAGTTGCCTCGAAAGCTTGCATATTGTAATCTTTTTTGTATCAGCATAAAAACGGATGTGTCTATGATTTCACACTTCTGGGACATGACCAGTGCCAGTGCTGGGTTATTTTGCACTCTAGGCCAAGCTTATTAGCACGCCAACTGACTGTTCGGTAGCTAACCTGTGTGGCTGGGTCCCCCCTACCCACTTATGATTCACCCTCTAGGTGGCTCTGGCCCTCGGCACAACCCCTGACAATCATACAACGCGTCATACTACAGACTTCAAAAAATAAAATGGCACTGCAGGAAAGTTAGGCCAGTAAATCTGGGATTAAGCCAATTGGCGTGAGGCCTTTCCAGGCAGGCAAAGGAGACCTTTTGTGGCCAGTGATGCCTTTTGGAAGCCTCAAACCCCCTTTTGCCATGTGGAAGACTCCACTTCATGCCACATGGGCATATTCCTAAAATCACTGAAGCATCATGAGGTCTATCTATCTATCTATCTATCTATCTATCTATCTATCTATCTATCT
>JANRMT010062789.1:24680103-24690126 GCA_026402145.1 Polypterus bichir lapradei | reverse complement strand
TATCTATCTATCTATCTATCTATCTATCTATCTATCTATCTATCTATCTATCTATCTATCTATTTTATAGTAACTTTTATCTATTTATCTATCATATAGTGTCTGTGGCTCAGGATGCCCTAAAATCATAATGTTGTTCATTCTCACTCACTCGCCTGTAGGAGTCCTGCTTTGAGGCAGAGGACAAATTCTTACACTGGTTAACGCAGTTTCTAGGAGTAATTCTGAGACACTTGGCACGTTTGGGCACAGACCTGATGCCAGCTGCATGTGCCATGCATTCTGTGTATCTTCCAAGGTGGATGCTGAATTGTGAGTAGCAATTCTGTGTTTCTCACGACTTGAGGAGGTGCCCACTTCCTGGGTAGTGCCCTTGGTGCTGCCACACACAAAAGGCCTTTCATTGTTCTTTGCCGGGGTAGTTTGTTTTAGGCCAAGCAAAAATAAATTTAATAATAAAGTGTTGTTTGAAAAGAAAACTTTAAAAAGAAGCCAAAAGTAACATTGTAATGTGGAACGGTGGAATAAAGTTGAAGTGAAATAAACACAGCCATAGATTCCACCTGTCATAACTTCGTAACGTTTTAGGTGCAGAGTTCCAATAAAAAAAAATTCTCTTCCTGTTAATAAATAACTAGCTTCCGTATGCAACATGCGGATTAATCTGACAGACGGGAGTAAAGATTTCAGGCCGTCTGCCAGCCTGGAAGAAAAAATACTCTAAAAAGTAATTTCTCTCTGATCCGTTTTTTCAATTTTTCCACAGACTGTTCACACATATGCGAGGCACTGCGACCAAGGAGCCAACAGATTACAGATCCACACCTCCATCCTGGAGATGTTTTTTAAGACCTTTGGTGGATATTTTTGGTGTTTTTAAATATTAAAAAATTAGGGCCAGCTTGGAAGAAGGCCTGGCCCTTCAAGACACAGTGGGGCACTGGAATGGTGAGTGACAGAGGAGCCACTGAAGGGAAGGCCACTTTTCTGATCCCAGAAGGAGTTGCACAGCCTCTATGCCCAAAAGGCCCGCACTTCACACCATCAACAAAGTCAGGAAAAGTTACATCTTTCATTTTTGAAAGTACATTTTTAGGTTGAACCAATCAGTGAGAAGCCGTCCAATCGCATTGCATGACATTATGTGCAATGAACGGTGTGATGGGTGGCTGCGGTATTAGCTGAAATCTGCCATTCTTATCAAGTAGATAAGAGTTACATCATGATAACAAAAAGAAAATAACAGAGCAGTTCTCAAAGCAAGCCAACGACACAACACGCCTTTACCAAACTATGTCTTAAATAACATTTATGCTTAAATTATCAGTGGAAGGCAGAATTGGTGAAATGCCACCACTGAGTGTCATGAGTAGAGATTTCTGTATGTCAGGTATGGAAGAAAATTTTAACAGATATTGCCCCCTGGAATGCCCTATTTGAAACAATAAAAACACAGGCAGGAGAAGGCGATTATTCTTCATTATTCTTTGGAAGAGGAAACAGCATATCTTATTATCAAGGGTTGCAAAGGAAAAGAGCAACCTCTGCGCAATATTTATATAATTCATTGATTAGATCAAAATTCTAAGGAATTCATTACATAATCAGAAAATTTTGATTAGTTACACCCAGTTGATACCTTAAATAACCCCATCCACTAGGTTGATTGTGTCATAAATAAAGAATCACCACAGAAATAAAAAGAGTTAGGGAATGACCCCGTACAATGTTCAGCAAAAACAAAGCAAAGAAATATTTGCAAAAAGTGATCAAAAACCAAAGCAATTGACAAACTGTAACAGTGACATGGCATTATTTATACAAAAATATGACTGATGGAAGTGATGTGGCAGGAGATGATGTCAGACCAGGTGGACAGAAGTGACATCATCATTGGGAGACTTGAAATGATGTCATCATGGTTGTGGCGGAAGTGACGTCATCATTGGGAGACAGGAAGTGACGTCATCATCGGGAGATCAGAGGTGACATCATCACAAGGAGCCTGGAAAAGTGACATCATCATCAGGAGACAGGAAGTGATGTCATCATCGGGAGAACAGAGGTGACATCATCATCGGGACTCGGAAGTGGAAGTGACGTTGGGCGGCCGTTTTGTAAATCCGGAAGTTTGAATTCTCAGTAAATGGAATTATTTTTCTTCTTTTGGTTTGATGAAAAAGAGAGAGAGGTGTTAGTACCATAAATCAACCCTTCATCTCATGATGTTTCACTCACCTCAGGGCTTGTTGACTGCCTCCTAAGCGCACGTGTGTGACAATTGATAGTCCTTAAGAGTATGTGACTTTTCAGGAGGGTTGACAGTTCACTATGTGCATAGGATGCTCGTTCATTTTTATGTTCTGATTCATATGTTTCCTAAGTTTGCCCCCAACAGGAAACTTAGTGCATAACAATAGAACAGTGATTACACCTTCAAATATAACAATTTCTCTTAAGCTTTATATAAAAATAACTAAAATACATTTATCACAGTGAATAATAAAATAACAGCTACAGCCTTTAAGCATAAGCTCAGAAGAATATGAGACTCAGCACATGCTAGGTGCACATTGGACCAGGCTTCAAAATTCAACTCTTACACCGGTGAAACGAGTATTAAGGTGCGCCCATCTCCTGTCCACCTTGCTCACCCACTGTAGATGACCAGAGGCCTATTAATAAAGACGAGCAGAGCAGCCTGACAGCCCCTGGCCCAGGCAGAAATAACAACATGCAGTGTGTGAATAGAATAACATCCATCATCCAACCCGCTATATCCTAACTACAGGGTCACGGGGGTCTGCTGGAGCCAATCCCAGCAAACACAGGAAACAAACCCCGGGCAGGGCACCAGCCCACCGCAGGGCACACACACACACCAAGCACAATTTAGAATTGCCAATGCACCTAATTGCATGTCTCTGTGGCAGGAAGCCAAAGCACCCAGAGGAAACCCACGCTAAGCGAACCCGGGTCTCCTAACTGCGAGGTGGCAGTGCTACTCACTGCACCACCATGCCACCCTAGAATAACATTGGGTTCTCAAAATGTTTCAAAAGTTAATGCCAAACTGGTTTTCCTCTGAATTGCAAAAAACTGACCAGGCACAGCACGGTTTTATTTTAATTTGATACCAGAGAAAACATTTCTTTAAAGAGTTCCTGTCTTCATCAGAGAGGCATGCAAATTTGAAATATGATAGAAACTGCATGTAATGTTCTTCTAGGTATTGACAACTAAAAGGGTGTGTGGCGGACGACTGGGGCTCATGCCTGGCCAGGACGTCCCTTCAGTAAATGCTTCTGGGGAAGCAAGCATGGGCTACACAATACCTCCCCCGGGTCGCTAGATGGCAGCCCTCCTGGGTGGCAGTGGTGCCACAGATTCCCGCAGGGCTACATGGGAGATGGAGTTCTCCAGGGCCACCAGGGGGTGCTGCAGGGGTTCCTGAGCCCGTCTGGGCGGTTCTTCAGCCACACCTAGAAGTGCAACTGGAAACGGGTGATCAAGCACCTGGAGCACTTCCGAGTGGACTATTAAAGGAGCCAGCAGCAAAGTCGATGAGGAGGGAGACAACGCTTGCCGGTGAGGAGTGGGGGTGAAGAGGAGATTATTTGTGCTTGTGCTTGTGCTTTTTGGTTTTGGTGGAACTTTGTTGTGCTTGTGGGACATGGGGAAGACGTGCCCCACAGGTGAAGAAAATAAAAGTTTATTTCTTTTACACGTGTGCCTCCCATGTCTGTCTGTGTCAGGCAGGCGCTCATATAGCGCCTTTTCACAAGTGTTAAATGCAGGAAATCGTCTATGATTTCTCAGAATTCCATTAGTACAGGGGTGTTGGTTATGTTTGGTGGAGTTTTTTTAAAGCTTTAAATTCTGTTATTTTTATGTTTAATATTAATGACCAGACTTGAAGAGTCCTGATTTGGTCTATTTCATTTGTGGAATTGTGATTGTCATCTTTGTTGTTTCATATTGTTAATCCTTTCCATGAATGCCACTGTGATGTTGATAGCAGTCATGCCTTGATTAAACTGCCACAGGCGACAAATTGTGTTTGATGATTGAAACCAAAAAATGGTGACATTCACACTGCAGCTCCGTTCCCATTTTGTCACTCATATGTGTTTTTGGAGACGTGTGATTAGCAAAAAAAACAAGGATTTATACTGCTCTCGTAACAAATGTTTTTATATTCAAACCTGTCCAATCGCACTCCCACCATTGCTTTGGGCCACTTGTTGCTTTGTATAGAACACCAGCAATGACAAATGCACACAAGCCCACAGCAATGATTTTTCATTTCTTGGTTCTCTTCCTTGCCATCATGAGCTGATGAATTCACAGATGTTCCATATTGAAATGTGATGAAGCGCCTAGGGATCCATGGTTGTGCGTGTTTTACAAATAAAGAGAGCGTTTTCAGACTCGGATGGGAGTAGATGTGCGAGGTAACATGGTGGAGCAGCACTGAAGGTTGATGGGGAGATTGGCTGACTATTCATCCACATGCAGCTCAGCTGATTGCCTCATCAATAGCACCTGATGACCCCGATTCTATTGACTCACTAACACAATGTCTGACTTGTATCTCAGAATGGATGAATAGTAACTTTCTCAAGTTAAATAAACAGAAAACTGAAATCTTAGTGATTGGCAATAATGGATACAATGAGGCTATTAGAAATAAACTGGATACATTAGGATTAAAAGTCAAGACGGAGGTAAAAAGCTTAGGGGTAATTGTTGACTGTAATCTGAATTTTAAATCACATATTAATCAGATCACTAGGACAGCATTTTTTCACTTAAGAAACATAAGTAAAGTTAGACCTCTTATATCACTGAAAGATGCTGAGAAATTAGTTCACGCGTTTGTTTTCAGTCGACTAGATTACTGTAACGCACTCCTCTCAGGACTACCCAAGAAAGACATAAATCGTTTGCAACTAGTGCAGAATGCAGCTGCTAGAATCCTAACTAGGAAAAGAAAATCCGAACACATTTCTCCAGTTCTGATGTCACTACACTGGTTACCTGTGTCATTCAGGATTGACTTTAAAATTCTGCTTATGGTTTATAAAGCCTTAAATAATTTCGCTCCATCTTATATATCGGAATGTCTGACACCTTATATTCCAAATCGTAACCTCAGATCCTCAAATGAGTGTCTCCTTAGAATTCCAAGAACAAAACTTAAAAGAAGTGGTGAGGCGGCCTTCTGCTGCTATGCACCTAAAATCTGGAATAGCCTGCCAATAGGAATTCGCCAGGCTAATACAGTGGAGCACTTTAAAACACTGCTGAAAACACATTACTTTAACATGGCTTTCTCATAACTTCAATTTAACTTAATTTAACTTAATCCTGATACTCTGTATGCTCAATTTCCTCATAATAACTATTCATGGTGGCTCTAAAATCCGTACTGACCCCTACTCTATTTTCTGTTTCTTTTTCCGGTTTCTTTGTGGTGGTGGCCTGTGCCACCTCCACCTACTCAAAGCTTCATGATGCTCCAACAATGATGGATGGACTAAAAGGCAGAATTCTACATGACCATCATCATCAAGCCTTTCCGTGAGAACCCTAAATCCAAAGAGGACTGTTTCATTTATGTTAGGTAGAATGCCCAGAGGGGACTGGGCGGTCTAATGGTCTGGAATCCCTACAGATTTTATTTTTTTTTTCTCCAGCCGTCTGGAGTTTTTTTTGTTTTTTCTGTCCCCCCTGGCCATTGGACCTTACTCTTATTCGATGTTAATTAATGCTGATTTATTTTGTTTTCTTATTGTGTCTTTTATTTTTCTATTCTTTATTATGTAAAGCACTACTGTTTGTATGAAAATGTGCTATATAAATAAATGTTGTTGTTGTTGTTGTTGTATTAGCACTCCGGGGTCTGAAATCCGCGCACCTGCATTACAATCATCTTAAAAGGAGCTTGAGCAGGATAGTGGGAAAGAACAAGAATCAGTGAAGGAAAAGGCAGAATCGGGCAGGTGAGCCAGTGCGATAGAGAGAAGGCAGAGCGGTCTGTGACCCAGCATGGCCCACCGAGGACAGGTCGCACCCGCTGAGCAATATGGAGGAGTGGGGAGCAATCGAGTGCTCCCAGTCGTCTTACAGATGCCAGTGGAGGCAACTGGAATGAGGAGTTCCGGTTCAGAGCACCCCAGTGGCTGGGGCGAGAGGAGGGGCGCCTCAGCTTTCAGAGTCTCCGGCTGGCTGCAAGACCCGAGAAAGGTGAGCTGGGGAGGCGGGAAGCAAAATACGTTCTGGTATGGATGAAGTGGCATGAAAGGGGAGTAACCTGAGTTTTATTGTTGGTTGTATCTGTTTTATTTACTGCTGGTTTTGATCTCCATGAAGGCACTTCTTTTTATTGATGACTAGCCATCCCCTGCGGCTTCACACGCATAGTAATGAAACAGCACAAATTTAAAAATCAATAAAAGACAGATATCACTAGCTAAGATATCTCAGATTCGCGCAAATATATCGCTCCTGCAGGTAAACTATGATTCTTGGCGCAATAAGAGAAGTCACAAAGTCAACTGGAATGTTCAAGCAAATTCTAAAGGAAAATCCAATCTAAATCCGTTAAGTAGTTTTCTCGTTCGCTAGCTAAGCGGTGTTAAGCTTACACCCCTTGGCTGGCACGTGAGTGAGGACGGCCCCGCCACCCTCCCCTCGGCCCACAGCCTCTCTCTCAAATTCGCGCAAATAAATCAGTACCGCAAGCAAACTATGATACTTAGCGCGATGAGAGCAGTCACAAAATCAACCAGAATGTTCAAGCAAATTCTAGAAAAAATCCCGATCTAAACCTAAATCTAAGCAGTTCTCACGCGAAAAGTGGACAGACATACAGACAGACTGACTGACATTGGATTTTATATATATATATATATATATAGAGAGAGAGAGAGAGTTAACAAACAATGAAGACTCACTAATGTGTTTGTCTTGCGTCTTGTATGCATTGTGAATAAGGCGCTATATAGGTGCCCGACCCAGCACAGATTCGCACTGAGGCACGTGTTCAATAAACAAAGTTTTATTTTTCTCTTCAGTTGTGGGGCACGTCTTCCCTGTGTCCCAGAAGACCAACACAGTCCCAAACCAATTCTTCCTCTGACGGCGGCACCACCACTCCTCTCAGGCAACCTCGTCCTCTTCCTGGCTCCTGAGTAGTGGCTGCAGGCTCTTTTTGTAGCCCCCCCCCCGGAAGTGCTCCAGGTGGTAATTGGCCTAATTAGGTTACACTTCCGGGTGTGGTTGCATTGCAGCCCACAGAGGCTCGTTAAGCCATGCAGCTCCTCCGGGTGGCGGCCATGGAGCCCAACAGGTCTGAGTCCTGAAGTCCCACACCTGTGGCCCCGATGTAACCCAGGAGGGCTGCCACCAAGCGTTCCAGGGGACGTAGATTGCATCCCATGGCTGCTCCCCAGTGTTGAAGGGGCATCCCGGCCAGGCATAAGACCCAGCCGCCCGTCACAGCATGTTATCATCCAGTTGACACTCGGAACTGGCCAACTCTATTTAATTACACAAGCAACAGGGGCGCGGTGGAGCTCAAACATAAAGAATGCTGGCAGTCACTTCTAGTTCGCCCTCTGGTGGCTGTTCCGAGTGTCAACTGGATGATAACATGCATACAAGACCGTAAGATCACACCCCACTCTATCCAGAAGAGGGTGGGTTAGGGTTGATTTCACCCTACAGTATTTTTAGTCTAACAATGAGAAACATGTGTACCAAATTTCATGAAAATCGCTCCAGCCGTTTGGAAGTGATGCTGGAACATACAGTACATACATAAACACACAAATACATACATACCTGTAGATTTATATATATATATATATAGATATATAGAGAGTGATTATTTATTTATTGGATTGGGTTGTATTGAGGATTACTTATGTTCTGTTCTGTGTATTGTATTGTATTTACCCCCCTTTTTTTGACACCCACTGCATGCCCAACCTACCTGGAAGGGGGGATCTCTCTTTGAATTGCCTCTCCTAAGTTTTCCTCCATTTTTTTTCCCTACAACGGTATTTTTTTTGAGAGTTTTTCCTCTTCTTCTTAGAGAGTCAAGACTTTGGGGTTGTCAAAAGGCAGGGTCTGTTAAAGCCCATTGAGGCACGTCTTGTGTGATTTTTGGATTATACAAAAATAAATTGTATTGTATCCTTGTATTGTATTTATTGAAGAATGGCACTTTTGGCACTTGGGGTTTCGGACCCCTGCTTAAAGAAATCTAAAAGCACTGTGGCACTTTATACCTTCCTCTTGCTGTGTTATGTGTCCTCATGCCGATACATGACTATTGAAGGTGACGGGTTCGAGGAGCGTGGCCACTGCAGCCAACCTGGACCATCATGTGAAACAACATAAAGTATAAAACAGCAAATCGCCTCTGTGTTCAAAAACTGTTTTATTCATTTTGTGTAGATGTAGCATGATCAGGATAGACATCAACTAATATCAGATTTGGATCAGCCACAAAATAAATCTGAGCAGTCACAAAAAAAATCAGATACGGATGTGGGCAAATTTGTAGGTTCACTTCCATCTCAATGAAGATGTGCTGTATGCCTCCTGAAAAGTGATGACATTTAAAGCAATCGTCCCCTGTGTGCCTGCATGCCTTTGATATGTCATCGAGTAAAGCAAAGGAAGTGTGACGAGAGAGTAAGCATTCCTTATTCTAGAAAGATCTTCTAAAATGGCCTGGACACATTTGTTGGTACCCCTAGTAAAGATCACAAATAACTGGATTTAAATGATTTTTCAAACTTGCTGTTTTCTTTAATGAGCACGTCTCTAATCATGCAGTCAGTTATTCATCCTATTTAAATGGAGAAAAGTCGTCACTTTGCTGTTTGGTGTGATTGTGTGTCCCACATTGAATATGGACCCAAATGAGCAAATGAGAGAGTTATCTGAGGAAATCAGAAAGAAAATTAATGACAAAAATTTGAAAGGAAAAAGCAAGAAGACCATCTCCAAGCAGCTTGATGCTTCTGTGACAAAGTTGCAAATATTACTAAGAAGTTTAAGGTCCATGGGACTGTAGCCAACCTCCCTGGACACGGCCACAAGAGGACAATCAACCACAGAACAGACAAATGTAGACAAAAAGCCAAGGACAACATCCAAAGAGATACAGGCTGAACTCCAAGGTCAAGATCCATCAGTGTCTGATCAAACCTTCATTCACTTTTTGAGTGACAGTGGGCTCACTGTTGAAAGGAAAACATAAAATAGCCAGAGTGGAATTTGCTAAAATGCAAATGGACAAGCCACAGTGCTTCTGGGAGAATGTCCTTTGGACAGATGAGACAAAGTTGGAACTTTATGTCCATAGATGAAAAAATTTAATTTTTTAAAGAAAAGAACACCAGACCTGCTGTGAAATATGGAGGAGGCTCAGTTATGTTTTGGGACTGCTTGGCTTTGTATGGCACAGGGTGCCTTGAGTCTGTGCAGGGAACAATGAAATCTCAGGACTATCGAGACATTCAGGAGTGAAACGTACTGCAAAGTGTCAGAAAGCTACATCTCAGTCGCAGGTCATGGATCCTCCAACAGAATAAGGAGCCAAAATACACAAAGGGCTAAAAGAACCAAGAGTGGCTAAGAACAGAATAATGGAATGTTCTGAAGAGGCATTCAATGATTTGAATCCAATCGAAAATCTATGGATAGAAACATGCAGTCTGGAGAAGACCCCTTCAACCCTGACAGAGCAGTAGCAGCTTGCTGAGGACGAGTGGGCCGAATGACCTGTGGACGGGTGCAGACGTCTCACTGAGAGCTCTACGAGTCACTTGTTTGTAGTGATGGCCTCTAAAGATTGTGCAACAAAATATTAGGTGAAAGGTCCTACCGTTTTCATTTGTGTTATTATTTGAAATATTCAGTTAAATCAAAACTCTATTTATCATATAGTGCCTTTTCTATCTATCTATCTATCTATCTATCTATCTATCTATCTATCTATCTATC
>JANRMT010062789.1:24669390-24680093 GCA_026402145.1 Polypterus bichir lapradei | reverse complement strand
ATCTATCTATCTATCTATCTATCTATCTATCTATCTATCTATCTATCATATAGTGCCTTTCGTATCTATCTATCTATCTATCTATCTATCTGATCTTCCTAGGTGGATGGTGCATCTCCAGACTAACTTACAAATCCTGATGTTTCTACATTCCTACCGCCAGCGACAGGGACTGAACTGGTAACACAGCTCCCTGGCTTAGCCAGCAGGGGGCCTCACACCAATCATCAACTAATAGTGAAGTGCAGTCTCCCCAAAAGGGCAGATCTGCCCACACAAGTGACCTCCACTGGCAGAAGCCATTTTTATTTAATTATCTATCACTTTTATGTTAAGTGGATTTCAAATCACAAGGGCATTAAGACAATCATTCTAACATTTCTATTGTTGGAGTAATGGCAGGACAAATGACTCAGTCAGGGTCATTCCATGAGTCAGTAGTGAGGTCTGAACGGGCATCTTTGTGCTTTATAGCCTGCCAGGCCTCAGTGTCTAATTCTATGGAGTGCCATACAGACAAGTCTACCGTGTATACAGAGGCCAAATCTGAAGCAAGGATGGATGGAAAGCAGAGATGGCTCTCTGATGAATTATTTATTCCCGTTTGCAGTAGTCTGCACTTCTGGTCATTTCCTTGTCTTTCCTTTGCAGCTGAATGTATGGTCACTTGGCACTCGACAGCAGCACAACGCAGTACGTAGCTTGGCAGACCCATTCTTTAAATGAGAAAATGATCCACCCTGGTGGAAGATGCTGCAACAAAGGAAATGAGGCAGCACCAATTTTTATGGCATCTCTCGACATCGTTCTGAAGCCTGGTAGATGTTTCAATTACTCGGACGCTTTCATGATTTCCGATGGACGGAGACGGCTTGCTTATTTGTGTATAAATATAGAAGAGCAGATCTATTAAACAGAGCAGTGCATTAACGGCTGGACTTCTTTTCATCTGTCTGTTTAAAGAGATGGCAACAGGGGGGTGGTGGGTGTGGGGGGATGGCAGCCCTCCGCTGTGTGGTAATACTGTCTTAATGCATTTTTTATAAAAAGCATCTCTCGTGCGTTAATGGCTTTCATTTGTCAGGCCCTGGATGAGAGGAGAGCTGAGGAGAAGCTAAATGAGAAAAAATGACCCTTCCCCTTTGTCTGTCCTTGTGCTAAGCACAGCAATAGGGTGCCACCCCCCCCCCCACCCGCCTTCATCTCGACCCCCACCACCTCCAACGACAGGTAGAAGGTCCACTTAAAGGGGATCTCAAACAGCAGGCAATCAAAGAGTTAGATGTGCGACATTTCCGCTTTGGTCAATGGCGCATTTGTATAAATCAAAGCACTTTGTTTTGCTCTTGGCCGAAGCGGGGCATGGCACTCATTATTGCCTTCCTCCCAAGTTGACGTTTGCTCAATGTGTCGTGAGGTCAGGAAACTGAAATACTGTGAATGAAACTTTCAGGTTCTGAATCAGTAGTTAGAAAATGAACCACTTTGCTGCCTTGAGAAGATTCAATAAACAACACCTTGGACATTATTCCATTGTGAGCCACCAGGGCACATACAGCCGCCCTAACCCGATGTAAGGGACGGCCTGCAGTTTATCCTGGCCAGGACGCCCCAGTGATGGAAGGATGGGGGAAGGCAGCATATCAAGGACACTGCCTCCCTCAAGACGATAGATGGCAGCTTCCCTGGACTGCAGCGGTGCCCCGGATGCCCACAGGGCACTATGGGACTTGGAGTTCAGCAGCACAGCCCTGCTTGGTACCATGGGTGCTGCCAGGGGATGCTGTTGGAAGCTGGTGGGAGAACAAATTCCCTAGGGGGGCGCGAAGTAACAAAAAGGGGGGGGGGCGTGAAGATGTGAAAAAAAGAAAACAAGAATCAAAAATATGAAATAACATCTGTTGAAACCAAAACAAATTTAATTAAACTAAATTCTGGTACTAGAATAATAAATATAGAGTTAGATAAATGTCGATAAAAGTTAAGTAGGTATAATAAAATATGCATCTACATTTCAAAAATATGTTGGGGGGGGGGCGATTGAAACTGTTATGAAAACTCGGGTCGCAAATACTTAAAGGTGGAGAAACGCTGAAAGAATGAGAAGGATGTGTGAGTGAATGCCTATAAAGAACTATTTCCTGCCTTGCGCCCAAAGCAGCTGAGATAGTCACCAGCCCTGGGATCCTGAGACAGATAAGGTGAGTTTGAAAATGGCTGAACAGATGTTCTAATAAGATGGAAAGCTTTACTTTTATTTATTGAACTTATATGAAAAGCTCATACCAGCTTAAGTCTTTTATTCTTCTCTTCAGTCACTGACTATTCTTGAAAAGTATGAATAACACGCTGTATGCTTGAAGGCTGTCACAATAGCGTTATGGGTCCATTAGCTATGCAGGTGTCATTTTCTATAGTTTATCCTGCTTGGTGCATTTTATGATCACATGCTGAGAGATAATCAAGACACCCAAACTCCATTAAGAACACAGACACGCACATGTTGCGAGCACATAGTGAGTGATGGATGTCATTAAAGAAATTCCCACTAGCGGAAAATGCAATCAAAATATAAGACGATGCATTTGTGAGAGGGCAGATGAGATGCTATTAACAGACACGCGAGACCTCGCCAGCTGTAATCTGTCTCGAGACACCGCGAAACCCCTTATCCATATTAATAAATATATTATTGTTCTTCCGACATGGGAATTCAGTAATTGGATTAAAACTGTTGATTAAAAAATCAAACAGGCACAGAAATAAATAAATAATGGTCTGATTGCAGTTATTAGTAAACTTGAAGGCGCGGGGCGCGGAGATATGAATGCTTTGGAGTGCCGATTTGCATTCGAGTGCTTTAGTCAGAGTTTTCAAGGAGAAGAAAGATAATTGGCGTTCCTTTCAGCTTGACAATGAATCGCGAGGATCTCTGAAGGGCAGCGTGGAAGAGGTTTAAAGAGGTAAAAGGGTTTCTTTTTCTTTTCCACCTTGTCTTTGGTGTGAATCTTATTAGGAGTAAGAAGAGAAGGACGGAGAAAAAGAAGCCCGTATAATTTAATTCTCGCCCCGCTGACTGGCAGCTTCCTCTGTTTTAGGAGTGTGAGAAAGGCGCTCAGCGTGACAGCTGCGCGAGAGGAGAGCACATCTAGTTTAGCAAGTATTAAATATAAATGCCAGAAGCAACGCTTTCGCACTGTTTATCCGTCCATCTATTTTCTTATTGCGCTGTATTTTTTTTTATCACAGGGTCGCGGGGAGCTTAGCCCACGCCGACTAAAAACGGTCGCCTGTCAGTCGATTGTAACACTCGCTCAAATGCGCTCCTATCACACTCACTCATTTTAGATTTTCCAATCAACCTAAACGCGAGTCTTTGGACTGTGAAAAGAAATTCGCACGAACAGGAAAATGCACCTGCAAATAAAACTGGCAGATGCTGTTCTTCTAGTTATCCATCCGACCATGCTCTTATTTATTGAACTTCATTTAACCAATGTAGTGGTATCGGGTGCGAGACAGGTGCCGCAGCAAAGGAGGGACATCATCGCAGGACGCCGTCCAGTGCCAATAGGGGGGATGGAAGGAAATTTAAGAAAAAGTTCAAACTTTGCGGGGAGAATGTCAAACACCCCAACTAATGGTAACTTCGGGAAAGAGCAGAATGAGCTGCACTGACTACTGCGCCACCATATCGCCATAGCTTATTGACATTGCTTGGCTTGGCTATGTCTTTAATTTTTGAGTTCTGTATTGTGTGTCAGAGTGTTTTAAAGATAAAAAAAAGTTAAGTTAGGGAGTAAAGTGCGTTGCTGCACCCACCACACGACGAAACAGCTCCGGATCCTGGTTGGCAACCCCTCAGGCAGACGTGCGGTCCAGTCCCACGCTCCGGAAATGACCCCTCTATCTGCCGCAGCCAGGTGTTATGTGGGCGAACCCTTGGCCTGGTCCAGCTACTCGAATCCCCAACAGTGAGGATCCTATGAGCTGGATCACCCTCATGGAATCGTGCCACATGGCTGTAGTGCCGTAACTGACGCTCCCTCACAATGGAGGTAATGTGCCTCATTTGGAACTCTATGAGCAACCGCTCATTCGACACAAAGTCAAACCAACAGTACCCAAGGATTCTCCAAAGAGAGACAGTACCAAAGGAGTCCAGTCATCCTCTCAGGTGACTTGATAGTGTCCATGTCTCACAACTATATAGCAAACCATGAAGCACCAGGACTCTAAAGACTTGGACATTCGTCCTTTTGCAGAGATATCAGGAGCACCATACACTCCTTTCCAGTGACCTCATGACCCCCCATGCTCTCCCAATCCATCTACTGACTTCATAGGAAGAGTCACCATAGACATGAGTGTCACTGCCAAGGTAAGTAAACCTCTCAACAAGGTCGACACTCTCTCAGCAGACAGACACACTGCTGATGGCCGTGCCTAATAGATCATTGAAGGCCTGGATTTAGTTTTTATTCAGGGCACTCGCAAGCCCAGACACTCAGACTACTTGCTCAGTCTCTTAAAGCCTCCATTGACTCTGTGCAGATCACAGCATCATCGGCCAAGTCAAGATCCGTGAATCTTTCTTCACCAACAGATGCCCCACAGCCGCTGAACCCCACGATCCTCCCCAATACCAGTCCATACAAGCACTGAACACAACCCTGAAGAACCCCAGAATCAACTGGGAAAAGCACAGAGGTTCTGCCTCCACTCTGCGCAGCACTCACAGTACCAGTGTACAGGCCTGCCATGATATCCAGCAGCCTTCAGGGGATCCTGCGAAGTCTCAGGATGTCCCACATGGCAGCTTGATCAACTGAGTCGAAAGCCTTACGAAAATCGACAAAGGCTGCTAAGAAACTCTGCTGATATTCATGTTTGCACTCCATGAGAATCGTCAGTGCCAGGATGTGGTCGATTGTAGACCTTCTTAGAAAGAAAGTCCTAAAAATGATGAGGACCAGATAGTTTCGTCATAATGGCTGTAAATAGCAGATAAAATACTTCAGAAGACAGGGAGCGCCATCGAGCACCAAACCCCCCAGACACAATTGATATGCATAAAGTCATGGGTTCAAATAATAGATTTTATTTCTCCAAATACCTTCTAAACAACAGCAAACATAAATGGATGGTCAATCCTTTCTTTTCTCTCCGTTTCTCCCATTGCCTCTTCCTTTTGCATGTGTTGTCTCCTCTGCGTCCCGACTCCAACTCTTCGAGCCAAGGCAGAGAGGTTCTCTTTTAACCGGATCTCGAGAGTACTGACCACAGCCTGACTGAAGAACTTCTGGGTCAGGTTTCTAGAAGGCAGGAATGGTTACTCCCTGAAGCCCCCCAGCGGTACCTGTGGCATGCAACGCAGCTGCACCACAGGACTACACTTCCCAGCATGCCAGTGGGCTGTGAAAAACATGGCAGAGACACAAGAATGTATTGGGAGAGTCTACGCATTGGGAAGGCAAACTCCTCCGATCCCTTATCCTTTTGGCTTCCCTCCCTGGTGAGAGATCAGATCTCAATCTGGTCAGGATGCCAGGTGATCTCTGACAACACTTACAATATGAAAGATTATTCAAGGGAAAATTTAAATTCAACATGTCATTTATGTTAAAATAAATAAATAAATGGATAAATGCACATGCTAAGCAAATAAATGAAAATGTAAATGAATACTCTGAACCTGAATTAAATACAGGCAGTCCCCAGGTTACGTACGAGATAGGGACTGTAGGTTTGTACTTAAGTTGAATTTGTATGTAAGTTGGAACAGGTACATTATTTTAATAAATGCTATTGTTGACCGACTGTAACCAAGTGCTCTGCCAATGAATGATGGAGTGTCACCTCTCTCTGACCTTTTTATTATTTCTAGTTTATTTTCAGTGGTGATGGTTTTCCTCTTCTTTACTGTATCACCAGCACTTGCATCAGATTCTTGAAGGGTGAAGGCAAAAGGTTAAGATGAGCTCTTCTGCACAGCACTGTACATGCTATCACAGCAGGAAGGCACCCGTCGTCAACACGTCTGATGTACTGACAAGAGACAACTTCCTGCTATGTGCGTAACAGTACAAGCAGGCTTACTATTGAGAATGACTGGGGGCGGTGAGGGGCAGTTCACCACCCGCCCACCACACAGTCACCTCCACTACAGTAAGCTGCCTGCAGCGTCCGCCCACCGAGAACGAACACGGTGCGGCCAAAGGCAGGTAGTAAATCGCCCACCACCACCCCCATTCAACAGGCCCCCCCCGCCACCCCGTTCACCCTCAATGGCTCCATTCAGCAACAACCGGGTCACCGCTTGCAGCATCACCAGCCTCGCACTGAGAAGGAACGGGGCAGCCGTGTGTGCTGGGCGGGCAGTGAAACGCCCCTCTCTGCTCCATCCAGCCTGCGTCCAGTCCGGAGCAGTAGCTGTGGCAGCATAGTGGGCAAGCAGCGAACCATCGTCCTGCACATGACCGATAGCTGTGGCCCCGGTGACTATGGACCACGGGTCACCGTTTGCTGGAGGGAGCCACCCGAGGGACACTACACTGCACGAGCAGCGAAATCGCCCTCCTCCAGCCACTGCTTGCAGTGTCCCTAGGCTGAAGATGATGAAGTGGCAGTGGCGCATGCGTCGCAGCTGCTGCCTCGTTTGTAAGTTATAGGTCGGATGTCCATAACCTGGGGATTACCTGTACAAATACTAGTGAGGAATTTAATTTTAGAAATCCCAGGTGTCACACACATGCGATTGTGAGGCAGCTAGAGGGCTTGAATAATAGTAGTACCACACCAGACCAGGGGGTGGTGAGCTGTACTAACTCTCTCTCTTTCTCTGTCTCTCAATCCTTTGCACACCATCCATGGGAAATCCCACTAGGTTCCGACGCCATTGATGACACCACTTCCAGTCATGCGCCATTGACGACGTCACTTCTGGCACCAGCGTCATTGAAAACGTCACTTCTGGGTCTGGCGCTATTGATGATGCCACCTCCGCCCCCTGATAACATCACTTCCGTTTCCAGTCCCGATGACGTCACTTCCTGTTCTGACCTTTAAAGCTGCCATCTTGCCTCCATACCATCGGTTCCATTTTGAACTCCAATCTATGCAGATCAGTGGCATAACTTATACCCTTTTGCAGCCAGGGAACAATATATGGGTGGCTGCCCCAAGCCTTTTTTTTTACTTTTGTCTACTTATGGCAGCACAGGGTATTTCAGCTTAGATGACAGAGTAATAACTTTCCAGCTCAATTTAATTTTTCCCAAAGTATCATGAACTCAAAACCTTTTCCAACCAAGTTTATCTTTTCATCATTTGTTCACATGTAAGAAATTGTAGTGTCTTGATCCTGTAGGATTCCTTGAGAAAGTTTTAATGATTGAAAATCACCGCTGAAGTTAACATTTGAGACAGCATTGTGCACTACTGTTTTACTTTAGATGTAAAGCACATATTCAAAATGGAATTTGAGCCCAGAAAATACCAGGAGACGGAGGAAAGAATTTAGGAGCAGACTGAACTGTGGTCAAAGGAAAAAGCCACAGCCTAAATAATCACAAAAAGTCCTCCATGTTGATAACCAAAGCTAAAGCGATAAGTAAGAACAAAAAAAATGTTTTTAAAAGGTTGAGGATAAAAAAAATCCTGTCACTAATTTGATGTATTTTTGTCAATTAGCTAGAATCATGAAGTTTGCTTGTTGAGGCTGCGGTTCTAACCATTGGTAAAGGATGACCATGTCATCAAGGTAGGCAGCACAATAGGACTGGTGGGGCTGTAGCACTCTGTCTACCAGACGCTGAAAGGTTGCTGGTGCCCCGTGCAGCCCGAATGGAAGGACCTTGTATTGCCAGTGTCCACTAGGGATGCTAAATGCCGTTTTTTTCTCTTGCAGATGCCGTTAAGGGAATTTGCCAGTATCCCTTTGTTATGTCAAGAGTAGTCAAGTAACGGGCCATCCCCAGCCTCTCGAGGAGCTCGTCCACTTGGGGCATAGGGTAGGCATTGAAGTTGGAGACTTGGTTAAGACGTCTAAAGTCGTTACAGAATCTCCATGACCCATCTGGTTTAGATACAAGGACGATGGGACTGGACCAGGGACTGTGACTTTCTTCGATAATGTCCATGTCCAACATCCGTTGAACCTATAATTCCACCTCTGCACATTTCATCTCTGGGTGGTGATCGGGATGCTCCCTGACTACCACCCCCGGGTCCGTCACTATGTTGTGCTGAATCAGTGCGGTCCGGCCAGGTGCTTCATTGACCACTTCCAGGACATACAGGATTGTACTCTCAAGCTACTGTCGCTGGTGGGGAGTGAAATCGTGGCCGAGGTTAAGTTTGGCTTTTTCCGAGAAAAGGGAGAGGGTAATGCCAGGAAGAGGGCATTCTTCCCTATCCCTCCACAGCTTCAGTAAGTAAATATGATATACTGCTCGCTTAGCCGATGATTAGGTTGACTCACCAAATAGTCAACAAGCCCTTTTCTCTCTTTAACCTCGTAAGGGCCCTGCCAATGATCCAGCAATTTCGAGTGGGAAGTGGGCACAAACACTATTACACGGTCTCCCGGCTGAAATTCGCGCAGGGAGGTGTTTCTGTTGTAGTTCTGGGCCTGCTCTGCTTGAGCCTTCTTTTAGTAAGGGTCGAATTTTCTCCAATCTATTGCATAACTGCGCGATATACTCTAAGTTTTTGGTGGAGGGAAGTGCCTCCCCTTCCCAACCCTCTTTTAGCACGCCCAAACTGCCCCTGGGTTGGCATCCATACAAAAGTTCAAAAGGGGAAAACCCTGTGGAGGCTTGTGGCACCTCCTGGTAAGGGAAAAGCACCAGGGGTAAAAATTGATCCCAGTCCCTACCGTACACACTGACTATCATGCGGAGCATCTGTTTGAGGGTCTGGTTGAATCTTTCCACCAATCCATCCGTCTGAGGATGATAGACCGATGTTTTGAGATGCTTAATGCGGCTTAACTTGGCAACCTCACTGAACGTATCCGAAGTAAAGGGTGTACCTTGGTTCGTAAGGACTTCTTTGGGTATGTCACCTCGGTAAAAAAGCCCTACTAGTTTCCGTGTGATATTTTTTGTATTAGCGGCTCGCAGGGGAACCGCTTTTGGATATCGAGTTGCGTAATCGGCCATAACTAATATGCACTTATGGCCTCGCACCGAAGGTTCCAAGGATCCTACTAGATCGGTACCGATCCTCTCAAAGGAAATATCTATGAGGGGAATCAGGACCAGAGGAGCATGGTCCCTCCTGGGTATCTGACGTAGCTGGCAAACTGGGCAAGACTGACAGAAATGTCGGACCTTCTCGTTGATCCCGGGCCAATAGAACCGGAGCTTCACTTGTTCCAAAGTTTTCTCAGCCCCGAGGTGGGGGCCAAGAGGTGGGCATGAACCAGTTCACAGACCTCCCGCCAGTAGGTCCGCGGGACTAACAACAATTTCCACACCTCGCCTTCGTGTTCCACAACTCGATATAGCACCTCATTTTCCAAGACAAAGTAGGGTTCTGGTGGTGGGGAATCTATTGATAATATGTCATTCATGGACAAGATGGCATTCTGAGCAAACTTCAGGGAATCATCATTCCACTGTTCTCTTTTAAAAGACGCCGGTGTAGAACGAAACTGTCTATGCCAGCGAGTGGATCAGGAGGTAGGTCCGGGGAAGTGCTCAATTGACCCGGAATCCCACCCGGTTGCACTTCAGGGTCGAGGTCCGTCACTGAAGAGGGCTCCCCCTGACCGTCCATGTCATCTATAGTTGCTGAGGAGCACAGTGTGGGAGCAGCTGGGAGGGCCCCTTGGCCATCTATAATCAGACCCAACCTAGGTTTAAGAGTGGTCCCCGCTCTACCACATTTACTTTCTGACCAGTCCTGACCCAGTATAACTGGCAAGGGGGGCTCGGGTAACACAGCAACGGGCAATTGTTTTGGATTCCTCTTCCAGGTTTTGTAGCACATTGCGGACCTGTAAGATCTGGTCTTCCCATGCACATAAGTCATGCTCGTTCTCTGCGGCAGCCACTGTCACAGTAGAACATAACGGCAAGCAACAATGGTAATGTTACTCGCCGAATCGAACAATGCCACAACTGAGTGCCCATTTTCCAACACCACTCCTGTATTTGTGACCTCTAGAGCATTCGACAGAGCACAGTACCTCTCTCCCTTGGCCCAGCTGCAGTCCATCGGCTCAATGTTGTCCGACTCAGAGAGAAGGACAATAAGAGATGGTGGAGGCTGTGCAGGCTCCGGCTTTACCACTTCCGTTGCCGCCAGCCGTCTCTGGGTCTCCGCCAGCTCCGCCTTCATGGCTGCCTGCTCCCGCTTGACAGCCTGGAGCTTGTTTGCCAATGTGGTCAATACTGCATTCAGGTCTTGCCCTTTCGACTTTTCTTCGGGTTCCTATCCTGCCGACTACACCACTGTAATAAAGCAAAAGACACAATCGTAAAGGTTTGGGGTTTTTAACCCCGTATACTGTAAACAAAATTAGGTCAGACTGTTTTTTCTCTAGAAAATCATCAGACACATGAGGGTTGGTAGACAGACATCTTATAGGGTGGGACCGGAAATGAGACGCTTCTCCCCATGTGCTCGCGTGTGACAATATATACATTGTAAGATACTAGGGGTTGCTGTTGCCCCTTTAATCCCAACAGACAGAC
>JANRMT010062789.1:24640723-24663042 GCA_026402145.1 Polypterus bichir lapradei | reverse complement strand
GTCAGGCAGCTCCTATTTAAGTGATTTCTTGATTGAAACAGGTGTGGCAGTAATCAGGCCTGGGGGTGGCTACGGAAATTGAACTCAGGTGTGATACACCACAGTTAGGTTATTTTTTAACAAGGAGGCAATTACTTTTTCACACAGGGCCCTGTAGGTTTGGATTTTTTTTCTCCCTAAATAATAAAAACCATCATTTAAAAACTGCATTTTGTGTTTACTTGTGTTATATTTGACTAATGGTTACATGTGTTTGATGATCAGAAACATTTTGTGTGACAAACATGCAAAAGAATAAGAAATCAGGAAGGGGGCAAATAGTTTTTCACACCACTGTATAACAAGTAATCCAGTGGAACCTCCACAACCTGAACAAGTAACATGAAATAAGGAGGATCACCAGTCGGGTTTGGATCTCCTCTGCTAGTGACGACTCTAAAATGTTATTCTGAAAGCTGAGAGAGATTTAAACATGGAAGCAAAGTTTTACCAACAAAGATATGAGAGTCATTTCAAAAACTTAAACAGCAGGTGTATTTAATTATTCAGTGTGTAAAGAGGAGACAAAACAACATCAAAGAGTTGGGGTGCCACCCTGGTGACCCCCTATAGGTACACTAAAAAAATACACACAGCAAGTTGCAGATGAATCTTCAGACCAGAGATCAAAACAGAACTGAAGCCAACATGGCAGGCACTGAGTTATATGGTGACTTGGTAGGAAAGGGCGCGTCCAGGAGTGTGGAAAATGAGAGTGACATCGGCGGTGAAGTGGCTGTCAGTCCTCCATTCTGCAGAGGAAGGAAAAGAGAAGGCATTGGTCCACAGTGCCAACCCCTGGTTCAGCAGGTGATTACAATCACCAGAGCCCTTAATCTGCCCCCCAGGCACACGCGCAAGCCAAGTGTCTATAGAGAGTATTCACCCCATGGAAGTCTTCACGTTACTGTTCTACAATGTTGAGTCACAACAGATTTTATTTGCCTTTTTTGACCCTCTTTAGCAGATAAAAATTCTTTGATGACAAAGTGAAAACTGATCTCTGCAAAGTGGTCTAAATAAATTACCAATATAAAACACACAATGATTGATTACGTAAGAATTCACCACCTTAGGGGTTCGGCATGGGGGCTCTGACTCCTACCTCTGCTTATGTGCTGACAATTGGCTCAGAGCAGGCTGACTTCTTGGAGACCTGGGAATGTGCTCCTATGGGGGACTCTATTATTGTACTGGGGGTCTTTAATGCACACGTGGGTAACAACAGTGAAACCAGGAAGGGTGTGATTGGGAGAAACAAATTACCTGATCTGAACTTTATTATTGGACTTCCACAGTCTGTTCATAACAAACACGAGGTTCGAACGTAACGGTGTTCATAAGTGTACTTGGCACCAAAGAGCCCTAGGCGATGTTGAAGATTGATTTTGTAATCATGTCATCAGATCTAAGACAGAGAAGAGAGGGGCTGAGTTGTCAGCTAATTACTACCTGATTGTGAGCTGCATCAGATGGTGGGGGAAGATGCCAGACAGAACAAGCAGACCTAAATGCATAGTGAGGGTAGTGCTGGGAACATTAGCAGATGTCCCCAAACTGGTAGATCTTCAACTCACACCTCCAAATGAATTTCTCTTGTATTCTGATGGAGGCTGGAGATATTAAACCTTAATGGGGCATATTCTGTAACGCCATTACTGAGGCAGCTGCACAGAGCTGCAGACGTAAGGTCATTGGTGCCTGTCGTGGTGGTAATCCACAAGCCTGGTGGTGAACGCCAGCTGTAAAGGGAGTCATCAGACAGAAGAAGGAGGCCTTTCAAACTTGGTTAGCTTCTGGGACTCAGAGGCAGTGGATAAGTACTGAAAGGCCAAGTGGAACACAACAATGATAACGGCAGAATCAAAAACTCAGGTATGAGAGGAGTTCGGTGAGGTCATGAAAATGTACTTTTAGTCAGCCTAGAAGCGACTCAAGAGGGAGAAGCAGTGCTTCATTCATGTGCTTTAAAGCAGAGATGAAGTGCTGCTGACCTCAGCTGGGGATATAGTTGGGCAGTGGAAGGAGCACTTCCAGGACCTCCTAAATCCCACCAATCTGTCAAAGTAGTCAGTGGAGAACTTATCCATCACTTGTGCAGAGGTCACTGGTGGTAAATAAAAAATTCCTTTGTGGCAAGGCTTTGGGGGTGGGTGATATTCGCCTTGAGTTCTTAGGGCTCATTTATATTTCACGCTCAGAACGCGTACACGCCCGCATCATGGCTGCCACGCATTCTCAGCGTTCATTTGATGCGCCCCCTGAGCAGGTCCTCAGAAATGAATGCGATGTGTGTGCGAGTTGCAGTACCAGCAAAAAGTCGGGGGGCGCAGTGTGCTAAAAGTTGGAATGTGACGTCAGAGTCTCTGTTTACTATCTACTTGTGACAGAAAGCTTTGTGGATCCTACGAGATCGGTGTGCGCGCTTCGATGTTTGATGAACGGTTCAATGCGGTGAAGTAAAATGCTGACATACAGATGTTTTCGTGGTGCTTTTATATTCAAGCGTCGCATATTCACAATTGTAATGACACGATACATTTTAAAAGTCTCACATACTGTCTTCTGTGCCGTCTTTTTTTTTTTTTTTTGCAACTTCATAACAGCAACATAATGTACAGCGCTGTATTTGAGCCAGTGAGAAAAAAAATTAAGGACTTAGTGAAAACGTGTATTTCGTGATTAAAGTGGAAATTTCGGCTTTAATCTTGAAATGTCCACTTTAACCTCGTAGTTTACTTTATCATTAAAGCAGACCATCGTAAACGTCATCGCAGTTTTTAATCGCTATGTCAAGCAGCAATAGATCACCACACAGAACACATTACATGTATGATATTCCAACTCTCTGCACATTTAGAATCCTTAGATTTATACTTGATATCACTTTCATGATGAAATGCATTAAAGTGTGTATGTTACATTTTACAGATAAATCGTTAATTTCATTTAAATAATGAATACTGTTAATAATTACACACATGGTGGTGACACGGTGGCGGAGCGGTAGCACTGCTGTCTCGCAGGGAGTTATGTTGCTGGTATTCCCTGATTGGATTCCACACTGTGCTCCAGTTTCCTTCCAAAGATATGCAGATTTGGGGATTTGGTGCCACTAAAATGATGCTAGTGTATAAGTGTGTGCTTGTATTCACCTTGCAATGAGCTGAGGCCTCGTCCAGGGATTGTTTCTCACTCGTGCCCAGTGCTTGCTGGAATGGACACATCCCTGGATTTAATCAATAAACATCATTGTCAGAGATATTGCGGTAAGGTGTCATCGGAATTTAATGGGTGTTCTAGGTAATTCACAACACAGAGAAGCTGAACATGTTCTCACCATGATAATATCTCGCACTGCCACCTGGTGGATTCCTCCAGATTTACGTAAAGTATGCGCGCAAGTATAAACACTACAACGCTTGCGTAGCAGGAGCGTCCTCTGCAGCACGCGTCGCGTGAAGTATAACCCCGGCCTTAAAGGCTCTGCATGCCGCTGTTCTGTTTTGGCTGACACATTGTGTGAAGGTTGCGCCCTGTGTTGTCTGGGATTGGCTCCAGCAGAACCCCGTGACCCTGTAGTTAGGATATAGCGGGTTGGATAATGGATGGATGGATGGATTGTGTGAAGGTTGGTTTGGCAGTGCCTCTGGATTGGCAAACTGGGGTAGTGGTCTCCATCTAAAAGAACAAGGACTGGAGGGTGTGTTCCAGCTTTAGGAGGATTACACTCTGGTCTATGCCAAAGTTATGAATAGGAGGATCTGGGTTTTGGTCAAGCCTTGGATTCAGGAGATACAATGTCCTTGTCACAGAACACTGGACCAAATTTTTACCCTCACAAGGCTTTTGGTCAGTTCATGGAAGTATGATCTGACAGTATGCATGTGTTTTGTGGACTTATATGACTCTGTCACTTGGGGTGTCCTATGGGGACTTGTTTTAGGGGTATGGGGAACCTGGCCAGCTGTTGTGGGTTATTTGGTCCCTGTATAACCAGAACAAAGGCTTGGTTCGCATTACCAGCAGTAAGTCAGATTTTTTCCTGATTGGTGTGGGACTCTGCCCGTGCTGCCTTTTGACACCGATTCTGTTCATCATTTTTTTATAATTGCACTCCTGATCTAATATATAAATTACACAATTTCAAAACAGCTTTCAAATCCCAAGTGCACATTAAAAGTTTCCCTGTCTGTGTCATTGGAGGTTAAGCAACTTATCTTTGTGACTCTGCCGTATGTATTGGACAAAACTCTTTTATCTCACAATCCAATGCCTTAGATACTTCACAGCCCCATTGCTTACCATGAATGAGTATTAATAAAGATTATGCATTTTTATTACTCGTTTATTCCAGTTAAGAATGTCCAGGGTCTACCTGTCACATGCGCTTTATTTGACTTTGGAATCCTACGGATGATGCACTGCTCAAAACTGCGACTGTTTGGGTTGGATATGAATGAAAAAAAAAAAAACAGTTGGCCATAATTACTGCATGAAGCAGCTACTTTAATGCAAGAAACTCGAAATTCATGATTGGGAGTCAGCATCTGAAGTGTCTGCTATAAATGTGGCCCTATGGTGGCCAAAGGTTTATTTCCAGACTACCGACGATTCACCAATAAAAGCACAGCAGTCCCTAGAGCCCGCCCTCTCAACTTTGATTAGTGAAAGTGACAGTTTTCAGTTCGGTACTTATTTCATGTTATGCCAAAGAAATAATTATATAAATACATGTAATAAATAAGCAAGAAAGTTTGTCTGTCCCAATGTTCGTCATAATGCAATCACCAAGTGAGAGGAAGAGTAAATATCCAAATGTTACAGTTTCGGTGATTAATAAAAAAAAAATGAAATATGTCAACATGATTCAAAAAATTAAAAAAAAAACCCTAAAACAGTAAATTCTAATTAAAATCAGGAAAAAATATCCATCCATCCATTATCCAACCCGCTGAATCCAAACAGGGTCACGGGGGTCTGCTGGAGCCAATCCCAGCCAACACAGGGCACGAACCAATCCTGGGCAGGGTGCCAACCCACCGCAGGACACACACAAACACACCAAGCACACACTACGGCCAATTTAGAATCGCCAATCCACCTAACCTGCATGTCTTTGGACTGTGGGAGGAAACCGGAGCGCCCGGAGGAAACCCACGCAGACACGGGGAGAACATGCAAACTCCACGCAGGGAGGACCCGGGAAGCGAACCTGGGCCTCCTAACTGCGAGGCAGCAGCACTACCACTGCGCCACCGTGCTGCCCAGGAAAAAATATATATACAGTATATATAGACTGTGAGAACTATGGCAACCTGTGACGTCATCCACACGTAATCAAGGCTACTATTCTAACCAGACGGGACGTTTTCATTCCACGTATACTGTACCTCTGATTCGCAATGAACCCCTTTTCGAATTCAAGCAACGTCAGTTTCTAGTGCATCTTGCTTTTGCGATGTCCATAAATAAAGCTGAAGGACAACCACTAAAGTTACTGAAGTTTTGCTCCTAACGGCGAAACAAAAAACGTCATGTATCATAAGACACTCTAAATGATTCGTAGAATCCGTTATTCGTTAATGATGGCAGTTTGACTTTTGAACAATATTCGAATAATAAATTAATTGCTAAATAGTAAATGGAAACTCTTGCACTTTTTTTCCAATCCGAGTGACAGCCGGCCATCCCCGCTATAAAAAATAAGCAAAACAATATATTTTGTGACACGATTATTATTTATACTCATCTTTAATGTTGTTATTCTATTTATTATTTTTTGTCACCTTTCACATTGATTTTATTTATTTGCGTGTTTATTTCATTTTATCTGAAATATTCCTGTTTCCGATAATAATAATTAATAGTACCATGGATGGATAGCTTATACATGAGCAAAGTAGAGTGACTTACTGAAATGAAGAATGAAATAGGATAAAAAAGAAAGCATAATAGATAGACGAATTCAAAAGTTATTGAATGGTAGCCACATTTAACTGCCAATCACTATTAAGATCTTCAGCTTCCCAGAGACGCCGTCCTAAATTGAAGAAAAGACAGGCGCGTTGGTGCTTCATTCAGCAATAATGAGAGATGAGGGATCCAAAGCAGACCATAAGCATGACCATATCGGTCCAATTATAGGGACTTGACAAGAATGAAGAATATTCGGGGGGGTTATCTGGTTCTTAGACTTAATTACACCTTTAAATAAATTAGACTAGCTCGGAGTCGCCAAGGGTCACCATGGAAACCGGATGAAATGAACACCTGTACATTTACATGAGCCGCTGTCTCTCCGCCAGACTGGCACAGGCAGGTATAATTGAAGCCGGGAAAAGCACTTTACAATGTGGTATACGCACGTCAATTCAAAGAGAATTAGCTGCACTCGGGCTGAATGCTGGCAGGCACCTGCCCGCAGCTCCGCTGAATTAAAACCAACTTGATCTTCTGCCTTTTAAATGCGAAAGGCATTAGCAAACGACAAAAATGTTTAACCTGCATGCAGTTTTGAGCACGGCTAATTATCTGACATCTTTACTCAGCACCAGGGAGGATAATGGAATTTGGAGCTCACGCGGTGCAAATTGGAAACAATTAAACCATACATGCCGAAAGAATTCCTAACGAAACAAAGCAGGAATAAGTTGAGATCCGGGGAGCCGGTGGGGGAGTTAAATAGGGGGAGGCATTCTTGGCAAGGAGCGTGGGATGCTGTTACTAGCGCGCGCGAGACTCTACAGTGTGGACTGGGCAATTTTATGTGATTGTAGTTGTGGAGGCACTCCAGCAATCGGCTTTAAACAGAACAATGGCAAATTATTGCCCAGACGAGTTTTTTTTTTTATCTCCCTGCGCAACAAGCTACGCATTAGTCTGTTTTAATTGTAAGAGGTAAAGTGAATGGTGGATCCGACATAGCAGGATTCAAACACTTCGTGTCATACTTGGAGGCTCCGAGGTACACCGAATGAAAATGAATAAACTTTTTTTAAAAGAATAATTGCATTATTTTTACAGGGTTCTACATCAGATTCATTTTCACCGCGTTACTTCACTTGCGTTTGCGTTTTCTTCCCGTACACCCTTGAAAACAAAATTTGCCAAAGCATTCCTTCAGATCGACGCCATTTTTGCTTCAGAAAAGAACCATCCACATGAAGGTTTCAGAAAGGACCTTTGATATAGATCCGAGATATAGGTTCCATTAATACTCGGACGTTAACGGTTTTGTAAACTATACCTATGGGTTTCCGGTTTCAAAATTAATAAAAACAGGGACAAGGTTCAGGTTAATATACATTAAAGCTTTTTGTTTTATCCAAATGTGTCAGCAAAGTGATGCATAGCATCATGCAGGTGTAGGTCAGGAGCTTCAGTTAATGTTCGCATCAAACAACAGAATGCATGGGAGAAAAAAATGTGATGTCAGTGATTATAAACTTGGCGTGATTGCTCGTGCCAGATGGGCTGGCTGGAGTGTTTCTATAACTGCTCATCTCCTGGGATTTTCACACACACACACACGTCTCCGGAGTTTACTTGGTGCAGCAAAATACCCACTGAGCAGCAGTTCTGTGTGTGGACACGCTTTGTTAAGGGTCAGAGGAAAACGGCCAGACTACAGGGGTAGCGCTGCTGCTTTACAGTGAGGAGGTTGTGGGTTCACTTCCGGGGGGCTCACTGCGTGTAGAGTGCTTTGAGTCGTGAGAAAAGCGCTATGTAAACGTAAATAATGTGGCGAGCAGAAAGACATTCCAGAATACACAACACATCGAACCTTGGCAGATGGGATCCAACAGCAGAAGACCATGTCAGGTTCCAATTCAGAAAGCTGAGGCTGTAATGGGCACAGGCTCAACAAAACTAGACAGCTGAAATCTGGAAAAACGTAGCCTGGTCTGTTGAATCTCAGTTTCTGCAGAGGCACACAGATGGTAAGGTCAGAATTTGGAGCCAACAGCATGAATCCAGGTACCCAACGTGCCTCGTGCCAATGGTCCAAGCTAGTGGTAGGGATGTAATGGTGTGGGGAATGTTAACCAGTCATCGCTTGAATGTCACTGCCTTTTTAAGTATAGTTGCTGATCGTGTCCATCCCTTCATAGCCACAATTTGCCCATCTTGTAATGGCTAGCTCCAGCATGATAACGCTCCATGTCACAAAACGAACATCACCTCAAACTGGTTTCATGAATGTAATGATGAGTTCAGTAGCCTTTCCAGTCACCGGATCTGAATCCATTAGAACACCTTTGGGATGGCGTAGAGCTGGAAATGTACAGCTGACAAATCTGCAGAAACTGTTTGGTACAATCATGTCAACAGAATCGCAGAGGATATCATATCATATTGATGTGAAGATGTGAGGCTGGTTTGATAGCCAAAGGAGGCCCTACACAATATACACATATATGCTTTTGTGCTCCTTCCTAATACTTGGAGCTCTGAAGAGATTTCCCCAGCAATTCTTTAGGGCCTGGGGACCTTCTGTGACTGCAGGTTTCTTTTGCAACTAACTTCTGTTTTTAATTGGACTCCTAACCCAATCGAGGGAGCTCTTATTTCTCAGTTTCTGTGCTTTGGGGTCAATGTAATAATTGCAAAACTAACTTTGGTATTTTTATTAAAATATTCTTTGCAGTTATATTGGGAAACTTTTTTTTTTTTTTACTTTTTAACAATATTTTCATTCTGCTTTTCCAGGTGTTCTGGTTATTTAATCCATTATTTACTAATTAATAGGTCTGAAGCTGAAGTAGCTGCAGCCTTTCATTATCCAGGGTCTTCTGTCGGGGTGTCTGCTCTGCTCGTTTATAATTGTGTTTATTTGGATACATTGAAGGGAGCAAGCTACACAGAAAAAAGGACGCAATAAACCAACAAAAGAGAGTTACACATTAAAGCTATAGCAAAATAGCAATAGTTCTAAATGTCAAACGTAAAAATCAAACTGCTGTGGTTTTCTAAATGCAAAATAAGAGAAAAGAAAAGGAGCAGCTAATAAAACGACATCAATTCTTATATTCCTCATTGTGAATCTGTTTGGAAAAAAAAAAAACCATCAGCCACAGGGGGCTCCTTACGGCCGAGTTTAGGTGGGTGTAAACACATCAGTCCCACTCTAGCGCGAACCAAAGCAAATGGACTGTAAGACCCTTTCAGAAACGGTGGTCTCGGTACACTACCAAGCCAACCCTGCAGCGGTTTGCACACGGGACCACCTTCTAAAGGACAAACTGCGGATTTTAGGAATGCTGGTATAAGCAATCCCAATAAACAAAATAAACTGGCATGCATATAAGTTCGCATTAAACGCCTCACACCTGATTCAGCCTCAGAACCTCTTGTCACGATCGGATCGGACGGCAGTTGTCCTGAAAGAAAGAAATAAAGAAAGAAAGAAAGAAAGAAAGAAAGAAAGAAAGAAAGAAAGAAAGAAAGAATGTAGATTAATTTGTGATCATGTAGATCGAACTGTGCTGGGTAGCAAATACCGTTTGTGACCGATCAACCTCCCAATCTGCTCCACAAAAGTGACGCGTCTGCTCAATGCGACTGCACCGCCGGCGCGACGCACTGCAAAAATTAATTACATTAACGGTATATTTCCACAGTAAAACAATCGTAATACAGTGAACAGATAAAATAATATTAAACAGATACTCGCACGTAAATCTACATTTGTTTTAGCTGTCAATATCAATTAATTATTACAATGTGCAAGACTGCCTTATGAATAATTGTTGCATTGCCGTAAACACATAATGGTACAGAATTCTAAATTTGCATAATGTTTGAATATTTGCATGAGGGAACGCCCCCTTTGCATCAACGTGCCAAATTCTTCTTTATAATCCCGTTACGTTTGCACTGTGAGAATCAAAACTTAATTTTCATTGTGTTTGAATGCTTTCTGTGGCTATGGGAGCTGATTTATGCGGAGTTGTTTTTGATGTACTGACGAAACTGCAGCACCCTCTATATCAGAAAATAATGGACAACATAAATAGCTTTCTGTAAAAAAGATCAGATTATATCCAATGATTAAAATAACGGTATGATGACATTTGTTTATATTTTAGTATAATTAAATGCAGTTGTTACTCTCATACAGGTAAATGAATTATGCGTTGTAGGTATAAGTTTAAAACATACATCACTTAACTCTTTAGCTTAAGTTGCTTTGATTCAGCATAACTGCAAGATACATCTTAAAACAGAATGAAACAGTTTTAATTTAAAATTAATGATGACCGAACTAATAGGCTACTTGCTCACTACGTTACTTTTACTGAGACAAGCCGTACAGTGCTCGGTGCTCCTGACGGTTTAGAGTCGGTGGAATGATTGGCAGTTCAGCCACCAGTCATTTAACCGTTAAATTACGGCCAGACGTTTTACACTGCGTGGACACTGGGGGCGTATTAACTTTGATGCTGGGTAGTAAATGTGAATCAAATATTCCAAAGTGAACATTATTAACACACATTTACAGGCCCGAAGACAGCAGGCGTCGGATTTGAGATAACCTAAATAGAGGTGACGTTCATATAGCAGGCTACAAAAGAGTAAATACGCAACATCATACGGTGAAATCAAATTCATCTGATAATGTCTGCCTTGACTGTCTAAATGAAATTTAGGCACATTTTTGTATGCGCCCACCAGAGCTTACCATAGGCTTGTCGGATGAGCTGGGTCTTTTCTGTAGCATTTCCATGTTCTCTTTAAAGTTATCAGATAAAAGAGCTCTGCTCGGTAAACAAAATACATAATCGTCACAAAGGCAGAATCATCTTGTCGAGTCGTCTTAATCCGCTTTTAACTGGGTTTTGGGGGGGCTGAATGCTAATTAAAGATTATGAAGATAAAGCAGCACTTGTCGGAGGAAAGGAAATAGGGGCGGTGTGTGTGTTGGGGATTCACACCAAAGCCTCCCCACTGTTATATTCAACTGTTTTCTCTGCCAAGTTCGTGGTGATCAGGAGGTACCACTGCCTGGACGGAACGCTGTCATTGCACATTATGTCTAACAACGTCAATAAAATCCGAACTGGATGCGCAGGACCTCTTGGACCGCCTAATTTCCATTCCCAGAAGATGCTCAGAGGAGTTTTCCAAATCAAGTATCAAGCCAAGCACATTCATCTTTGAATATGAGAAAACAGCCAAACGAACACCGACATGCGAGGAACTGAGGAGTCACGCCGCACTGGCAGTCGAGGCTATAACTGCACATACGGGCATATTTATTGTTTGATCAGACACGGGCACGCGCGGCATCCTTGCTCCCTAAAAGTAACTTTTCGGGGTCATGGCACCTCAAACAAACCAATCACGTACTCCACGTGGGTGTGATCCCGTGACAATCGCTCTGTCTGCTCACGTGCCTTTAACCTTCTCTTTTAAGGCACTCCAGTCCGTTCATGTCTCCATCTAAGAAATCCACATTTAAATGCCCCAGGATTTGCCGACTCTTAAAGGTAACTTTTAGAAATCTAGGGAAAGATGAGACCCATCGTCTCACTGTCCTTTATAGCAGTGGTTCTTAAGTTCAGTGCTGGTGGTCCCCTATGGCCAATAATATTGGAGAGGCCGGCTTGCTGCTGAGGCGGGTCAAGGGATAAGATTACGAGGGGTGAGAAAAACGCTCAAGCCAAGGGAGCGCTCTTCTGGTAGAGGAAGGAGGTGGGCGGAGTCTGAGTAGCGCGGGAGTTAAATAAGAGCCGGCGCCTGGTAGGAGGTTCTTCTTCTGGAGTAGTGAGGTGTGACGGAGGGAGGGGCTTATCCGTTAAAGAGGGTGGAAGCCGTTTCCTGTGTCCAAAAGTTTAGGTTGTGTCTGGAGTTGTTGCTTTGTTAGTTTGAAACAAAACCCCAAATGCTTTTCCTTAAGTTGTGGTGTGTGTCATTACTACCGTCCTGGTGGTCGTTACACAACCATATGTCATCGCAGCTGTTAGATGAAGTAAGATTAGGGTAACTTAAAGTTAGGGATTTGTGTGGTTAACAAATAGTATAGACGTGAAGTAACATCACTACCACTGTGAAACTGTTGCTCCTTTCATGCTGCGTTCCATTTACCTTGGAAATCAGATGTTGGAGGTGGGAATGACGTCACACTCGAGAGGACCAAACATTCGGAAAAACCAATATGGATCCGTCCAGGTAAACTTATGTTGTGCTTGTTCCATCGGAATAAATAGCAGTTGATAACAGCACATTATTTGGTATTTTGTATATCCAACCACCCTAGTAGCAGATCCACAGACAGAAGCTGGACAGTATTGTGTGTACGAATGATTTAATGAGACACAAATACAGTAGAGAGAAGTACTAATAAACTGTGTAATACTACAGCTTTCACTAAAGTTGCAATTTTGGTTTGACGTTATGATCTGAAATCGGATGAACTCAGACCTGACAGACCAGGCCCGAGTTTCTGGGTTGAAACTCTGACGTAAGGAGGTGTTCCAGTTGAAACCTCCACCTAGGAACTCGGAATTTCCATCTTCCCACATTAAATGGAACACAGCAACATTCAGTGACTTTCACAAAGAAACAGCGGTCAAGAACTATCCAAACTGTGATGATATGTATGGCTCTGCACTCGGGCGCTTCTCCCTGTAACTGCAGGTTTTCATCTCCATCAGCTTCAGCTTGTAATTGGACTCTAATCTTAAATAAGCAAGCTGGTAGTTTCCCAGTTATGTTTTGTATCAATCGAGTAATTACAAACTAGATATGCTAAATTTTTACAGAGCAAAGCAAGAATTTGCATGTGTTAGATTAAAGAGAATGTGTTGTTTTTGCTTTTTAGGCTATTCTTTTGATGTTCTGGTTATGTGACTTATTTTTTACTAACAAGCCCACAGGTGGCTAACAGTGAAAACAGCTGCCCATCATCGTTCTGTGTTGTTTGCACTGGTGTCTGCTCAGCTCATTAGCTGTCAGTAGTCAAATACAGTTAAGAGAGCAAACTGCAAAGAAAAGGAAAATTAGAAAAGAAAATGAGAAAACAGAGTTAAGCTTTGAAAGACAGAGCAAAAAAATGAATATTCCTCATAAATTTGTAAATCTTTCACTACTGTACTTTTCTGAATGCAAAATTAGATGAAAAAATGGCTGCCAATTAAATAATGAGGTTGATTAAAGGTGAAAAAACTCACTGATTGCCTGTTAGGGATGAAAACTTGCAGCCACAGATTGCCCCCAGGAGTGAATCTGAGGACCACTGATTTAAGGGAAACTTACCCCACCTTGTCTCAGCCGAGCATTACAATGCTGTTTAAACATTTGTGGTGCTGCTTTTAACTCAGTAGACAGACATAGCTCTTTCACTGATGACGTAAAAACTCAGAATAAAAATATATTGCCATCAATAACATTCTCATACCCCCAAAATCCAAATAAAGTTTGAAATGCACCAATCTGTTGCACAGACCCACACCCAGAGTTGTGCAAAGACCCTTTGGTAAGCAGTGGCTCGAAATGGGTGGTGGGTACTTTTGGGGGCAGAGTGTCCTGCACATCAATCAGTAGACTCTTAAACAGAAAACTGCCAAAATGTGTCTTCAGAGCGATGCCATAGGGGAACCAGTTTTGGCTGTCAAACAAACCTCCTTCAACTTGAGGGTTCAGGAAAGAACTTTTGATTTATTTAGTTCTGTAACACGTTCCAAAAACAGATGGTAACAGATATGTGAAATACCAATAGGGTTATGATTTTTAAATGACTCTTGTAGCATACAATAGTACAGGTTCAGTCTCATTTATAAAACTTTGCATGGATGCAAGCATGAATATACACAAATGCCAAAAAATAGGAAAACATGCAGGCCTAAAACAAATCCGATTTATAAAAACAAATGTACGCACATTTCTATCTAATTTACCTCCATAAATCTTCTTGTAAATGTGCATATGTGAACACACCTCAAACTCTGTCTCATTGCTTCCTCAGAACATCCATATATGGAACATGCTAATTAGCATCATACATATGCAAACACAACGCTGCAGAATATCATTGGCTGCTAGAACAGCCTCTCACCTGGCACATCAAGACCCCGCCCCCTGTATTAAAAAGTATCTGACTGTGCTCTGCAACTGAGAGCACAAGTTCACATGTGGCATTATAGCACCTCTTCTCCACGTTTAAGGCATAAGGCATCAGCACCTGAGCAGGTAGCTGCTATCACCTGGCACATGTAATGGCATGACTGCTATTACAATGAATAGTACAGGCCATATGAAAAACAGGGATCAGATAGTTGCCTTACCTACAAGCCAGCCATCATACACAGTACCATAATGTCGATCAAAGCTACTTTACCTCAAAATAAATGACTCAAGGATTGACCAAGGCCAATGAGATATGCCATTTGTCAGCCACATCTTGGCATCACAAATGACTTATGTGTCAATGGAGTGTCACTGCTCATAGTTAACCCTTAAACTGCCGCAACCGGCTATAGTCAGTTCCCTGGGCAATTTTTCAGCACGCCAGAGCTGATCACTCAGTGCCATAAATTCGTTGAGCAGCCAGCTCATGACCACTGCCTCCCCTGGGATTAGCCTGCAAGCATCACCATTGGCCTCTGTGTGCTTGCGTGCAGCCAGTTCAAGCGCAGTTGGCTCGGTGATTTACTGAATTTCATCAATGGCGTCAGTTGCACCTTGTACATAAAATAACAGACTGTTGTAGTACTTTTTTTTTATAGTTTTTACAGTTCATTGGCAGTGTGTAAAATGATCAGTGTTGCAGTGATTGTGATGCGCTTTGCTGAAAAAAATATATGTTCCATTAAAATTTCACTTTTTCTTGGTGGATTGGGACATTTCCTTTAAAAATGGAGCAAAAAAGTATTTGGCATCCGGGGTGCATTAACCCCACCAAGTATGTGGCAGTTTAAGGGTTAACAAAAGCAGCTCTGTTCTCACTAGGTGCCCTTAATGCAATATGAGTGATTTAGAACATGAGAACCCTCTAGACGAGAACAGGCCATTCAGCCCAACAAAGCTCGCCAGTCCTATCCACTTATCCATCCATCCATTTTCCAACCCATTGAATCCGAACACAGGGTCACGGGGGTCTGCTGGAGCCAATCCCAGCCAACACAGGGCGCAAAGCAGGAACCAATCCAGGGCAGGGTGCCAACCCACCACAGCCTATCCACTTATTTCTTCAAAAAAACATCAAGTCGAGTTTTGAAAGTCCCTAAAGTCTTATTGTCTATCACACTACTTGGTATCTTATTCCAAGTGTCTATCGTTCTTTGTGTAAAGAAAAACTTCCTAACAAGTTTCCAACTGTGTCCCCGTGTTCTTGATGAACTCATTTTAAAATAACTGTCACGATCCACTGGACTAATTCCCTTAATAATTTTAAACACTTCAGTCAGGTCTCCTCTTAATCTTCTTTTTCTTAAACTGTAAAGGCTCAGCTCTTTTAATCTTTCCTCATAATTCATCCCCTGTAGCCCTGGAATCAGCCTAGTTGCTCTTCTCTGGACTTTTTCCGGTACTGCTATGTCCTTTTTGTAGCTTGGAGACCAAAACTGCACACAGGACTCCAGATGAGGCCTAACCAATGCATTATAAAGGTTGAGCAGAACCTCCTGTGACTTGTACTCCACACATCAAGGCGCTATATAACCTGACATTCTGTTAGCCTTCTTAATGACTTCTGAACGCTGTCTGTCAGTTGAGTCCACTATGACTCTTAAATTCTTATCATAAGGTGGACTCTCTATATTTTGTTGACCGCCCATTGTGTATTCAAACCTAACATTTTTACTTCCTATGTGTAATACTTTACATTTACTGACATTAAATTTCATCTGCCACAAATCTGCCCAAGCCTGTATGCTATCCAAGTCCTTCTGTAATGATATAACGGATTCCAAATTATCTGCTAATCCACCTATCTTTGTATCATCTGCAAACTTAACCATCTTGTTACTTGTATTCCTATCTAAATCATTTATATATATTAAAAATAGCAGCGGCCCCAGCACTGACCCCTGCTGGTCACCACTCCATAATTCTGAAGAGGTTCCTCGCACCATCACCCTCTGCTTTCTGAGCCCAATTCTGCACCCATCTAAAAACACCACCCTGAACTCCCACTTCTTTTAGTTTGATGCCCAACCTCTCATGTGGCACCTTATCAAATGCTTTCTGAAAGTCCAGATACATAATATCATAAGCTCCACTTTCATCGTATCCTTTTGTTGCCTCCTCATAGAATTCCAGCATGTTAGTAAAACACGACCTCCCTCTTCCAAACCCATGCTGACTGTTCAGAATAACTCCTGTCCTTGCCCGGTGTTGCTCAATCTTATCCCTAATAATTCCTTCCATTAATTTTCCTGTGATGCAAGTATTTGTTCAGTCTCAGCTTTCAAATTCATGCTAAAGATTCATGACTTCAGCTTAGCATACCCTGACTAGAGCTGCTGAGTAGCTGAGCATACTGCATCTCTGTTGTTAGTCATTAGTTCTAATATATAAGTAATCTAATATTTATAAACTGTTACTACTATCTCCTGCCACCCCCAGTTCTGTTTCTCTTCTCTGTATCCTCATGAGGCATTTGGTTCCACTGCTGTACTGCCAAGCTGTTGGTTTGCCAAAGTCATCGCAGGTAAAGGAGCACTGGAATCAGAAGGGTGCTTTCATCTGATTGGTTGGCTCAGCACTGACTCAGCTGTGGAAAGGCCAATAGGGGGGAGGCGGCTTGTTGGCCAAGGTCACCAGGACTCTCTAACTCTGTCTGGCTTGTCCAACTCCTTTTCTACAATCTGGTTGTAGTTCTACAGTTAGCTAATGGATAGATATTATTGTCTGTTAGTTTTATTAATTAGTTTCTATTTTTTAAAATAATTTAACAAATGTGTGTCCTTATGGGGCGGCACGGTGGCACAGTGGTAGTGCTGCTGCCTCGCAGTTAGGGGACCCAGGTTCGCTTCCCGGGTCCTCCCTGCGTGGAGTTTGCATGTTGTCTACGTGGGTTTCCTCTGGGCGCTCCGGTTTCCTCCCACAGTCCAAAGACATGCAGGTTAGGTGGATTGGTGATTCTAAATTGGCCCTAGTGTATGTTTGTGTGTGTGTCCTGCAGTGGGTTGGCACCCTGCCCGGGATTGGTTTCAGTGTTGGCTGGGATTGGCTCCAGCAGACCCCCGTGACCCTGTGTTCGGATTCAGCGATTTGTTAAATGAATGGATGGATGTGTCCTTATATTTGATAGTTCTGTGTTTAGTGAGTCGTATGATCTATTCTTGCAGTTGGCCTTGAGAGCTGTTCTGTGCCTGCACGTGGTGAGGAGTGCTGTGCAAGAATAAAGTAGTTTGTATTACTGTGTTGTATTTCTGAGGTGGCCATGATAGATCAGCCATCTTGCTCTGTGAAGAAGACTACTTGTATCCTGTTGGGTGCATTTACCCCATTTTTTGACATCCATTGCATTATCAACCAGCTCGGAAGGGGGGGGGGTCTCTCTCTGGATTGCCTTTCTCAAGATTTCTTCCATTTTTTCTCCTACAAGATTAATTGTTTTTTGGGGAGTTTTTTTTTTCCTTGTGTTCTTAGGGAGTTAAGGCTGGGGGACTGTCAAAAATCAGGGCCTGTTATAGGCCATTGAGGTATTCCTTGTGTGATTGTGAGCTATACAAGAAATAAATTATTTTTTTACAAGCAGAAAAAGGCATTTGGGTCAATGAGGACAAAGGGGCAGCAGCCTCGTTCAGAGGTAGCCACCTTGTTCTGTTCGCACTGACATTTCAGAATCCTAAGCAAAGCACTTGTTTCTTTTATTATGTGGCCAGAAAACAAAAAAAAAATCCATGCAGGTGCAACCATGCTGGGTCTGTGAGACAGCAGCGCTAGCCACTGAGCCCCCTTGCAGACAGACATGAACATTAATTTTAATTAAAAGTACAGTAGCAAAACAAAACTGCATAGATATAATGTTCTTCATTCACATTTGTTTTGCTCTGTGCTTTCTATTTGACAAAAAACTTTAATATCTAGCAAAACATGGAAATATGCGTTAATAAAGCCGAATCACATCATCTGTCTGTCTTTATAGCCATATACGGTACTTTGTCTGATGTTTCAGTGCACTTTTGTTCCGCTATATAACTATATAAATTATCCCGAATCACGCTTATAGGAAATATGCCATATTGTTTAAATTTTGAGCTGCTCCTCATAAATGGGCCAGTGCACAGATCTGTTAAACCGCAAGAGGAGAGCTTAGGGGAGTTTGGGGCTTGACGGGAAGACAATCCTCCCTCCAGAAGCTGCTGGTCTCCGCTGTCACTTCAGCACACGGAGCCAATGGAACAAATCAATCAGCAAGAAAACGTCGCCTGTGGAGCCTCAGTAATAAGCTTTTAAGTTGTATTGTTTCAGAAAACAGTATTATGTTGCAAATATGAATGCATTTTTTTTTTTACAAAAATGATTTTCTTTTATCAGAACAATTTCCAAAGCCAATCCTAATCCAACATACCATGGATATTGTGCTGCTCCATTGTAAAGTACCATAAGAGGAGGTTGTTGTGGAGTGTATGTCTAGCATACCAATTGATAAATTCTATGTTTAAATTTGTAATGTTAAGGAGTCAGGAAGCTGGACAAACCAGTTTTCTACCCCCAGAGTTTCATTGATAAGGAAATCACCATCTAAGGTAGGTTTATGGATTAGTTATTTCCTTTCTTGCTTGTTCATTTGGCATTACAGAAAAAGCTAGACTGGCTAGACTTGAACTTGCGTGAGCTGTTTCATTGGTGAATGGCCTCAGGAAGGGTTCAGGTGTGTGTGTGTGTGTGTGTGTGCCAAGAGCTGCCAAGGGACAAAAGAGAGGGAGACCTGCAAAGGCATGCTGTCTCTTTTGCCATCTGGCCCCATAGAGAAGACCCTCTCTCTTTCTCTCTCTCTTGCCATTCATCCATGAAGAGAAGACATCTCTGTCTCAGTAGCCATATTACAGTTTTTCTCGATTGGTTTGGCTCATTTCTTGAAACCGAGATGACATTCTCAAAACCATAAGGTCATTTGGCCAAACAGTCTTACAGTGCTGCCCAACATTATAGCTCACTAGCAAAACAAATATCTTACCCCAAACTCTTCGTCCATGCTTCAAAAGCAGATTCCTTTCCCCATATAAAAGGTCAGTACAGTCAGAATAGCACAGATCCTTCTCAATTGCCTTGGCACATGTGCATTCATTTAGTGCTTTTGTCAGAATACCCCGGATGGTTTAGCACAACACCATGGATCCCCTGCAAAAGCTCATATCTCTCCCAAAAGAGTTTATCCATGTGTCAAAACTAAATATCCTTCCCATATAAATAGTCAATGCCCCCAAAATGCATTATACCTTTGGCATTGTTTAAGCACTGCAAGTCAAAATGCTTAGACGTTTTGTCACTGAGGCACAGGTCTAGCAACAGAATACCACTATGAATAAAACCAAAAGATTTTACAGTAAAATCAGCCTCCAATAAACCACTCATACTCAAGGAAACTGTAAACATTTTTATTCGTACAAAGAAATGTTAACATTAGAGAACATACTGTGAAAAGAAAACATATACAGGATTCTGTAAATGTGAACAGTTATAAACACAAACAAAAAAAACCAAAAAAACTCTAGCCCACCATACTGTAAATAAAGTCTCAGAACTATAGTACAGTAATATTTTCAGTGGTCGCCATTGTCACCCTCTCCTTCCTGGCCACCATCCTCATCCTCCTGGCCATCGACGCGCTGCTCTCTGTCAGGCCATAAATTCTCATCCACATCGAGGGAAGAAACGGCGTGAATGTCTCAACCATCCCCTACATTGATCCCCTGTGATGTCCTCACATGCAGCATCCATTGCATGCAGCAGGGCCCTCTGGTCTTGAGCCTGATGCTCATACACCCTCCACCTCCAAGCTGAAAAAACTCCTCAATTGGATTCAGGAAAGGAGAGTAAGGTGGAAGAAACTCCATTAGCATCCGGGGATGGGTGGTGAACCAGGTTCTGATGCGTGGGCCGCGGTGGAAGTTCACATTATCCCACACAATGACATAATGTGGTAGCTGAGGTCCTTCTACACCTCTCTCATTTTCTGGGGTCAGATCAGTATAAAGGTGGTCCAAAAAATTGAGGAGCTTTTGTGTATTGTAGGGCCCTAAACTGGGAATGTGTGTGGCCACACCTCTTTCTGATATAGCGGCACACATTGTTATATTTGCTCCTCGCTGGCCTGGGACATCCACAGTGGCTCGGTGGCCAATGATGTTACGGCCACGCCTTCGACCTTTGGCCAGGTTGAAGCCAGCTTCATCAACGTAGACTAGGATGTGAGGGGTTTCGTTGCCTTCTAATGCCATAATTCTCTACAATAGAATAGAAATAAATCTAATCAGTCAAGTAGAGACAGATACTGCAGGGAGGATCTAAAGTACTGTACAAACAGGGAGTGGGAAACTGAAGACAATTTCTAGGAAAAATGCTCTAGTCACACAAAGCTGGATTCTGAAGGTGAAAAGGATAACGCAAAACAAAAAAACAGTGGTAACCATGTCTTACTGTAATAGTGTTACAATGATAGACAACCAGTAGTTGACTTACATGCACATACTGGTACCGCAACCCTTTCACTCTGTCAGAGTTTCTCTCAAATGGTACCCTGTAAATCTGTTTCATGGTCATCTGATGTTTCTTCAATACCCGGTCTATTGTGGAGATGCTGATAGAGTTTATATTTTGGAACATTACATTGTCTAGCAGGATTGCATTACGAATCTGTCTCAGTGTGATGGCATTATTTGCAATGACCATGTTGCATATTTCTTGTTCTTGTTGTTCATTTAGAAGTTTTCTTCTGCCACCCACTTGAGGCTGTCGTCCAATCCTAGACATACAAGTCAAAGGTCAACACTGTAAATTTGTTACAAAATGAGTTACCAATGTAATTGTACTGCTGTCTTATGGTACTAGAAGTGTGATGCACTGCACAGTGACTGGAATACTATTCACAGTATTTTCTCCATTTTTTTGTCTTTGTCATTTTTATAGTATCATATAACATCACATGACGATATTACAGTACTCTAGGCCTACACACACACCAACACTGAATAGTTCAATAGCATAGTTCTGTACCTGTTTTCCCTGCGAAAGGTTTGGATGATGGAGGAGACTGTAGACCGAGGCACAATAGGCTGCACTCGGCGACCTGCCTCTGCCATTGTGAGGCGATGGTTTATGACGTGGTCAATAAGGGTGGCCCGGATTTCATCTGGGACATCATGGTGCCTCCGTGCTCCTCGGCCTCTTCCCCCTATTCCTCCACGCATTCTCACTCCTCCTCTTCCTCTTCTTCTTCCTCCTCTTCCTCGAGCAGGAAGTTGCTGTTGTACTTGGCGAGGTGCTTCCATGTTCACACTGCAAATGAAACTGGCCCCGCACCAAGCTCTGTCTATATACTTTTGGCAGCAGTCATAATCATAGACAACACCTGTCAGGTATCTGAACAACCTGTTTGATTGGTCATCTGAGATGTGGGAAACTGCTCCTTCGTTAGTTCTAATTTCACCTGATTGATTGTCAAGTACTGTCATAACTTTATCAAATGTTCCAAGATATTCTTTCATGGTATTATATCTTTGACTAATTTTGACAGTTGAACAGACAATTGTGCATATGATGACTTACACAATGAAACCATGCTGATATGTTTTGGAGTGAGTGACCATTTCACTGAAAAATCAACTAATCAGTTTAGATCGGCAAGATCTATTTATTTGGAAAATGTGCTAAATGTGGGCTCATTGTGCTAACTGTAGCTACTTGTACATAATCATTTGAAAAGAAGCACAGAGTCACTTGAGACATGTACTAAAGCATTTGCAATTTGATTAAACCAATGAAAAATGACATTCTGTTGTGAACAATTGCAAGGTGGTTTGGAGATTTGTCCATGTTATTTTGAGAATGTCATCTCGGTTTCAGGAAATGAGCCAAACCAATCGAGAAAAACTGTAAGATAGGCAGGCTGCCTGGACCTGTACAGATGATGAGCTGACCAGGAAGAACTGAATGTAAATACAAGTCATTCTGCCACCTGAAACTGCACATCTAGCGTTATCAGGTTGTATTGGCTTCGGACCAACACTCATTGTATTCTGCTTCCATATACCTGTAATATGGGCAAATTATTTGTAAAACATAATTATTTAAAAGTGTAACTCTCTTGCCTATTTAAATACTAA
>JANRMT010062789.1:24620087-24640623 GCA_026402145.1 Polypterus bichir lapradei | reverse complement strand
TAGATAGATAGATAGATAGATAGATAGATAGATAGATAGATAGATAGATAGATAGATAGATAGATAGATAGATAGATAGATAGATAGATCTCTTTGCACCACCTGACTCCTCTCCTCAGTCTTATCCCCCTTATCAATACACCCCATAAGTGCAGAATCATCTGAAAATTTCTGCACATGACCCGTGACATGACCCGTTTGTTCTATTGTTCAATCATGTTGCCTGAGGGCACAGATTTAAACTGTAGTGTAACATATGACAGTATCAGGTTTGAGACAATTTTCTTAAGGTCTACACAATAAAGAGCCTGAAATGGTACAAAAGGGTCACATGGGGCTCTATACAACAAAACCAAGGTTCTGTAGCTCATAATTGTATAAGCACTGCCATGGTGTAAGACAGGAATCAGACTGCAAGATGCCCAGGTAACAAGTCATCATTGCAAGTGTGACTGTGCCACTATCAATACAGCAGCTATGTAGGGGCAGATTTAGGAGAGAGGTGGACCCATGGGCTTGATCCATTGTTTAGGCCACAACTAGCTGTTCTGAAAAGAAAACCACTGAAAAATTAATATGTAATGTCTAAGTTCACTTGAGATGCAACTAGCAACGTATCTCAGAAATAACGGTAGGTGGATAAAGTGGTCTGGGTTGGCCAGTTCCCAGGCAAGAATATTTCTTTGTAGAAAAAAAAGGAACAGTTATTTTTTAATAAACCGTTATTACATTTGGGGGCCCTAGGCTGCAGCCAAAGTTAGCCCATGCAGAAGTTTCGACCATGGAGTTATTCTCCAGTAGTAGTGCGCTGTGGCCCCTGTTTTGATAGGAAAACAGAAATATACATGGGCATCAGAAACTTCATGGGCCCCTATGCTCCTGGGACCCCCCGGCCAGTGCCCTTTGTGCCCATCACTTATGCTCCTATATTGTGTATTGAGCTCCAGATCAAATGACTCCTAGCGCACCAGTTCAAGTCCAGGACACTGGGGGACAGTGGGAAAGACGCTGCCGTTAGGTGGCAGGATTGAAACTTAATATCTAATGCGAGGCTCTCTGCTCTCCTTTATTATAGTCAAGTCTCTGTGAAACAACCTGACTGTTTAACAGAAGGCCGGGGTTCGGGATTGAAGGTGCAGGTGGTGTCGTTTCATTACTGTACTTGAGAATGTTTTGAGAATATTTGTATTTTACTTGAGTATAAAATATTCTGACTACTTTCACTTTTACTTCTCTATACACTATAAAGCCAAAAGTCTGTGAACCCCTGAGCATCACTCCTATATGAGTTTGTTGGACGTCCCATTCCAAAACCATAGGCATTCATACAGAGTTGCAATTTCCTTTGCAGCTTGTAATAAAAAAACAAAAGACAGTTAGAAAGAGTTGGGGCTCTTCGAAGGCAAACCCTGTATATTTGATGGCAAAAGCCAAGGAAAGGAAGCAGAAGGTTCAAAGTTCTTTTCAGACTGAAGTCAGATTGTTGGTGATGGCACCAAAGATGGCAGCACTGCCCCTTAAGAAGGGCGGGGCCAGGAGATGACAGCCCAGAAGTGGCGTCATGGGGACTGGCGGTCGTCCAATCTGTACGAACATTAGGAGTAGAAGCATTAGGTAACAGTGCCAACCCTCAGCTTGGGGTGGAATTACAACTGGATGAGCCCTCAAGTTGTTTCTAAATCGCATGCATGTGACACAGCTATAATAGCCTCCATTCTTCTGGGAAGGCTTTTTGGAGTGTTTCTGTGGGAATCTGTGCTCATTCTGCCAAAAGAGCATTTGTGAAGTCATGTACTGATGATGAACAAGAAGACCTTGATAGATAGATAGATAGATAGATAGATAGATAGATAGATAGATAGATAGATAGATAGATAGATAGATAGATAGATAGATAGATAGATAGATACTTTATTAATCCCCAAGGGGAAATTCACAATCTTCATTTTAATTCATCCTACAGTTGTTCAATAGGGTTGACATCAGCCAACCTTCTCCTTCAGAGGCTGCTGTTCTTTTCTGTTCATCCTCCATGTCAGGTGAGCATTTGCCCACTCTTTCACTCGGCTCAAGCTCCCCAGATGAGGGCTAGGAGGCCCCATTTAGGCCTGATTTAGGAGTGTGTAACATAAACTGTATAAAGAGGTAAATATATACACATTAAGCTGGGTGCTTTGTATGTGTATGTATTTGTATATGTTGGTCTGCATCTATGCTGCCGTGTTTCATTTCTTTTTTGTCATTGTAAATGAAGAATTAATGCAACGGCAGACCAGTGAACTTTGACTTTTGAAGCCACCATATGAAGGCTATGCCAGAAGTAATATTTAAAATCTTGGAGGGTTAGGGTGATGAGTTTAAATACTTGGGATCAACAGTACAGAGTAATGGGGATTGTGAAAAAGAGAGTGGGTGGAGAAGAGTGTCAGGAGTGATTTGTAACAGAAGGGTATCAGCAAGAGTGAAAGGGAAGGTCTACAGGACGGTAGTGAGACCAGCTATGTTATATGGGTTGGAGATGGTGGCACTGATCAGAAAGCAGGAGACGGAGCTGAAGGTGGCAGAGTTAAAGATGTGAAGATTGCATTGGGTGTGACAAGGATGGACATGATTAAAATTGAGGACATTAGAGGGTCAGCTCAAGTTGGATAGTTGGGAGACAAAGTCAGAGAGGTGAGATTGCATTGGTTTGGAATAGTGCAGAGGAGAGATGCTGGGTATATTGGGAGAAGGATTTTAAGGATAGAGCTGCCAGGTAAGAGGAAAGGAAGGCATAAGAGAAGGTTTATGGATGTGGTGAGAGAGGACATGCAGGTGATGGGTGTAACAGAACAAGATGCAGAGGACAGGAAGATATGGAAAAAGATGATCTGCTGTGGCGAACCCTAACGGGATCAGCAGAAAGAAGAAGAAGAAGAAGGGTTGGGTTAGGGTTAGGGTGTAGGGTGTAAAGCAGTAATTCACATATTTGTTCAATTGGAGATAAGCATTAATGAGGTCTTAATGGACAGTAACAGAGGAAAAGGACCACAGAGTCTGGATAAAGGACCGTCATGGAGAACCTTTTTCTACAGGGGACCCAGTTAATGCACTGGGGTATGATTATGGTGATGCTCCGATTACTCTGATTTCATTAAAAAATGAAGCTTGGATATCTTTAACAGCAGAATTTGAGAAAATGATTCCCAAAAATCAGGACAGTGTCTGGTGTTATTTGTATGTTTTCATGTCCTGTTTATTTTATTGCACTTTGTCAGCTGCCTCAATTTCTTTGCGATGTCTACACGTTCTCTTGTTTCCCTGTGGTGATTGTGGCTTAGGTGTTCTGCATTGATCAGTGCATGCTGACAGCAATGTCTCTGTACTCTCTCCATGTGGCAATATTGACCCTGTGAACCTACGAATTATTTTTACACATCATTTTTTTGAATGGGTGCATTCTTCAGGTCTATTCAAGCTGCGTGGGTGCTGCTCTGAGCTGTTTGTAACATTATGGCTGACCTCAGTAACCTGTCAATTTGCCATTTTCCCAGTGTTTACTCATTTAGAGGTTGACCTTTTACTTGTTTTCTGACCACATGCTCATTTGCTCTTCTCTGTCTGTTTTCACCAAAGCGTTTTACTGACCTTTTATCTGCTTTGACCACGTGTCCTCATCCCTGACTGTCAGTCTCACTTCTATTAATCTGTTCTTTAATAATGATTCCAATTGCTTCAGTCCTCTCATACTTGACCAATATCTCCATGTGCATGAATGGCCTTCTGTCAATGCAGGACAGGGGTGGTGAGATGACCTATTATTAGTTGGGCTAAGTTAAGAGATTGCAGAGCTTCAGGGAGACACTAACCACTACTGTCTCCTGATTCTTTTGTCAGTTTCCCCAAGGAGTGGTTGCTCTGAGGCTAGGGATCAGAAGGTTGCCAGTAGTGACTCTACTCTGTTGGTCCCTTAATTGCTCTGTCCTGGGCATGACGTTAACTTGTATCCAGCCCTGCAAGTAGGCTCTCCAACCTGTAGGGAAAACCTGGGGTTTGCTGGTAGAATTGGCACTGCAGCCATCATAAAAAACCTCCTTCCATCTGGACTAGTGTGGTGCTGAGGCGTCACCCATGGCATGTCTAAACTCTGGCTCTGAGGTGGGATCCTAAGGTGGTTTGTCATGTGGTGGGTGCTTCAACACACTGCATCAGCGTGTGTTCTTAACCTCAACCACCTCCTCCTCCCAAGAGTGTCATCTGGACTTCTCTGTAATGGGATGTCCTGAACAGGAGGGCATTAGGGGAGCAGCACTGATGTTGACACAAACTCGAATGCATGGGAAGCTGGAAAGTAATAAGAAATGCTTCGAATGAACGAAGATCTGTATGGCACGTGGCCAAAAAGGAGCCAAGAAAGCAGACAGGAATACGGAATATAAGAACTTAAGAGATTTAACAAACGAGAGTAGACCATGCATGTGTCTGGATTAAAGGCCAGAAGTCCACGTGACCATCATCATCATCAAGTCCTTCCATGAGAACCCTGAATACAATGAGGATTGATTGAGGTCATTCATGTTAGGTAGAATGCCAAGAGGGGGCTGGACGGTCTCATGGCCTGGATCCCCAACAGATTTTATTTTTTCTCCAGTCGTCTGGAGTTTCTTTTGTTTTTTCTGTCCTCCCTGGCCATCAGACCTAACTTTTATTCTATGTTAATTAGTGTTCTCTGATTTTAATTCTTACTTTGTCTCTTTTCTCTTTCTTCATCATGTAAAGCACTTTGAGCTACATTATTTGTATCCAAATGTGCTATAGAAATAAATGTTGTTGTTGCTGTTCTGTTTAGTTAAACTCTGTGAAGTGCCTCGAGCATGGGAAAGGTGCTATATAAATAAAATGTATTATTTTTATTATTATTATTATTAGTTAATAGCTAAGTTGTCCCAGTATCTCATCCATTAGAGGTTGTTAAGGTTTCTGCTTCAACTCCATGCCTCGGTAGTTTTTTTTTTTCAGATTCCCACAACTGGCTTCAGTCCTAAGTGTACTCTCCATTATTTCCACTGGTGTCTTCAGTTATGTGATTCACCATTAACTTAAACAATTCTGCTGGCCCTCTTCTATGGATGCCTTTGAGGATTTTGAAGGACTGATTTAGATCTCCTGCGGTGGGCTGGTACCCTGCCCGGGGTTTGTTTCCTGCCTTGCACCCTGTGTTGGCTGGGATTGGCTCTGGCAGACCCCCGTGACCCTGTAGTTGGGATGTAGCGGGTTGGATAATGGATGGATGGATGGATGGATGGATTTAGATCCCCACGCAGTCTCCTCTGCTCGAGACTAAACAGTTGGAATTTTCTGAGTCTGTCACAGTAGGACGTGTCCTCAAGTCCTGAGATGTACTTGTTTGCTCTCCTCTGCACAGCTTCAAGTGCCGTTATGTCTTTCTTGTAGTGTGGTGACCAGAATTACACACAACACTCCAGATGTGGCCTTACTAGTGCATTATACAATCTATGCATAATGTTTTTATGATAGAATGTAACATTTCATTTGCCTTTTCAATCACTTCTGCAAATTGCTTAAATGATGAAAATGTTGTGTCTTCATAAACCCCTTAATCCTTTTCAGAGGTTGCTTTCTGTATGACAGTGTCTCCCTTCTTGTATTTATAATTGAAGTTCATTTTGCCCACATGAGCCACTTTGCAGTTTTCTACCTTAAACTTCATGTTCAAGTGTTCACACAGTTCTGAAGATTGTCCACGTCTTTATGATTTGTTTTTGCTGCCTCCTTAGTGTCTGTCATTGCTTCAATTTTAGTGTCATCTGCAAATTTCACAGATTTATTAATAATGCTGAAATCTGTGTAATGAATATTAATCAGACAAAGTAACGGACCAAGGTCAGACCCCACTGATGACCTCATTCTCCTCTTATCTGTACTCTTTGTCTCCTTTCCTAGGTAGCCAAATTGAGATCCAGTTTTGTAGGTTACCTCTGATGCCTACAGCTTTTAGTTCTTGATTTATGTGAAGCCTCCTAAAAGTCACACAAAGAAGGCCCAGACATTTACCATCCTGCTCAGATGTAGCCTCCCCTATAAGCAGCAATACCCCACACTAAAAGGCAGGCTGTGGCCTAATAGGCCCAAAAATGAGGAGCTGGCTTTAAACATTCAAAATCTCATATATTCAAGAAATACACCAAAATGCACTTCAAGAAAGAGCAACCATCAATCCTCTAGCTTGATCAGACAAGTCCGAAACAAGTATCTTTAAAGTATCAGTGAAGAATTTGTTTTAAAAAAAATTAGGAGTGGTCTTTCTTGTATACTCAGATATGGGGATGGATATTTAAAGAGTAAACCGCAAGACAATGATTATATTTTTATATGATGTACTTTAAAGAACCATCAACAATAAAACAAATCAAATTAATAATATATTGAACAAGTATTATAAAAGTAAAGTTGAATAAATTGGACTCTGTAGCTGCATGAATAAAAAGTACCACTTCTGGTTAGCGGAAATAGCTCAAAAGTTGATAGAAATGTACGTTTTGTACCTAATACTTGTATGCAAAATTTGGTTGACCTAAATGAAAGCATACTCAGGTTATTGTGTTTACACACACACACACACACACACACACACAAACACACACACAGACACATAATTCCAAAAATGGTATTTTCGGACTCGGGGAGGTCTAAAACATCGAGATTCATCAAAATTCGGACATCGAATTATTGGATGATTACAGTACTTTCCCTATACTTCATAAACAAGAAAGTAAAAAAGGAGCACAGGATTAGAAAAAAAAAGGCAAAAAGGGAAAAAGGATGTACCTAAAAGGGAATCCAGGGTAAACTAGTCCCATTATGAAATCCTGAAGCAGCAATCTAAAACAGAAGTGAAGTTTCCAAGAAACCTTCAAACTCAAAGGCAAACATCACTCACAAGAGAACTCAGACAAAACTCAATAAGCCACCGCTGGGGCCTTCTCTTCAACTTCACTATAAAGCAGGGGTGGGCAATGTCGGTCCTGGAGGGTCAAAGTGGCTGCAGGTTTTTGCTCCAACGCAGTTTCTTAATGAGAAGTCAATTATTGCTGAAGTGACATTTTGAGGTTTTACTTTAGTGGTCTCGCTTGTTAAGGTTCCCCACCCTTAATTGCTTATTTTAGTCATAAACAGCTGCATTCAGTGTTTTTAATGTCTCCTTATTAGCAATAAAATGCAAATAACAAAGCAGCCAGCAGTTCTCCATTAAACTTGTTTCCATTCACACCTGCATGGATTCATCATGCACTGTTTGATTTAATAAAACACTTAATAGAAAAATGTGACAAATTATCTATTTCAGCCTTCAAATAATTTAGATGACACGCATGGAAACGACAAAATCTACGATATAAGAACCTAACATTACAGACTAACAGGCCGTAAAATTAAATAAGGTCTGAGATGGGTAAAGAGTGGTTTCTAATTAAGCAATTGAGTTGAAACAAAAACCTGCAGCCACTGCGGCCCTCCAGGACTGACATTGCCCACCTCTTCTATAAAGGCTGAGGGAAGTTCTAGCAGCTGTGACTTCAGGATACCACACACAAAGTACAAGGCAAAGGCTTAAAGACACAGTAACACAAATATCAGTCAATACACAAACCTAACAGAAATTACCCAAAAAATGAAAAATATTCATTCAAAAACAAAAACTAAAAGGAAATGCTAATAATTCCTGGCTGTAACATAACACATTGGTCATTTCTTGTAGTGTTCTAAACTTTGTCTGTCTTTAGACTACATTTTTGTCTGCCTTCTCTTTCTGTCACTGAAATCCACTGGGCACCTTCCTATTTGCAAGGTGTTCATAATGTTAGGCATGTTTGAGAATATACCGACGTAAAGAGCTTGTTTCTGTTCCTTTTTGTTCCTCTGTGGTCTGTAAGGTGCTTCAATAAGAGCTAGTCAGCTTGGGTAGGCACTCACATCTAATCATGTAGGTTTAAATCCATAATGGACTTGATCATATTGGTGTTAGTAGTGGGATAGCTCTTATAATGAATGGTAGATGTAAGCAGGGGGAGTGTTACTGACTTGAAATAAAAGTATTTGAGTTATCAATAGAGTTTCTTTAGCACATTTTCAGGCTTTTCTAAGGCTATAAAAATGATCTAAGTGTCGTTTCTGAGGATTATTCAGGAAATGTAATTCTGTGGTAATTGTAATTGTTCATTGAGAAACTGACTTTTATTTAAAGTCTTTTCAGGCGCCATTTTGTTTTGAGGTTGGGGGTGTCCATTTTGTGGTTTCAGTCATCATGATGCAAGTCCTGGTTGCTAGGGGCGTGGCCTCTAGGGTCATGACATCGGTGTAATTGGTGAGGGGTTAAAAGGTCATCTTGATGGCCATTTTATACCTGGGATTAGATCAAACCGAGTAATGCATTTTATTTGCAATTTTGATTACTGTACAGTGTATTGAAACAAAACTCTTATTTTTGGTTTACGCTCTGACATGATCTTTCCTTGACCTTTGATTTTGACCGTCGCTTTGTCTTGACTCTGTTCTTTCTCCTGTGTCTCACTCCTATTTTCAAACTGACTGGCTTTTTGTCAGGTAGTACACCATGTCCTAAGTGCTGCAATGAAGACACGTTCGGGGAAGGAGAACAGCAATAGTAGCTTCCCACAGTGCAGGACCATTTCTAGGCTCAATAGCCTAAATTGCTCACTTTCCCACTACGCTCTCACGCTGATGGTCACAAAAGCCCTGGAGGGAAATGACGGAGAGACTAGGCACACTACATGACAGTTACATCGAGGTCTACAGTGGGATAGCTCTTCACAGAAGATAGCGAGTATAAATGGAGGTGAGGGTTATGGAGTTACAGTGTTAACTTAATGCAATAAACAAAGAAGAAGACTGGGACTCGATTCTCACAATGCAGTTAAATTTCTTTAGCTCAGCCAGCTGAGACGTTCACTTCTCGACTTTTCTGCATTGCTGAACAGCATGATTTATAGGCTCGAGTATAGTAGCTGACAGACCTGCAGCAAGTAGTTTTGAACCTTTCAGAATACTGTAAATATCTCCCTAAATTGTTTCTATTCAATATATTGGCACACTTCTAGTGGTCACAAGAAAGATATTGCCCCATCCTAGGAGAATTAAAAGTGGCCCTCAGCTTCAAGGCTTTTAAAAGTGCCTGCTGTAGCAGAACGGCTCTATATAAAGATATGTACTGTAGGTGTGAGAGTGTATCAGAGAACTGTGTTTTTTTGGGGCCAAAATGCCTGAGCTTTAGTGACAAGTATTACCAAAGGACTCGGGGTGTTTTAACAAAAGCCGGTCTGAAATTTTTTTCTCCTTTCTTTGAGCAGCCTAATAACCTTCTGCGTTTGTACTCATCAAATGTCATTACAGGCATTGCTTTTCCAGATCTGCATACCATTAAAATTAGCCGCTGTGATATTGAATAACTTTCCCTGGTTCATCCTTGTCTCGGTGCGGAGGAATTCATTTCCTCCCAGTTATTAACTTGGACGGCAGCGCTGTAATTTGTTTTTTATTGCCGCATGGAGATGAATGATCCTGCAGCACATCTATCCATTTAGTCGCAGTGCCGTGTTTCGCTGCCTTGCTTGTCAAAACAGCTCCCTGCTATCTCTTTACAAAATCCCACCTCAGCCCAGCGATTCACTGAGAGCATCTCGCAAGAAAAGAGAAACCATTTAGCATTTCTGAGCGGGGGGCCCATTGAAGTTCCTGAGACGTTACGTCTCCCCCTTTTCCTTCTTCTTCTTGTTTGCTTTGTGCTCTGGCAGGTCTTTAGGCTGACTTGTTCTTTGCACCTCCGCCACCTCTGCCTGCTGACGCCCGTAACGTTTCAAGCAAATCCTCAGACAGAGGAAAGCAGAAAGGGTTCCTCATCCTCTTTAAGATGGTGGAAAAGGTGGGTGGCTGTTAGTGTTCTCTGTACTTCTCAACTTCCAGTCTCCACAGATACCGCTGCTTGCTCATCTGTTTTTGACATTACGAGAAACCTCTTGAGGTGCGCTGGTCTTAAAGAATGAGGGTAATCTTCCAGAACCTTTTTATAGGATTTATGATGACACAAGAATAGTCCAAAGACATCAAAAAGGTTCGGGGCAGCCACCCATATATTGTATCCTGGCTGCAAATGGGTAAATTGTATTGAGCTCTTGACAGGTTTATATCCAAAACAGAACTGACTTAAGATGAGAAATATGGAGGCTTTAAAGGCCGAGACAGGAAGTGATGTCATCGGGGACCAGAAGTGTCATCGTCAATAGCGCTGAGCACCAGAAGTGATGTCATCAATAGCACAGGTACCGGAAGTGACGTCAACATAAGCGCCAGTACTGGAAGTGATCAGGATTTCCCTGAGAGAAAGTCAGTGCAGCTCACCACCCCCTGGCCTGGCATGGTACTACTATTATTCAGGCCCTTTAGCTGCCTCCCAATCGCACGTGTGTGACACTGGGTAATAAAAGCTTGCCTCAAATGCCATGGGTGCACTGGAGGTGCAGTTGCCGAAGTGTTGCCGGCATTCAGTATATTCGGGGTCTTTTGCACAATGTGAAGTACAAGAATCAAATTGAAGATCTCCACTGCACTTGGGTCCCAAACCAGGTGGTTCATCATGTGGTGGGTGCGCCACCGCGCTAGGAAATAGTGTGAAAGAGGGGATGTAAAGTATTTTATAAATGAGAGAAGTCCAAGGAACAATCAAGTTTGTTGGGTTAGGCCAGGGAGTCAAATTCAGATCCAAGAGGGCCACAGTGACTGTAGGGTATTCATTTCAGCCACTTCCTTAATTTGTAACCAATTACTGGCGGAGTGGTGGCTCTGAGGCTAGGGATCTGCACTGGCAATCAGAAGGTTGCCAGTTCGAATCCTGTAAATGCCAAAAGGGACTCTGCTCTGTTGGGCCCTTGAGCAAGGCCCTTAACCAGCAATTGCTGAGCGCTTTGAGTAGTGAGAAAAGCGCTATGTAAATGCAAAGAATTATTATTACTGCTGCTAATTGAAGGACTTCTTTAACCCTTCATTTTAATTGACTTGCTTTTTAAATTCAAGTTCAGTTTTATTGGCATGTGTTCACAGTACAATGAAATTCATACTTGTATCCCTCATCAGAACATTCAACAATAATACAACACCCAAAAAGAGATAGACACCCACTGAAAAAGCATGCAACATATGTATACTATACCTATCTAGCTATCAATACATCCATCCATTATCCAACCCGCTATATCCTAACTACAGGGTCACAGGGGTCTGCTGGAGCCAATCCCATGGCGCAAGGCAGGAACAAATCCCGGGCAGGGTGCACACGCACTTGGGACAATTTCGAATCGCCAATGCACCTAACCTGCATGTCTTTGGACTGTGGGAGGAAACCGGAGCACCCGGAGGAAACCCACGCAGACATGGGGGAGAACATGCAAACTCCACGCAGGGAGGACCTGGGAAGCAAACCCGGGTCTCCTAACTGTGAGGCAGCAGCACTACCACTGCGCCACTGTACCACCCATCAATACATACATATATAACATATAAGTAGATATTATAAACAGGTGAGTATGTAAAGTGTTTGGTTTTGGCTATAAGAAACACGGGGTAAAGACATAAAGGTGTTGCATTGTTCATTGTTGTCACTAGAGAGGAGGAGAAGACCCCAGATGACGTGTGACTTCGCTTCTGCCATGGTGTCTCAAGACCTGCCCCTTCTGGGTCCCACCCACTCCTTCTTGTAAACCCCGTGCATGACTTGGGCTTGGAATTTTATGCAATTATAGTTAAACCTGAATCACACTCGGGCTGACGTGTAATGATGCGCTTGATAGTGTTGAGCTTGAATATCCCACTGACATCTAGCGGATGAAATAACATCATGCTGCAAAAAAAAAAACCCTAAGCAACATGAATATTATTATGCTTTCTGATACTGTATGGTAAAAAAAAAGTAAAGTCAATATGTAATGTAACTCGTTAATATTTATGAGTGGGTGGAGCCTCCAGCAAAAAACACAATGACAAACTTAAAGCTGGAATGGCAGTTTTAGAGTGAACTGAAGCTGAAGCATTGCTCAAATTAGGTGATAGTGATAATGATGTGAATTTGTCATTAGACTTTAGATAGATAGATAGATAGATAGATAGATAGATAGTTTGACACAGATACCGAGGCATACAACAAACTGCCAGCCATGATATGCCCATTAAATCTGGTCATGTGAGGCTTCACCGTGGTACCACAGTAGTGCACTCAAGTGCAAGGACAAGCAAGACGGTAGCCCCCTAAGCGCTACTCACAATGTGGCAATTGTCAATGTTCATGTGAAAGGAAATGTAGAAGTCACTGAGTATTGCACTGTGTTAGCCAACAATAACACAAGAAGCATGTTGGTCATGTAGGCCAGGTATTAGCATTCTACAAGTAATAAAAAAAAAGAAAAGTATGCAAAAAAACACACTTCTACTGTCCCAATTGTGACATCAGACTGAAAGTTGGTGACCATCTTACAGTAAAACATATAACATAAAGAACGTGTACTAAATCTGCATCAGCAGGGCAGTGGACACTAGACACACCTTTTCTACCGTATTTATGTTGATGTTTTAGTATTTTCATGTTTCTGTTACATGTAATAACATTATTCTTGCTCAAAAAAATGCAACATTTTTGGCTCGTTTTATCCTGGTGTAGCCGTGTGCAGTAATGACAGGTCACAACAACAGAGAATAGTTGGGACATCAACTGGAGAGTCCCACTAAATACAGCTGTCTAACTTGGGAAAATGCCTTTCTGGTTTGATATACAGACCTCTTGGGGCACAACAAAAAAAGATTCAGTTGGCTCTTGTGCCATCACAAATAGGGTCTTCCCCAGGATCTCTGTCCTGCGGTCTGCTCATCTTGAAAATGATGCCTCCATCTGGGTGGCCATGCTTCTTATACTATGTAGACCAGAAGGGGTGGGACTAGGTGCCCTCACTGGGCAGTTTCTTGGAGCTCCGGGGAGAAAAGGAGAAGAAACCATTAGTGACAACGCCCCCTTTCGCTCCAGTGGGTCATCACATACCTCAAATAAGATGGTAAGGAGATCCTTGAATTTACATGCGTGACGGAGGGTAAACCTAATGCTAAGGAGGCTACACTGGCAGCTGTAGATATATATATACAGTGGGTACGGAAAGTATTCAGACCCCCTTCAATTTTTCACTCTTTGTTATATTGCAGCCATTTGCTAAAATCATTTAAATTAATTTTTTCCCTCATTAATGTACACACAGCATCTCATATTGACAGACAAAAAAAAGAATTTTTGAAACTGTTGCAGATTTATTAAAAAAGAAAAACTGAAATATCACATGGTCCCTTTGCTCAGCATTTAGTAGAAGCACCCTTTTGAGCTAATACAGCCATGAGTCTTCTTGGGAAAGATGCAACAAGTTTTTCATACCTGGATTTGGGGATCCTCTGCCATTCCTCCTTGCAGATCCTCTCCAGTTCTGTCAGGTTGGATGGTAAACGTTGGTGGACAGCCATTTTTAGGTCTCTCCAGAGATGCTCAATTGGGTTTAAGTCAGGGCTCTGGCTGGGCCATTTAAGAACAGTCACAGAGTTGTTGTGAAGCCACTCCTTCGTTAGCTGTGTGCTTAGGGTCATTGTCTTGTTGGAAGGTAAACCTTCGGCCCAGTCTGAGGTCCTTAGCACTCTGGAGAAGGTTTTTGTCCAGGATATCCCTGTACTTGGCCGCATTCATCTTTCCCTCGATTGCAACCAGTCGTCCTGTCCCTGCAGCTGAAAAACACCCCCACAGCATGATGCTGCCACCGCCATGCTTCACTGTGGGGTCTGTATTGGACAAGTGATGAGCAGTGCCTGGTTGTCTCCACACATACCGCTTAGAATTAAGGACAAAAAGTTCTATCTTGGTCTCATCAGACCAGAGAATCTTATTTTTCACCATCTCAGAGTCCTTCAGGTGTCTGATGAGACCAAGATATATATATATATATATATATATATATAACAATATATATATATTGTTTTGCAGCCTAGAGTGCCTTTCTTTTGTCCTCCTGACTTTTCACAATTAAAATGAATCTGGACCCCAATACTTCACTTGATCCCTTGTGCCGTCTTTCACAATATACAGTATATGTATGTGTAAACAGTGCTTTGCAAAAGTCTCAGGTAACTTAGATAGTTCACAAAAAGATTTCTTTTAAAAGGTTTTTTTAGGCTGTTTGGTTGTTGAAGAAGGTTGTTTTACTCACAAGTGAGAACAGTGTGTTGAGCAGATGGAAAGAGTTCTTTGAGAGGCTGGTGAATAATGCGACTTGTTCCTCTGACATGGAGTAACTACGGAGCACACTGCCTTTTTTTCTATTTATTGTGCCTATGTGACCACATGGTAATACCCAAACTATTCCGAAGTGATGTTTGCACTATTTTATGTTTTTGGTATCTCACACCCTCACACACCTTTATCGTAAGAGCATCCCTTATTTACGATAGAGAGTTCGATCAAAAGAAAATATGAAGCTGGTTTGAAATTAAACGTCATTGAAGTAGCAAAAGAAATTGGTAACTGCACTGCTGCAACAAAATTTGAAGTGTCTGAGAAACTGGTGTGAGATTGGAGGAGACACAAAGATGAAAAAAAAAATGTAAGTGTTGCATTTTTGAACAGGCGTACAAGTTGGGGTCTGATTTTATGATCGATTTTTCAGGTTTCAAGACCCGACATATACACGAGTATATACAGTAATTGAAAGGAACTACTCTGGGCATCTTTCTCCAAGGAGGATTCGTTTTGCCAATGTGCTCGCCTCGCTTGTGTATTAGTGGTGGGAGGAAAAGTAAAAGGGATACTGTTTTGCCGATGTTAGCGGCTAAGCGACTTTGTCTTTGTTTGGAGGTTTCATTTTGCTGACGTGTTGGCCTCGCTTTCTGTTTCCTCGGAGGTGGAGCCCTTACCCCGACTCCACCTTTCACTTCCGGACAGACAGACACATTTCCATGCGTAGATGTTTATATATAAGATAGTAGTGTCAAATATATTGCACAAAGCCCAAATATTTGAAACAATGTAGTAATATACATAGAATTGCACTCCTGCCCAGTAATATGTCAAGAAAGTGTTAATAAAATCAGCACAGAATAAACTTCATTTAGGTTGGATGGAGGAGTTCAGGAAAAACGGCGGCTGTGAGTATAGTGACTGCAGGAGGATAGAAGCTGTTTCTACATCTAGTAATTCTTGGCCTTTAGTGACTTGTAGCATTTCCTTAATGGCTGGCCGGGTGAGTGTACTCTTTCCTTAAATTTCTGGCACATTTATTGACCTGTGATGCATACCAGTCCTCAATGGAGTCCACTTTCACACTGGCAATCTGTTCTGCCGTCTGAACAACACGCTACAGCTGATGTTTGTTTAGTGTTTGTTTATCTAATCTAATCTAATCAAGTACTGGGGTAAGGCAGGAGTCAAGTTGGGATGGCAGGCGACTGTAGGGCACACTGACTCATGCCCAACTGCCAGTTTAGGATAACTACTTAAACTAGACTGCACATCATTCCTGATTGCTGTTGCCAGGTGCCATCAAGTTGATTCTGACTCATAGCGACCCTTTGTAAGACAGAATGAAAAACTGGCCAATCCTGCACCATCCTCACAATTTCTGAAAGGTTTGAACCCATTGTTGATACCACTGTATCAATCCATCTTGTAGGGGGTCTTCTTCTCTTTCATTGTCCTTCCATATTACCAAGCATGATGTCCTTTTCTAGGGAGTGCTCCCTTCTGACCACATGTCCAAAGTATGTCAGACGAAGTTTCACCATCCCTCACCTCTAAGGGGCATTCCAGTTGTACTTCTGCAAAGGTAGACCTGTTTGTTCTCCTGGCAGTCTGTGGTACCTTCAATATTTTTCACCAGCACCACAACTTGAAGGCATTAATTCCTTGCTGGTCTTCCTTATTCATTGTTTGGCTTTCCCAACCTTAGGCACTGAATGGAAACACCATGGCTTGGATAAGGCATACCTTAGTCGTCTGATGAATTTGTCTTAATGTGGGGGGCTTGCACATTGCTATGATACTGGAAACTATGGCACCGGTATTTTAAAAACCAGCAGGGTCACCTGTGGTGGACATATTCAAGTGGAGCTTCCAGGTGTCACAAATGCATGCTTAGGGGTCAGCCAAAGGGTCCAATTCAATGCTATCAAATGGGAGGATAATGGGAGTGAGTAATGAGTGTTAATGCCATTTTCTTCTTCCTACAGACCTACAGAAGAATAACCATTCTCTCCAAACACTTCAATCCCATCCTGTCCTGATGACCTCACTTCTTCCCAATGACCTCACTTTCCGTCTAATCCCGATGACTTCACATCCATCCAACCCTCATGACCTCACTTCTGTCCATCCTGATGGCCTCACTTCCATCCAACCCTCAGGACCTCATTTCTGGTTCCTGTCCCATTGACCTCACTTTCCATCCAACCCTGATGGCCTCACTTTCCTCCAACCCTTATGACCTCATTTCTGGTTCCTGTCCCGATGACCTCACTTCCACCCAATGACATCACTTTCTGTCCAACCCTCATGACCTCACTACCATCCAACCCTCATGACCTCATTTCCGGTTCCTGTCCCGGTTACCTCACTTCCACCCAATAACCTCACTTTCCATCAAATCCTGATGACTTCACTACTGGCCAACTCTCATGACCTCACGTCCATCCAACCCTCATTACCTCATTTCCATTTCCTGTCCCGATGACCTCACTTCCTCCCAATAACCTCACTTTCCATCCAACCCTCATGACCTCACTTCCGCCCAATCCTGATGGCCTCACTTAGATCCAACCCTCAGGACCTCATTTCTGGTTCCTGTGCCGAAGGCTCCACTTCCATCCTGATGGCTCCACCTCATACTTCTTGCCATCTTCCTATAAACCCATCCATTAACTTCTTTTGTTTGTCTTTGTGTTGTTCACAGCTGTTTAAGACCAGTACCCGTCTTTTTTGGTTACTCCAGACACCACACTACAGGGTGGTCCTGATCTAATTATGCAGATCCAGATTGTCTGGATGACTTTGATGTATGCAGGGACGATTCCAGTTCTGCGCAAAGACGATTCTTCATGTCGTCAGTTCGCACACTCCTCGATGGTCCAGGATTTTTCGGGTGATTTTCTATGTAATAAACTTAATAAGTTATAGCGTAATCAAAATTGCATAATTAGATCTGGACCACCCTATATATGGGTAGGATCCCCAAATCTTTTTTTGTGTACATTTGCCTTATTAAGGCTAAGAACTGACTAGGAAGATGGATGTGGTGATCGACTTCTGAAACACAAGCCACTGAAAACCCTACACATAACAAGGAGATAACACTCCTAATGACACACGAAAAACTCTTGCTGACACGCAAAGACCCTGAAAAGTACACACAGATATGAGCTAAACCAACATTTGAACCTTTTGTCGCGGAGCTGTGAGGCAGCGATGCTAACGTCTGTGCCCACTTCACTCCTTGATCTGCGCGCGTCAGTGCAGACTTGTACAGCAGATACCCCACCGTGCCTCCAGGCATCCTTTTTTCATAAGATGGCAGTCACTTGCATTTTGATTAAGAGCATCTAATGAGAGGGAGAAAAAAAAGGCAGAAAGAAACCAAGAGAGAGTAAAAAATAATTTAGATATGAATTATTATTATTATTATGATTTGAGGCAAGGCCATGAGTGTGAGTCTGGAGATTTTCCTCCGTCAATGCGGTCCAGGGAAGTAGGACATGACCTTTAAATTAGTTTAATAAACAGCTCTTATGAATTTTATTTGACAGCTGGCATCTTGGAAAAGGTAATGCTTTTGAGTCAAATGTCAGCAGATCCTTGGCTGTCTTGTCATGGCACCTTTATCTTTAAGCGGTATGCGCACCGGCCAGCAGCGGTCACAGAGGCTCTCAGACGATCTGATGGAGGGCAAAGATGGAAGGACAGAAATGAGAGGAGGAAAGTGAGAGAGACGAAGAGAGGGGTTGGGGGATGGGAGGTGGGTCTTCCGTTCCGATCAGATTTCTGATGATTCAGTCGGATGTTCTGAATGCCACCGAGGTAATTAGCACAACAAAGAACAAAATGAGTGCCTGCGTCGCTGCATGGCAGAAGGTGCAGACGATTTCCACGGCTGCAGCCCCAACAGGAAGTGTTCACCAGGCCGGTCGCTTCAAGTAGACATGATGCTCTCAATTGAGTGCCACACTGGGGCTGTCATGCCAGCCGGCTGTTTTGCCAGAGCCGCTCACTGACTCGATGACTGCAGCAGATTTAACTGAATTATGCCCTGCAGGCCAGGCGCGAGAGCGGGGTTGGCAACACCCTCCCCACACAGCAAAGAAAGGGGGCTTTATCAGTGGGCTGCATTTAGTCACTACTGGCAAACGCTCTGTTTAAATTGTCACTAAGCAGCTGCAATATTCAGTAATAACCGACATTATTTGATTAGCTTAACATCTGCAGACTGAATTGAATTCTCAGGGGCTATTAATAGATATGCAGACCTCACACAAATAAAAGAAATCGGAAACATTAAAGCTGTTTACTGATGGGTGATCAGATGTTTCCAAGTGATTTTTAATAATAGTTCAGAAAATAACAACAGACGCAGAGAAGAAAAAAGGCCAAAAGGAGCCCCTAGTCCCACATGAAAACATAACGTCAGAACAAAGTACATAAGGCAAATGTGGCAACATTTAGGTAAATATCAAAAAAAATGAGTCATCCTAACAACAGGTGGACCGAGCCCACCTCCTTTTTAATTTATCTGTCTAATATAGTGCCTTATCTATTTCAATGTTAGATATAAAAATACAATGGGAGGTCTGAAACTTGGAAGTACTTCTTGTCAGAAGGACCTGGGCATCAAAGTGGACTCATCACCATCTTGTGGACATCCAGATGGTGACCAGAAGTGATAACAGGGTTATGTAGCACCCTGATGTGTGGAGTACAAGTCAAACGTGGGTGCTTAAGTTATATAGTACATTAGTGAGGCACTTTCACAAAAGAAAAAGAGTTGGGGACAGTCTCCGTATAATGTCTGAAGGACAAAAGAAAAGCGAGTAGTCAAAATGATGGATCAAAATGCTTTTTACAGCACACCAAAGTGTATTAGAACAAATTGCGTTTTATACAGTGACAAAATGGTGGATGGAAACGAGTTGGCAGGAGATGACGTCAAAACGGGCAGACGGATACGACATCATCAAAAGTGACCGGAAGTGATGTGATGGAGGAAGGGACGTCATCTTCTGGAGACTGGAAGTGTCATCATAGAGTGGAGCCGGAAGTGACGTCATCAAAGGATGCCGGAAGTGACTTTTCGGTGGCCATCTTGGAAGTGAGGTAAGGACATTATTTTTCTTCTTCTGGTCTGACGAAAGAGAGAGAGAGGCATTAACACCACAAATCAACCCCTTGTCTCGAAAAGTTTCACTTACCTCCGGGCCTGTTGACCGCCTGCTAAGTGCGTGTGTGTGACAGGCCCCACCAGGAGTACTGTGTGGTCTCTGCGCTACACAAAGGACATAGCAGCACAAGAGAACATCCAGAGAAGAGCAACGAGGATATTTAGGTTAGATTAGATCAACTTTACTGATCCAAATGGGAAATTTAGATGAACATAGCAGCTGAAACATAAAAAACTAAAGATATAAACTCTAAAAGAAATAATACAATCAGTCAATAGATATGTTGATAAATAAATAAACAAATAAATAAATAGATATTGAAAAATGAAATTAAACAGAATAAGCAATTAATTTTGGACATTGTGGGGAAACAAAGCATTCAATTGCCTGATACCAAAAAAGCCCTCCAAAGGATCTTCTTAGCACACCATGGAGGAATGAACCTCTGGCTAACAGTGCTCCAAGACAGTGCCTCCTGGAGGGGATGGGGGACATTTTTTATGATGGCATCCTATTCTACCACCATCTTCTTTTCCACAACAGCTTCCAGTATGTCCAGAATTAGCCCTGTAATGGAGCAGGCCTTCCTGATAAGTTTGTTCAGGCATTGTGTGTCATTAGAGCTCAAGGTGCTTCCCCATGAGACCACAGTGTTTAACCATTCGGTGGCTACTACAGACTGGTAGAACATTCCAGCAGCTTGCTTCACACATCAGAAAACTTAACTGAGGTGAAGAAGAACGATGATGACAATGACGATGAAGAGAACAAGGACAATAATGCTTGACTGGAAGGAATAAAGAAGAAAAGAAAAGAGAAAAGAATTGTGACCAAGGTTTGTGTATCGGATGACACAAGTTTAGGGAATGCCCTTTAAGAGTGTATGAACCCTGGATAATTGTCTCTGTGGTTGTATGGGGTTTGGGGCTCTGAGATGATGCTCTATCTTTCCATTATATAGTGCTTTACATAATGCTTTTCATTAGATAGATAGATAGATAGATAGATAGATAGATAGATAGATAGATAG
>JANRMT010062789.1:24597418-24615561 GCA_026402145.1 Polypterus bichir lapradei | reverse complement strand
ATAATAATAATAATAATAATAATAATAATAATAATAATAATAATAATGGGCGGCACGGTGGCGCAGTGGGTAGCACTGCTGCCTCACTCTTAGGAGACCTGGGTTCGCTTCCCGGGTCCTCCCTGCATGGAATTTGCATGTTCTCCCCGTGTCTGTGTGGGTTTCCTCCGGGTGCTCCGGTTTCCCCCCACAGTCCAAAGACATGCAGGTTAGGTGGATTGGCAATCCTAAATTGTCCCTAGTGTGTGCTTGGTGTGTGTGTGTGCCCTGTGGTGGGCTGGTGCCCTGCCCAGGGTTTGTTTCCTGCCTTGTGCCCTGTGTTGGCTGGGATTGGCTCCAGCAGACCCCCATGACCCTGTAGTTAGGATATAGCAGGTTGGATAATAATAATAATGTATTGTCATTTAAGTAATGGAGAGGCTGAGGGGTGCCATTGTTAGCCTCTGATCACGCTTATTTCCCATTTTAGTGTCTGATGTGAACATTAACTGAAGCTTCTCACATTTTGTCAGGTTATATAGCGCCTTGATGTGTGCAGTAAAAGTCACAGGAGGTTCTGCTCAAGTTTTATAACACACTGGTGAGGCCTCATCTGGGGTCCTGTGTGCAGTTTGGGTATCCAGGCTACAAAAAGGACCTAGCAGCGCTAGAGAAGTTCCAGAGAAGAGCGACAGGGCTGATTCATGGCTACAGGGGATGAACTGTGAGGAAAGATTAAAAGAGCTGAGCCTTTAAAGTTTAAGCAAAAGAAGATTAAGAGGCGACATGATTGAAGTGTTTAAAATTATGAAGGGAATTAGTCCAGTGGATCGAGACTGTTATTTTAAAATGAGTTCATCAAGAACACGGGGACACAGTTGGAAAGTTGTTAAGAGTAAATTTCGCACAAACATTAGGAAGTTTTTCTTTACACAAAGAACGATAGACACTTGGAATAAGCTACCAAGTAGTGTGGTAGACAGTAAGACTTTAGGGACTTTCAAAACTCGACTTGATTATTTTTTGGAAGAAATAAGTGGATAGGACTGGCAAGCTTTGTTGGGCTGAATGGCCTGTTCTCGTCTAGATTGTTCTAATGTTCTTCTGCCCTGTATCTGCATGATTTTATATATTGCGCTATTATACCCAGGTTTGGCTGATCTGATAATTGCATGGATAAGCCGGTGTTTCTAATAATTAGCTTATTGATTTTATAAGCCCACCCAGGGGTAAAGCAATCAGCCTGAAGGCTTCTACGCTGACTCCAGCTTCAGGACCGCCATGAAGTTTGTGTTTATACAAATAAACTTTAGGTAGTGACTCACAGCAAGCATGAAATGCAAATCACTGTCTGGCATTTGGTGCACACAATATTGCTTTTATAATACTGTATATGATAGGCCATAGACGTGTGCACCATGAAACACCAGATATGTTATCAGCAGCTGTGACTGAAGGAATGAGCGGTGAGAATTCGTGGAAAACAACACGGTATGAGCAACAAAGTCACGTCCGCCATGCACCGTAGCCTATTGCTGTCTGTCCAGTCAACTCACAACATCCACAAAACCTCAGGTGAATGCACCATGCACAATAACATTATGTAACATCGTGCATCTCCCTGCCTTCACAAGCTTTTTTGTTTTCCAGGTGTTCTTGGCAGCAGAATCCTTTAGGATGTTGTAGCACGGTTTGTATTTTATAAATGTGTAAGATGCAAGATGGCACTCAAGCTCAATATGTGTAAAAGTCTACTGATTAGAAATAAGAAATCCAACAGATTGAATATAGTACTTGTTCTTAATCATCCGATCCAAATTTTCAGGTATTTCTATATTGATTGATAGATAGAGTCATGCATGCGCGTCCAAAGATCTCTTCGCTGGGTCACGCTAGGTATGTGACAACCCGCCTTGGCAAAGTGGGCATGGTCGCTAACTGTATCTTCTCCTTTTCTCCCCGCAGCTCTGAGAAACCGCCCAATGAGTGCAATTAGCCCCGCCCTTTTCTGTGCTCACGGGGTAAAAAGCCCGAGTGCTTTCGGCAAGCTGTCTTTCATGAGTGAGACTTGCTATTTACAGGTTTGTTCCCGGGTGCAAAAGTGGCACTGCCGTAGTTTGTTTAGGTTGGAGTGGAGGAGGTGGCTTGTGCTTCTATGGGAGGGGCATGCTGCCCGTCGCACTTCGCCCCGGTCGTAGTGTTTGGAGGCTGCAGCACTGCGGAGTATAGGAGACAGGCGCGTGGGGATCGCCGGGCGCGTGCATAAAGGATGGACGGGATGCTGGAGTGGCAGCAACGTAGCCGCGCGCGGCACAGTCTGCACAGAAAACGTTTAGGCTAGGCACGTGACTAGGGAGCGCGAGGGGTGTTAACACCCTGGTCAGGTGATGACTGACCGAGGAGAGAAGCCGGTCTTCAGGCCAGAAAGGAGGCCTCAAGTTCAGAGCAGGAGCGGGTCAATACAGTTTCGGCAGGGTGGATGTACCGTCGTGGAATAGACTGGTGTATCGATTTGCCAGGGTAAGTCAGTTATAACCCCGAGGTTTAGCGGGAGAAGGCAGGCTAAAGATTTTTTTTACTTAAGAGCTGGTTCTGCAGAACTTATTAAAAAGGATTATTGGCACGTGCCATGTGTTGAATGCAGTTTTTGTTTTTCATCTTAAATCATCATTGCAGAGTTTGTGTGCTTTTATTTTCTTCAGTAAAATATACCTTTTTAGTTGTTACATCAGCTGCGTGTGCCTCCCTTATTTTGTCCCACTGTCTCTCAGTCATGCTATTTCATGTCCCCAGGTTGCTGCTAAAGCCTATGATAGGGTCTCAGGGGTATGACAGTGACATGACCTGCCGTTCCTGAATATTTAAAGTCTGAGGGGCACAGAGTGAAGAGAAGAGACAAGACTGTTCCATGTGGTGCTCCAGTGTTGCCCACCCAGTCCTTGAGTCTCACAAACCGCTGTCTGTCCTATGGAGAGTCTGTTATCAGGACACCAAAGGCTCATCCACCCGCATATCTCTGAAGTTTAGTCATTAACTGGGATGGCTGGATGGTATTGTAGCACTGGAGAAATCAAAAAGCATAACCCTCACAGTGCTACCAGCTTATTAACACTTAATCTGTTGGATAATTAAACCCAAATTGTGACCTCACTGAAATAGACCCATAAGTAGAGCTCTTGATTGAATTTACAGTCATCACAGGTTTTCTAGTAAGAATAGTTAATGATTATGTTCAGCAACAGCTATTTATTAAAATGCACACATCCAATCTATAGTTAGATAGATAGATAGATACTTTATTAATCCCAAGGGGAAATTCACATAATCCAGCAGCAGTATACTGATACAAAAAAAACCAATATTAAATTAAATAGTAATAAAAATGAAAAAAATAAAAATAAAAAAGCAGACAATAACTTTGAGTAATGTTAGCATTTACTACCCCGGGTGGAATTGAAGAGTCACATAGTGTGGGGGAGGAATGATCTCCTCAGTCTGTCAGTGGAGCAGGACAGTGACAGCAGTCTGTCACTGAAGCTCCTCCTCTGCCTGGAGATGACACTGTTCAGTGGATGCAGTGGATTCTTCATGAATGACAGGAGTTTGCTTAATGCCCGTCGCTCTGCCACAGATGTTAAACTGTCCAGCTTTACTCCTACAATAGAGCCTGTCTTCTTAACAAGTTTGTCCAGGCGTGAGGCGTCTTTCATCTTTATGCTGCCTCCCCAGCACACCACCGCGTAGAAGAGGGCACTCGCCACAACCGTCTGGTAGAACATCTGCAGCATCTTACTGCAGATGTTGAAGGATGCCAACCTTCTCAGAAAGTATAGTCGGCTCTGACCTTTCTTGCACAGAGCATCAGTATTGGCAGTCCAGTCCAATTTGTCATCCAACTGCACTCCCAGATATTTATAGGTCTGCACCCTCTGCACACAGTCACCTCTGATGATCACAGGGTCCATGAGGGGCCTGGGCCTCCTAAAATCCACCACCAGCTCCTTGGTTTTGCTGATGTTAAGATGTAAGTGGTTTGAGTCGCACCATTTAACAAAGTCTTTGATTAGCTTCCTGTACTCCTCCTCTTGCCCACTCCTGATGCAGCCCACAATAGCAGTGTCATCAGCGAACTTCTGCACGTGACAGGACTCCGAGTCATATTGGAAGTCTGATGTGTGTTGGCTGAACAGGACCAGAGAAAATACAGTCCCCTGCAGTGCTCCTGTGTTGCTGAACACAATGTCAGACCTGCAGTTCCCAAGACGCACATATTGAGGTCTGTCTGTAAGATAGTCCATGATCCATGCCACCAGGTATGAATCTACTCCCATCTCAGTCAGCTTGTCTCTAAGGAGCAGAGGTTGGATGGTGTTGAAGGCACTAGAGAAGACCAAAAACATAATTCTTACAGCACCACTGCCTCTGTCCAAGTGGGTGAGGGAGCGGTGTAGCATATAGATGATGGCATCCTCCGCTCCCACCTTCTCCTGGTATGCAAACTGCAGAGGGTCGAATGAGTATCCTTTCTATTTGCTGGTACTTCAAGTACTTGAATTTAACTCAGTAGCTTTGAGACTGCTTATAACATAAAAACATTACAGTACATACAGATAACATAAGTAACAACCTTAAATGACACACATTATGAACAGTGCAGTTATAAAGGAGATGTGCAAATGATGACGTGCAGGTAAAGGCGTGAGTGTTTAGTTTGTATGCACATACTCACACATACATGTTGTGGCGGCGTGGACGCTGAAGTCGAAAACAACGGGAGACAAAAAACAATTTAAAGTAAAAAGCAATTTCTTTATTCTTGGTGGCAGAGAGGCTGCAGACCCTGTCACGCTCCAGTGTGCTACACACCGTCAGCCTGCCAGCAGGAAGGAGAGACTTCCTTTAATACTCAAGTTCGTCGACAAGAAAGAAAAAAGAGGAAACGTAGCAGTTCATCTTGAGGTTATTACATGGACTGCTATAGTCCCTATCCACATCCTGAATTTGGACGTGCAGAAAAACAGTTTTTTATAGATAAAGAGTTGTCAGGATTTTCACAGTTTTAGGAAATACACTTCTGCTAGCTTCCACATACATAAGTCCAGTTACAGCAAGTTTTTTCCTAACGGTTATAGGGTGTATGCAACTCAGCGGTTTTAGAAAATGTTCACTTCCTTATATTTTCTTTGCACGCACATTGCACATAAAATATCAAGGGTTACAAAAAGGTTAGTTCAGTACATTATATTAGTTGTATAGAAATTACATTCTTATAGCTTTAGTATCTGCATTAGATTACATTTGTTCAGTTAGCTTAGCACATTCTTATTTAATACATAAGTGTCACGCTTCTTATAGTTCTATTAGCATCATACTTTTATTATTTGGAAAGACTGACGCACCTTAATTCTAAATATTCTTTCTCAGCGGACAGTCGGAATGCCCCTATACTGGATGGACTGGGCACGGGGTGTTTGGGGGTGGGGGGTGGTGTGTCCAGAGCCATGCATCCCACTGAGCAGTAGATGGCAGCCCCCCCGGGTTGCAGCGGAGCTTTGGACTCCCACAGGGCTCCATGGGAGTTGGAGTTTGGTGCAGCCCTGTTGGGTTCCGTGGGCACCACCTGGGGGTGCTGCAGGTATTGTTGAGCCCTGTGTGGCAGCACTTACACAACACCCGGAAGTGCTGCCGGAAGAAGGTCGTTGGACACCTGGAGCACTTCCGGGTGCCCAACAAAAGGAGCCATCACTCTGGGAACCAGAGTCGGGGGGAGGAGTGGAGGTGAAGAGGAAGAGAAAGAGACAGGAAGAAGAAAAGTGGGCTTTGGTGCTGTGTTCTAGTGCTTGAACTGCACTGTACAGGTGGGAAAGGGGGTTTGTTTCCCATGTGGAAAAAGAAGAAAAAAATAAAAACTTGTGTCCTCCATCTGTCTGTGTCGGGTTTGGGCCACAGGAGCGCCCTCTGCAGGGCATAATGTACATAGCCGGCTCATGCACACACCTTCACATAGCATATGAGAGAACACATTAGTATGTCAAGAAGATGAGCTGAATTACTGGTTTGCAAGGCCTATGGAAAGAAACTGTTCAGGTGTCGGTTATTTTTAGTTTTAATTGACCAAAAGCATTTACCAGAGGTTGCATACACGGCTGGATTTACCATCAGGGTGACTTGGGTGGACACCCCAGGGTCCTGCTCACAAAGTGGCCTTCACGTATGCCAGAGAAAAAATACCAAATAACAGGAAAAGTCCATGTGTTGTCTGACAGTAGAGACACTCACAGCATCCACAATCCTGCATACAGTCGTATCAATCATACCAATCACACCTCAATAGAAGGCTATTAAAAGAAAATTGTTGGTTGGTGTGAACGGGGGGAGCGATCAGAGCAGGTGTCTAATAGGTCACTTTTATGAGATGATGTGTTACTGCGCTGCAGACACACAACATCCACACGGACAAACATCCAAAATGGGAGTCCAGTGGGGCAGCAAAAGAAAAGTTCAGATAAGAGATAGAAGTAAAAGATGATGTTTTTCTGAAGACTATCCCCAACATTTAAAAATAAACAGAATAGTAATAATGATTTGAAGAAGTTCTTTGAAATACTGCAGTTGAGACTAACGAGAGTGCCCAGAAGAGGACTGATATGATAACCTGTCACATTTTGCATTTTCCGCCAATGACTTATTTTGTTTCAGTTCATTTTTATTTTGTCATTTTTTGGGGGCAGATTTCTCTGGATGGGGATCTTAGCCTCCATAGGGCCCCCCACATAGTGCCGACCATGGGATGTACGAGGTGCATTTAAACTTTGAACGCAATGGCCATCCTCATTTAAAACCTTGAGCTGCTCGTCATCTTTGCATTTCTATTTGATTTCACACAGTTCAGCACTGGTGTCATGGAAGTTCTCATAATGCTTAATCGGAGTCCTCTGACTAATTGATTAGGGACACCATCCTAATTATGCTGACATATTTGTAATAGATGAGCTGATTCATAAATTGCACAGAATGACTGGCCTGACTTTACCTGTTCTGCTCATAGTTGGGATTTCACATCAGGCCTAAAAGAACAGCAATGCATTTATAAAAGTGGTGGGATAGCCGTCTCATCACAGATTTTATGAACAAAAATGAAAACTTGTAAAAACATTTTGGTTAGAGAAGGCACCACAGGCTACTCATCAAGCTGCATGCTGAGTTCAGAAGAAGATTAAAGAAAAACAGCTGAACTTAGGAAGGATTTCTATTAACGGCAGAATTACCCTCTGACGACAAAGCCGCTTGGAAGAAAAAAGCCAGCTATCTCTGTACCAATGTGACAATGGATGTAAGGACCGCTACTGTTGTATCTAATGAAAATGTGACAGAGGAATTCAGCATCTCATCCATGAATGTTTAATGAAAACGCTGCATGAGAGCAAATATCTAATAGTTAATCCCTTTTATCCATTTTAACTAATCTTCTTCAAGAAAGCATGGAAGGAATTACAGCCCAGAACATGACACAGACATTTAAGCCACCATACCACAGACCCTGCAAATCAAACCTTTCTCAATAAACAGTGAATCACGCAAGGATGTGAGAGGATATTAAGGCCAAATGCATTTAAGGCGACAGCATTTTGTCACAGGAAAGGTTGTAGGATCAAGATCAAGGTTCCAGGCCAAGCAGATTGCACACAGAAGATGCCAGAGCTGTCATTCTTCTTCTTTTTATCACGTAATCAGCTTCTGCAATTTGCTTCATGCTCAGCAGATGGTGCTGCTCTTCTTCATCTTTCTACCATGTCAGTTTGCCTGTGCAGTTTGCTGTTAAAAAAGACACAATCGCTGATAACTTTACAGAGGTTGCCACAAGTCTGATTTTTTAAGCTTCAACAAGGCGTATCATGTCATAAGGTTTCAATTAAGACCAGGATCAACTTTGTCTGCAATTTGCTTCACACTCAGCAGATATTGCTGCTCTTTTTTTCTGCCATTTCACCTTGTCAATCAGTTTGTCTATGCAAAAAAGACTTGAACCCCAATGAACTTGTGGCACATTTTAGTGGGAGTTCAGGGTGATGTTTCCAGATGGGTGCAGAATTGGCTCAGACACAGGAAGGAGATGGTGATGGTGCGAGGAACCTCATCAGAATTGGCCGATGTTAAGAGTGGTGTCCAGCAGGGGTCAGTGCTAGAGCCACTGCCATTTTAAGTATATATAAATGATTTAGATAGGAATATAAGTAACAAGCTGGTTATGTTTGCAGATGATACCAAGATAGGTGGATTAGCAGATAATTTGGAATCTGTTATATCATCACAGAAGGACTTGGATAGCATACCGGCTTCAGCAGATTTGTGGCAGATGAAATTTAATGTCAGTAAAGGTAAAGTTTTACACATAGGAAGTAAAAATGTTAGGTTTGAATACACAATGGGCAGTTGTACACCTTATGAGAAGGATTTAGGAGTCATAGTGGACTCTTAGCTATCGACTTCCAAGAAGGTTAACAGAATGTCAGGTTATATAGCGCCTTGATGTGTGGAGTACAAGTCACAGGAGGTTCTGCTCAAGCTTTATAACACACTGGTGAGGCCTCATCTGGAGTACTGTGTGCAGTTTTGGTCTTCAGGCTACAAAAAGGACATAGCAGCGCTAGAAAAGGTCCAGAGAAGAGTGACAGGGCTGACTCCAGGGCTACACAGGATGAGTTATGAGGAAAGATTAAAAGAGCTGAACCTTTACAGTTTAAGAAAAGAAGATTAAGAGGAGACCTGACTGAAGTGTTTAAAATTATGAAGTGAATTAGTCCAGTGGACCGTGACAGTTATTTTAAAATGAGTTCATCAAGAACACAGGGACACAGTTGGAAACTTGTTAAGGGTAAATTTTGCACAAACATTAGGAAGTTTTTCTTTACACAAAGAACGATAGCCACTTGGAATAAGCGACCAAGTAGTGTGGTAGACAGTAAGACGTTAGAGACTTTCAAAACTCGACTCGATGTTTTTTTGGAAGAAATAAGTGGATAGGACTGGTGAGCTTTGTTGGGCTGAATTGCCTGTTCTCGTCTAGAATGTTCTAATCTTCTAATGTTCACCAATGTGTGTCATGTCATAAGATTCTGATTAAGACCAAGAGGTTTGAGGTTTAAGTCCCAGTGGTTCAAGAGTAGTTGTGTGACAGACAGACACAACTCCCTAGCATTTTATACACTTAGATGTTTAGCTCAAGTGGCTGTGAATGCTTGAGAGCACAGGAAATTGGCGACACTTGTAGCCTGCCCATGTTCAGTCATGCCTGTTTGCCGTATAGTTAGATATTGCTGGGCTTTCTCAGAGGACGTTGGCTATGATCGTCCTTCTTATAATGTTCTGCATGTTTCTTTGGTTACAGAAATCTTTTTTGGATAGGCGGTTTCCAATTATCATCATAGTTCATGAAGATACTACTTCTTATGCTCATTTCTATTTAAAATGTTATACAAGACTGTGGGCCTTGAGTCTCTTTACAAATGAATAGGCACACAAGGCACTTGTATTGGGCTTGTTTGTATTAGAATATTAGACATTGATTCTTGTCATGAATTTCATTACAAATGTGCTCAATAGACAGGCTGCCTTAGTGGAAAGCACTACTGACTGATTGCTTTACGAGTCTGCGTTCACCTCATGCTGCGTCACTATCTGATTATACATTCACCCCCTACTGCCCAACTAGTCTGAGTGCCACTTTAACTGGCACCTGCAATTAATCAGCATGACAAGTGAAGGACTGGTATCCCATTTTTCCTTGTGCCAATGCCTCTGGGGAACTGCAGAAGAGGGTACATTAGACACTTGTTATGGAAAATATACAAGACTCATACACTCCCTGAGCACATTATTAGAAGACTATACTATAACTGGGCTGGGCTTAAGGGAATTCTTCGTGGCATGGGTTCTACAGGATGATGGAAACATTCCTTTGAGATTCTAGTCCATGTTGACATGATTACCTCACACCACTTGTGCAGATTTGTCAGATTTGTTCTATCACATCCTTAAGATGTTCTGTTGGATTCAGATCTGGTGACAGGGAATGCCACTGAAGGCCGCTGAACTCATTGCCATGTTCATTAAACCAATTTGAGACAATTTTTGCTTTGTGACATGGTGCATAATTACACTGGAAGTAGCCATTAGAAGATGGGTACATTGTGGCCATGAAGGGATGAACATGATCAGCAACAAAACTCAAATAGACTGTGGAATTCAAGTGATGATTGATTGGTATTAACAGGCCCAGATCATGCCAAGAAAACATTCCTGAAACCGTACACCACTACCACCAGCCTAGACTGTTGGCACTAAGAAGATTGGGGGCATAGATTCATGATGTTGGTGCCAAATGCTGACCCTACCACCTGTGTACCACAGCAGAAATCGAGACTCATCAGACCAGGCTGTTTTTTTCAATTCTTCAGCTGTTCAGTTTTGTTGGGTCCATGCCCACTGCAGTCTCAGCTTTCTGTTCTTGACTGCCAGGAGTGGACCCCGATGTGGTTTTCTTCTGTTGTAGCCCATTATCACTTGTCACACCCCAGAGTCCCAACCATAGGCTTTAGCAAGAACTTGGGGACATGAAGTAGCAGGACAGAAAGTCAGAGGGACAATAAGGGAGGCAGACACAGCTGAGGTAACAACTAAAACGGTGTATTTATTAAAGAAAAAAAGTCCATAAGATATTACAAAAAAGGCACAGAAACACTGCCAATGATGAATTAAGATGAAATACAAACAATAAAAAGAATGTTCCAAAACCTGCATTCAACACATGGACATGCAGCAGAAAAAATCTTCCAAAAAAATTTTCAATAAGCTCTTCAGTAAAAAAACAAAAACAAAATACTTAGCCCTATCCAAAACCTTGGGGTTAAAGCTGACTTACCCTGGCAAATCGGAATAGCAGTCTATTCCCTGCCGGTACATCACCCTGCAGCTCACGTATTGACCTTCTCCTGCTCTGAACTGAACTCCTGCTTTCTAGCGTAAAGACCGGCTTTTATCGCGGGTCAACCATCACCTGACCCGGGTCGAACACCCCTCGCGCTCCCTAGTCACGTGCCGTCTGCGCCGCGAACGCGCGCGCCTAAATCACCCCGCCCATCTCTTGTGTCCGTGACCGGCTATTTCCACGCGCCTGTCTATTAACTCCAGAGCGCCGCAGCCACCAAATATTACGGCCGCTCCAGAAGAACGCCGGGAGGAATGACGGGCAGCAGGCGCGAGCCCCGAACGGAGGGCCTTTCGCATAGAAACATACTTTTAAATTACTACTTTGGGAGGCATTTCCTCACACCCATACATAGCGTAACCAGATACCTGCGAACCCAAAGCGGGCTACCGAAGGTCATGTAAGCAGGGGTTCATGTCAAGAGGTTTTAATAAAGTTTATTGATGGATTATTTAAGGGAGGAGAAAATTTGGTGGGTGGAGTAGACAGAAAAGAAGTGTTCTTGGTAGCTCAGTGCTGCATCTCCACTGTTGTGTTGTAAAAGAAATTAAATACAATTGTCAAATAGTCCTCAAACTGGGGTGACCATCTCTGTGTGCCTTTCCACACATTGACGACTCAGTCTGCTGCGCTACCGATGTCACCCTCAAGCCAAGGAGAACCGACGCCGAATTCTGGTCAGGAGAGTAGCGGACTCTCTGCACCCGCTCTTACAGTCATAAAGGAGGACAAAGGAGAACACTTCCCGTTCTGTTCACGAAACACATTGTGAAATGTGTGTTACAATGAAAACGAGGCGACTTTTCGCAGCAGTTCATCATTCTTAGCAACTTAGGCGTTCTCAGCAACACCAGACAAGAAATGTTCTTAAAATTGTACTTTGTAAAAAGATTCCTCCGACAGAGTCAACAGACAGTCTAATTCTTTTTTTTTGTTTTTTTGTCTACTTTACAATGATCGAGGAAAAATCTCTTTCAATGTTGGCATTGTGCCCGGGAATACAAAAGAAAAATTTGCAGATTTTAAGCAGCTCTTGAGTTACTGGCTTCCATCCATCCAACCCACTATATCCTAACTACAGGGTCACAGGGGTCTGCTGGATCCAATCCCAGCCAACACAGGGCACAAGGCAGGAAACAAACCCCATGCAGGGTACTCACACACACACCAGGGACAATTTCGGATCACCAATGCACCTAACCTGCATGTCTCTGGACTGTGGGAGGAAACCGTAGCACCCAAAGGAAACCCACACAGACACGGGGAAGAATATGCAAACTCCACGGAGGGAGGACCCGGGAAGCGAACCCAGGTCTCCTTACTGCGAGGCAGCAGCTCTACCATTGCGCCACTGTGCCACCCAAGCTGTGTTTTGTTTTTGATAAAAAATAGATAATTTATGTAAAATACAGAGATGATAGCATGCAACTGCAGCCAATAATGTGGTTAAGTCAGTGATTGATGAAAGTCGGACATTTTCACCTTTTTGGGCAATGCCTGCCGGACGGAGGACCCAACACCAAAAAGGAGAACATGTCCCCCTTTTGCCGGATGTCTGGTAACTCTACTCATACACCACAAGGCTTGACAGGCTGTGCATTCAGAGAAGCTATTCTGCCCTCCACAGTTGTACTGAGTGGCCACCTGAGTTACCGTAGCCTTAATGTCAAATCGAGCCTGAGTGTCTGGCCACCCTCCCCTGACCACCCTGATCAAATAAAGCCTGTTTTTGTGTCTGCAGAACTGCCGCTCACTGGGTGGTTTTTTTTTTTCATCATTCAGACTAAACTCTGGAAACTTGTGCATAAAAATTCCAAGAGATCAGCAGTTGCACAAATCATGAATCCAATCTGTCTGGCAACAAGAATCATGGCACGGTCCAAATCACTGACATCATGTTTTTCCTTGTTCTTGTGTTCGATTTGAACATTACCTGACATTCCTGACCTGGATCTGCATGATTTTATTCATTGCGTTGTTGCCACATCATTGGCTGATTAGATAATTACAGAGGTAAGCAGGTGTACAAGTGTTCCTAATAATTTGCCCAGTGGGTGTTAATGGAGCTGCCCACTACTAAAATATCAGTAGCTGAATATCAAGTCAGTATGCCTGTCTCTTCTCGTGTGCAGGTCAACAACCTCCATGGGAGACATGCAGAGATGTTTTTTTTTAAACATATAAAGCCTTAAATGGCCAATATCCAGCTTACTTGTCTGAACATACAAACCAGAACATACATTAATATCTCAAGATGCCAGTCTGCTTATGATTCCAAGAATTAATAAAATAACAGTGGGAGGTCGGGCTTTTAGTTACAGGGCCCCTAAACTGTGGAATGGTCTGCCTGCTACTATAAGAGATGCCCCTTCAGTCTCAGCTTTCAAACCCCAGCTGAAGACTCACTACTTCAGTTTAGCACATCCTGACTAGAGCTGCTGATTAACTGTACAGACTGCATCTCTGTTGTTAGTCATTAGCACTAAAACACAAGTAACAGGATAGTTATAATTTGTTACTAACCCTCACCTATTCTGTTTCTCTTCTCAGTACTCAAATGTGGCAGTTGGTGCCACGACCCACCCGCCAAGTTGTTTTGTCTGCCTAAGGTAAAGTCGTCTCTGATGGAGGATGACAGGAGTCGTCGGATAGAGGGGTCCTTTCATCAGATTGGCTGTCTCAGTTGTGGAATGGCCAATAGGGGGAGGCAGGTTGATGGTCGAGGTATCCAGGACTCTGAACAAATCCAAGTCATATTATGTGATATCTTCTACTTTTAACTTCTGCTCCATACTTGTAATATTTTCATTTTTATACTGTTTTGAGGATTTGTTCTGTTCTGTGTATTGTATTGTATTGTCCTCCTTCTTTTTAACACCCACTGCACGCCCAACCTACCTGGAAAGGTGTCTCTTTTTGAACTGCCTTTCCCAAGGTTTCTTCCATTTTTTCCCCTTTAACGTTTTTTTTTGGGAGTTTTTTCTTGTCTTCTTAGAGAGTCAAGGCTGGGGGGCTGTCAAGAGGCAGGGTCTGTTAAAGCCCATTGCGGCACTTCCTGTGTGATTTTGGGCAATACAAAAATAAATTGTATTGTATTGTATTGTAACCATTGTGAACATTCCAGCCCAGATCACAGACAAGACAAACGCTAAGGACACAAGTACCAAAGCACACGTGATTTTATTATTCTATTTCCACAGTTCCAACAAGCACCAACACACTTTACTTTTTCTCTCTTTCTTTTCTTCTTCTTTATCTCTCTCTTTCTTTCTCCTCCACTCTCCCTCCGACAAACTTTGTCCTCCTCCTCCCGACTCTCGCTCTCGGAGTAGCTCCTTATATAGGGCACACGGAAGTGCTCCAGGTGCCTGATGTGATTCCGGCAGCACTAGCGGAAGAGCTGCTCTCCAGGGCTCAGTAGTAATTGTAGCACCCAACTGGCGGCACCTGTGGATCCCAACAGGGCTGTACCAAACTCCCATGAAGCCCTGTGGGAGTTCCGAGGCACCCACCACTGCAACCCAGGGGGGCTGCCATCTAGCATTTTGGAGGAGGTAATGCTCTGGCCACACTTGGTCCCCCATTGCTCCCAGCGTGAAGGCATCCCAGCTGTCCGTCACAACATTTACCGATCCTCATTGGTCCAATTTTATTATCACAACGTAACAAGAACCTGTGTGGGGAACTTTTCCATTCCAAGGCTCAAACTCAATCCTTATACTAGTCCAATTTAAAGGTGGCCATCAACATAACTTCATTGATGGCAACTCCGGTCTGTCCCAGAAACTGAGAAGGACGGCTGCGAAGGCTCTGAGAGCAGATAAGGAGGCATTTGTTAGAGGAATCTGTGAACAGGTGACACACATACCATCTATGGTCTAGTGACCCACGTCCTGCTTACAGAGAAATCGAAGCATTTCGCACATCTGAATCTGTTCCTCAGAGAGTCGCAGTCAGGGCGGCTGATGGAACAGTCCTGATGGAAGACACTGCAGTTGTGACCCACTGGGCTGGCTACTTTGAGCAGCTGTTTAAATCTGATTCTCCGGCTAGGATGTTGGATATCCATGGGTCGACAGTTCTTCAGGCTGATCCTCCAATTAGCTGTGAACCACCCAATCTCTCTGAGCTTGCATGGGTGGTGAACCAGCTGAGGGGAGGAAGGGCTGTAGGGATCTGTGATATCTGGGGTGAACTTCTCCAGGCTGGTGGTAAGGTTGTTCTCCTGGCATTGCAAGCAAGATTTGCTTCCATTTGGGAGACGGGCGTCATTCCAACTGACTGGAAAACGGGACTTGTCGTCCGTATCTGGAAAGGGAAGGGTGATCGCCTGGATTGCAGCAACTGCAGGGGGATAACACTGCTCTGTGTGCCGGGTAAGGTCCTTGCTAGGGTCAACCTCAATAGGATCTGTGATCATTTGCTCACCTACCAGCAACCGGAGCAGTCTGGTCATATGGCTAAGAAGCCTACCATCGGTTGTATTCTGGCACTGAGGGTTCTCATGGAGTGCAAACGCGAATATCAGCAGAGTTTCTTTGCAGCCTTTGTCAATTTTTCATTGATCGAGCTGCCCTGTGGGACATCCTAACAGTTTACAGAATCCCCTCAAGATTGATGGATATCTGTTGTCACAAAAACAACCATAAGATGTTAAGAAGGTTTGGGGTAGTCACCCATATAATTGTTCCCGGCTGCAAAATTGATTCCAAAGAGTTGTCATGTTTACATAACAGAGTCCAAAACAGCACAGCCTCTCTTGACACAAGATGGCAGCTTTAAAGGCCAGTGGAGGAAGTGATGTCAACATTGCCGGAACCGGAAGTGACGTCATTGGCTGCCCCAGAGCCAGGCGGGATTTCCCTAGAATGGTCTGCAAAAGATTGAGAGGGAAAGTTAGTGCACTTCGCCACCCCCTGGTCTGGCGTGGAATCACATGTATTTAACCCCTTTAGCTGTCTCCTAAACACACGGGTGTGACACTGTACACTGGTACTGGGAATGCTGTGCAGAGTGAAGGCACAACCTCTGCGTTTTTCCCAGTTGATTTTGGAGTTCGCCAGGGGTGTGTTTTGCTCCTACTCTGTTCAGTGCTTACATGGAACTGGGTGTTGGACAGGGTCGTGGGGTCCAGTGGCTGTGGGGCATCTGAAAGATTGACTGATCTTGACTTTGCTGACAATGCTGTGGTCTTCATGGAGTCAATTGAGGCTCTGATTGGGAGACTGAGTGTCTGGGATTGCGAGTGTCCTGATAAAAACCAAAATCCAGGCCTTTAATGACCTCTTGGGCACGGCCATCAGCAGTGTGTCTGGCTGAGAAAAGAGTGTTAACCTCATCGAGAGGTTTACTTACCTCAGCAGTGACATTCATGTCTCTGGTGACTCTTCCTATGAAGTCAGTAGACGGATTGGGAGAGCATGAGGGGTCATGATGTTGCTGGAAAGGTGTGTGTGATGTTCCTGATATATCTGCAAAAGGATGAGGGTCCAAGTCTTTAGAGTCCTGGTGCTTCCTGGTTTGCTATATGGTTGCTAGACATGGAAGCTATCTAGTGACCGGAGACGAAGACTGGAATCCTTTGGTACTGTGTCTCTTTGGAGAATCCTTGGGTACTGCTGGTTTGACTTTGTGTTGAATGAGCAGTTTCTCATGGAGTCCCGAATGAGGCACATTACCTGCATTGTGAGGGAGCGTCAGTTACGGCACTACAGCCATGTGGCATGATTCCCCGAGGGTGATGTGGCTCACAGGATCCTCATTATTGTGGACACGAGCAACTGGATGAGGCCAAGAAGATCCCACATAACACCTGGGTGCAGCAGATAGATGGTCATTTCTGGGGGTGACTGAACCGTGTGTCTGCCTGGGGGGTAGCCACCCAGGATCCCGAGCTGTTTTGACATGTGGTCAGTGCTGCAACGTGCTGTACCAGTGCATGCTCTACAACCTGATCTGACTGACCTGATTAACATAACCCATACATCTTTGGGGCAAAACCTCAGTAATGCATGACAAGAACAGATAAAAGCTCCGTACACACAGTGTATCAGAATGGATTTAAATTGAACTCCTAGAGGAGTGAGGTAACAGCACCTGCCACCTGCCATATTTGGACCCGTTTTGTCCAATTTAGGATTGCAGAGGCCGTGGCCTATGCCAGCAGGATCCGCAGCAAAGCAGGAACCGACCCTGGGTGTGTGCCAGTCCATTGAAGGGCACATTTATGCACAAACTCTCGCTTATACTGGGCCTAGCTGAATCATTTCACCAGGTGTTAAAAATTATGTTACGCGGCACAGACAATCTTTCTTGGAATCTCACTCTGCGTCAGTCACTTTAATCTTTTTCATTATTTACTTGTATTTTATTTCTTTCGGTGCACACAGTTATTACCAGGGTTCACCGTTAGAGGCCAAGTTAATACCCGCAGGGGGCAAGTTAATAAGGATGTAAGCAGTTGGTTCTGACTGTGAATATTTGCTTTTTAATTTAAATTGTATTTCAAATAGTCCAAATATTATTTTTGTATAAAAAAAGGTTATTGGGAAAATATGAAATATTCCTTCCCTTCAATTAGCTAGTAAGTCTCTGGTTATTTGATCCACACTTTGAAGTTATTTAAGGAAAATGAAAGTGATGGTATAGAGAAGAGTAAGGAAAAATGAAATCAAAGACCCCCAAGCACCTCCCCCCATTTCCCACTTCACAGTGCTACTGGCTCTTAGATTGGAGTTTAGGAGGAGCTCTTCAGACATAGCCGAAGATTCCCATAGGGAATGCTGAGCTGCTTCCTCAGTCCACGCCACCGCTTAATAAGGTGGGGTTCACTTCAAGAAACCTGCCAGAGTCTCAACAATTCAGATGGTAAGCACACCTGTCAAGACAGCATCAATACCAGGACTTGGCTGCTGGATCTGACTGGCCTTTTATTCCTCTGTCTAACGCTAGATGAATCAAGTAAAGACAGACGCTTTCTTTTTACTCTTATTATTACAATAAAATACAGTGAGGTGTCTCTAGTACAGCCTGGGCTGAATTGCTCTTTCATATTCAATCAACCAATCGCTCATTTTATGACACAGGAATCAAGGAGTCAGGGTATATCTTGACTGGATCAGGCACAACAATAATAATAATAATAATAATAATAATAATAATAATAATAATAATAATA
>JANRMT010062789.1:24563136-24597408 GCA_026402145.1 Polypterus bichir lapradei | reverse complement strand
TAATAATAATAATAATAATAATAATAATAATAATAATAATAATAATACATTTCATTTATATTAGTATATTAGAACATTAGAACAAGCCAGATGAGAACAGGCCTTTCAGCCCAACAAAGTTTGCCAGTGCTGTTCATTTAATTCTTCTAAAATAACATCAAGTCGAGTTTGAAGGTCCCTAAATTCCTTTTGTCTACCACACTACCTGGTCGCTTATTCCAATTGTCTGTGGTTCTCTGTGTAAAGAAAAACTTCTTAACATTTGAGTGACATTTAACCTGAACAAGTTTCCAGCTGTGTCCCCGTGTTCTTGATGAATGCATTTTAAAGTCACTTTCTCGTTCCACTGGACTAATTCCCTTCTTAATTTTAAACACTTCAATCAGGTCACCTCTTGATCTTCTTGTTCTTAAACTGTAAAGGCTCAGCTCTTTTAATCTTTGCTCAACCTTTACGTATTTGCGTCCCGAGTTTTCATAACAGTTTTAATCGTGCCCCCTCAATGTTTTTTTGAAAGGAGCCCACTAATACCAATTTGTTCTTTTTTAATTGATGATACGTAGATGCATATTTTATTATACTTAACTTTTATCGACATTTATCTAACTCTGTATTTATTTTTCTAGTATCAGAATGTAGTTTAAGTTAATTTGTTTTGGTTTTAATAGATGTATTTTTCATATTTTTGATTCTTGTTTTCTTTTTTCACATCTTCACGCCCCCCTTTTTGTTATTTCGCGCACCACAGTTTGAGAACCACTGTCATAACTCATCCCCTGTAGCCCTGGAATCAGCCTAGTCGCTCTTCTTTGGATCTTTTCTGGTGCTGCTATGTTCTTTTTGTAGTCTGGAGACCAAAATTGCACACAGGACTCCAGATGAAGCCTCACCAGTGTGTTATAAAGTTTGAGCAGAACCTCCTCCTCCTTGTACGCCACACATCAAGGCACTATATAACCTGACATTCTGCTAGCCTTCTTAATGATTTCTGAACATTGTCTGGCAGTTTATAGTGATGACTCTACTACAGCTTCTAAATCCTTCTCATATGGCACCCTTGCTATGCTCAAAGAGTTTAACAGAAATTCAGAATTAACAACAGGGTACCCACAACATTAAATATAAAGAATATCTAAATAAAAATAAAAACTGGATAAAATGAGAGTCAATATGCCAGAATAAACTACAAAAACTACAAGAAAACCCTGAATAAACAACATCATGTGTGATTCAAACACAAATCATCCTGAGCACCTGGGCAAGGATGGTACACTGAATGAAGGGGTCAGGGTCAGTTCAATGCCTTCCTGTGTTTTAAGTTTTAAAGAATAAATTGAGTTGGCTGATCTCATTTGTTTTGGGAGGCTGTCTGGGCGCTATACAGCTGAAGGTAGTGTCACCAACAGAGCGCAGGTTAGTTTGGGGCACAACGAGATGGCCATGATCAGTGTACCTGAGTAGGCAGACAGGAGCAGAGTGATGGAACAGGCAGGAAACAACACTGAAAATCATTTAGCTTTAATATACGGGCACCTGCTTTCCTTAGCAAGGTTTGTACTAATGGCACCCCTCATCCAACTCCTTTAGATTAGATAAACTCCTTAACTGACATAGGAAATTAATTGTCAACCTTATTGGTACATTCACAAAGTAAAACAGCATTTAACAATATGCTCTATATGTATTGTGAAATGGTTGAACAGACACAGACTGAGTTTCGGGGGCAGCCTCCAATATACAGTGGAACCTCAGTTCACAACCATAATTCGTTCCAAAACTCTGGTCGTAACCCGATTTGGTCGTGAACTGAAGTAATTTCCCACATAGGATTGTATGCAAATACAATTAATCCATTCCAGACCGTATGAACTGTATGCAAATATATATTTTTTTTAAGATTTTTAAGCACAAATATAGTTAACAATACCATAGAATGCACAGCGTAATAGTAAACTAAATGTAAAAACACTGAATAACACTGAGAAAACCTTGAACAACAGAGAAAACTAACACTGCAAGAGTTCGCGCTGTAGCGCTACAAACTGTTTGCTAAAAACACTTTTTTTTTTTTTATGAGTTTTAAGCACAGGTGAAAAAATGAACATTTGAAAAATCCATAATTTAATAAACAACCAAGAAAAGTAACATTGCAACAATGCACGCTACAAACTGATCGCTGTAAACAGAAGTGAAGTGGAGGTTAAAATCCAATAGAAAAAAGTCTTCATTAAATACAAGGTTAAAACAATGCTCGGATCTGTCTCTTTAACAAACAAGCTGTATGCATCCAGCCATCTCTCTCTCTCGCGATTGCGCATGTGTCTCTCTCTCGTGCGTCTGTGTGTGTGTGTGTCTCTCTCTCTCTCTCTCTCGCTGCACAGGGAATGCACAGGGAGAGACTGAACACGTGCGGAAATCATCGGCGTGCACAAACCAAAAGGGAAACTGGCTTGTGGTCGTGAACAGATACAAAAGTTTGGCAAACTTCTTGGTCGTAAACCGATTTGTACGTGTTCCGAGACGTTCGTGAACTGAGGTTCCCCTAGAATTTTATCTACTTGCAACTTGGAACTACCACATGAATATTAATGAGCTAATGAGGCCATGTGTACCTGCCTGCCATTTCAGTTACAGAACATTACGAACCCACTACGTTAGTGAACCCACTACGTAAAAATCATTATCTAAATAATCTATAATAATAAAAGGCAAAGCCCTCACTGACTGACTGACTGACTGACTGACTGACTGATTGACTGACTGACTGACTGACTGACTGACTGACTGACTCATCACTAATTCTCCAACTTCCCATGTAGGTAGAAAGCTGAAATTTGGCAGGCTCATTCCTTACAGCTTACTTACAAAAGTTAAGCAGGTTTCATTTCGAAATTCTACACGTAACGGTCATAACGGTCGATAACGGTCGACAACGTCCGCCATGTTGAACTTTCTCATTTATGGCCCCATCTTCACGAAATTTGGTAGGCGGCTTCCCTGCACTAACCGAAACCGATGTATGTACTTATTTCGATGGTATGACGCCACTGTCGGCCGCCATATTGAACTTTCCAACGTCACCAATTTTCAAACTTCCCGTGTAGGTAGAAGGCTGACCCCATCTTCACGAAATTTGGTAGGTGACTTCCCTGCGCTAACCGAAACCGATGTACGTACTTATTTCGATGGTATGACGCCACTGTTGGCCGCCATATTGAATTTTCCAAACGTCACTAATTCTCCAACTTCCCGTGTAGGTAGAAGGCTGAAATTTGGTAGGCCCATTCCTTACAGCTTACTTACAAAAGTTAAGCAGGTTTCATTTCGAAATTCTACGCATAACGGTCATAACGGTCAACAACGTCCGCCATGTTGAACTTTCTTATTTACGGCCCCATCTTCACGAAATTTGGTAGGTGGCTTCCCTGAGCTAACCAAAACCAATGTACGTACTTATTTCGGTGGTATGACACCACTGTCAGCCACCATATTGAATTTTCCAACATCACTAATTCTCCAACTTCCCGTATAGGTAGAAGGCTGAAATTTGGCAGGCTCATTCCTTACAGCTTACTTACAAAAGTTAAGCAGGTTTCATTTCGAAATTCTACGCGTAACGGTCATAACGTTCAACAACGTCCGCCATGTTGAACTTTCTTATTTATGGCCCCATCTTCTCGAAATTTGGTAGGCGGCTTCCCTGCACTAACCGAAACCAATGTACGTACTTATTTCAGTGGTATGATGCCACTGTCGGCCGCCATATTGAACTTTTCAACAGTCTTCGTTACTTATGGGCCCATCTTCAAGAAATTTGGTACACGGGTTCCCAACGCTAACTGAATCCTACTTACGTACATATATACGTCCATAGCCTGCAGCTTGTTCACCATGTGAGGCGGCGTTGGGTCCCCCATCCCAACGCCTCCCACGTTGTTGGCTGCCTGCCTATATAAGGCCGTCCATCGCTCCAGTCCCTACATTCCCTTCCTTGCTTCGCCACGGGATTCACGTCTCCCTGCTGATAACTACAGCCTTTTTGTTTAATCCACGGCTTCTCCGCTGTTTTATTGTTTGTTTATTACAATTATAGTTATTGTATAGGTATTTTACACTTATTTTACGTTACTCAGGTACCCATTTCCTTCATCATTCCAACCCCCATTACCATGTCTATCGAGGTAATCACCATCGATCAAAGAACTGTCACTTACCGAGTAGTTTCCTTGCCCGGAGATGGCACCTACCTTTTCCATTCTCTGTGTTACATATTGCATGGCCATATCAGGCTCACTCTTGATATCCGGAAGAACATTGTGTCTTATGTATTGAATGACTGGGACAGGTTCAAGGTGTGGACTGATGACGGTACAGGAGATAATTATACTACACAGGAGCACTAGAAGAGTGAAATGCTTAAGCCCTTCACCTATGGTTCTGCATGTGAGTTGATGGCTGCCGCTGAATTGTTCGGTTGGTGCTTTCAAGTGTACCGAAATGGTCAAATATTTTACACCTTTCGACAACCGCCAATGCCTCTTAAACATCTTACATTCACAGGTGACGATTTCAGTAGTGGACACTTTGATGTTTATGAATGTTTAAACTCTCAAAAGCTGGATGTGAAGTTATCGATGAAACCGGTTGTAAGCTTACAACGCTTGACAGATGCCGAATGTCACTTCAACACAAGTCCTACAAATACTGTCGTAATTGAAACAAACCATGAACCTCAAACTGATTATGACAGCAGCAATCCAAGCTGTGAGATTTGAGATAAGATTACTGTTCACATGGCCAACTGTAAGTTACATACTCAAGAGTAAGCTCAGCGCACAGCTTGGTCATGTTACAACCGGATGGCCGAACTCACAATGTGGTATACAAAGAGATCCTTAACAAATAATTATTGGCATATTTTCCCTCAGTTTAAAAAGGTTACATTTTCTTCTTAATAAAAATTTTAATGCAGTACTTCGCCACTGCGAAGCGCGGGTATTTTGCTAGTTCTAAAATAAAACACACAAATTATATATTACAAGTCATATTTAGCATAAATCAAAAGCACAATTCATCACAACACCCATTTAAAAACAGCAAAAATATTTTTATTGCACAAGTAAATCTATACTAATAAAAGGCAAAGCCCTCACTGACTGACTGACTCACTCACTGACTCACTCACTCACTGACTGACTCATCACTAATTCTCCAACTTCCCGTGTAGGTAGAAGGCTGAAATTAGGCAGGCTTATTCCTTACAGCTTACTTAAGCAGGTTTCATTTCGAAATTCTACATGTAACGGTCATAACGGTCGATAACAGACGACAACGTCTGCCATGTTGAACTTTCTTATTTATGGCCCCATCTTCACGAAATTTGGTAGGCGGCTTCCCTGCGCTAACTGAAACCGATGTATGTACTTATTTCGATGGTATGACGCCACTGTCGGCCGCCATATTGAACTTTCCAACGTCTCTAATTTTCCAACTTCCCGTGTAGGTAGAAGGATGACCCCATCTTCACGAAATTTGGTAGGTGGCTTCCCTGCGCTAACCAAAACCGATGTACGTACTTATTTCGGTGGTATGACGCCACTGTCGGCCGCCATATTGAATTTTCCAAACATCACTAATTCTCCAACTTCCCGTGTAGGTAGAAGGCTGAAATTTGGCAGGGTCATTCCTTACAGCTTACTTACAAAAGTTAAGCAGGTTTCATTTCGAAATTCTACGCGTAACGGTCAACAATGTCCGCCATGTTGAACTTTCTAATTCATGGCCCCATCTTCACGAAATTTGGTAGGCGGCTTCCCTGCACTAACCGAAACCAATGCACATACTTATTTCGGTGGTATGACACCACTGTCAGCCGCCATATTGAACTTTCCAATGTCACTAATTCTCCAACTTCCTGTCTAGGTAGAAGGCTGAAATTTGGCAGGCTCATTCCTTACAGCTTACTTACAAAAGTTAAGCAGGTTTCATTTCAAAATTCTACACGTAACAGTCATAACGGTCGATAACGGTCGACAACGTCTGCCATGTTGAACTTTCTTATTTATGGCCTCATCTTCACGAAATTTGGTAGGCGGATTCCCTGCGCTAACCGAAACCGACGTATGTACTTATTTCGATGGTATGACGCCACTGTCAGTCGCCATATTGAACTTTCCAACGTCACTAATTTTCACAATGTCCGCCATGTTGAACTTTCTTATTCATGGCCCCATCTTCACGAAATTTGGTAGGCGGCTCCCTTGCGCTAACAGAAAACAATGTACATACTTATTTCGGTGGTATGACGCCACTGTCAGCCGCCATATTGAACTTTACAACGTCACTAATTCTCCAACTTCCTGTGTAGGTAGAAGGCTGAAATTTGGCAGGCTTATTCCTTACAGTTTACTTACAAAAGTTAAGCAGGTTTCATTTTGAAATTCTACACGTAACGGTCATAACGGTTGACAATGTTCGCCATGTTCAACTTTCTTATTTATGGCCCCATCTTCACGAAATTTGGTAGGTGGCTTCCCTGCGCTAACCAAAACTGATGTACGTACTTATTTCGATGGTATGACGCCACTGTCGGCCGCCATATTGAACTTTCCAGCGTCACTAATTTTCCAACTTCCCGTGTAGGTAGAAGGCTGAAATTTGGCAGGCTCATTCCTTACAGCTTACTTACAAAAGTTAAGCAGGTTTCAATTCGAAATTCTATACGTAACGGTCATAACAGTCAACAGCGTCCGCCATGTTGAACTTTCTTATTCATGGCCCTATCTTCACGAAATTTGGTAGGTGGCTTCCCTGCGCTAACCGAAACCAATGTACGTACTTATTTCGGTGGTGTGACACCACTGTCAGCTGCCATATTGAACTTTCCAACGTCACTAATTCTCCAACTTCCCGTGTAGGTAGAAGGCTGAAATTTGGTACTTATTTTGGTGATATGATGCCACTGTCGGCCGTCATATTGAACTTTTCAACGGTCTTTGTTACTTATAGACCCATCTTCAAGAAATTAGGTACACGGGTTCCCAACGCTAACTGAATCCTACTTACGTACATATATACGTCCATAGCCTGCAGCTCGGTCACCGTGTGGGTCCCCCATCCCAACGCCTCCCACGTTGTTGGCTGCCCACCTATATAAGACCGTCTGTCGCTCCAGTCTCTACATTCCCTTCCTTGCTTCGCCACGGTATTCACGTCTCCATGCTGATAACTACAGCCTTTTTATTTAATCCACGGCTTCTCTGCTGTTTTATTGTTCATTTATTATGATTATAGTTATTGTGTAGGTATTTTAGACTTACTTTACATTGTTCAGGTACCCATTTCCTTTATCATTCCAACCGTACCCCCATTAACATGTCTATCGAGGTGATCACCATCGATCAAAGAACTGTCACTTACCGAGTGGTTTCCATGCCCGGAGATGGCACCTGCCTTTTCCATTCTCTTTGTTACATATTGCACGGCCATATCAGGCTCACTCTTTGTTTCCTGAAGAGGCATTAGCTCTCTTGGAAATGTGTTCTTTTAAAATTGTGGCATATTAAATAATTAAACAATATCATAATATACCAGAAACGTCGATATCCCTCCCATCGTGATTACGGCGGTACAAGAATCACATGAGAAACAATATCTTTTAGCTTACATTTACTGACAATTAACGCGGTTTTAGACGGAGAGGCGCAGGTACAGACTAAAATCCAGGTGGGAATCTGGATCAACATAGTCAGCCATTTTCTCGTCCCCACTCTGGGAGGTTTTTCTTCGAGCTTTGTCGATTCCGCCTCTAAAGGTCTGGCTGTTGTCCAAGCTTTTATAATGTCTTGCTTCATTTGCTGGTCTTCTCTGTCTCCAAACAAGGGCTGAATTCCTCCTCCACAAAATACAGAAATATCATAGTGCTTACATGCCAGTTCTCATTCTCCCAATAAGGAAAGAAGATTTGTGCTGATAGAGGACAGAAATACCCTAACCTGTGTTTAAGCTGACTATACAAGCCTCCAGTTGTCTTTGGCTATCTAATCCAATGCTTGGCTAGCAATTCTAACTGCTGAGCCCCTGTGTGCCACAGTTAACATGCACATGTGAATAAAACTCATAACAGTATTGTCCAGATATTGTGACATAAAGAAAAATATCCGGAGGAACATTGCGTCTTATGTATTGAATGACTGGGACAGGTTCAAGGTGTGGACTGATGACGGTACAGGAGATAATTATACTACACAGGAGCACTAGAAGAGTGAAATGCTTAAGCCCTTCACCTATGGTTCTGCATGTGAGTTGATGGCTGCCGCTGAATTGTTCGGTTGTCGCTTTCAAGTGTACTGAAATGGCCAAATATTTTACACCTTTCGACAACCGCCAATGCCTCTTAAACATCTTAGATTCACAGGTGACGATTTCAGTAGTGGACACTTTGATGTTTATGAATGTTTAAACTCTCAAAAGCTGGATGTGAAGTTATCAATGAAACTGGTTGTATGCTTACAACGCTTGACAGATGCCGAATGTCTCTTCAACACAAGTCCTACAAATACTGTCGTAATTGAAAGAAACCATGAAACTCAAACCGATTATGACAGCAGCAATCCAAGCTGTGAGATTTGAAACAAGATTACTGTTCACATGGCCAACTGTACGTTGCATACTCAAGAGTAAGCTCAGCGCACAGCTACAGCTTGGTCATATTACAACTGGAGGGCCGAACTGACAACGTGGCATACAAAGAGATCCTTAACAAATAATTATTGGTATATTTTCCCTCAGTTTTGAAAAGGTTTAATTGTCTTCTTAATAAAAATTTTAAGGCAGTACTTCGCCAATGCGAAGCGCGGGTTTTTTGCTAGTAAATAAATAAAACATTATCCATGAAATTTAAAAAATGTGCTTGATGTTCTATTTCTATTGTAGTGCTTTAATATTGATCAGTCTTGAGGACTCAGACAGCATGTGTGTAATATATAAACACAACTTAAAATCCCTTCTTTTTAAAGATCCCAAAGCACAGTGAGAAAAGGATCTCTCACTCAGCATCTCAGAAAAGGAGTGGAAGGCAGCCCTGCACAGAATACACTCGAGCTCTATATGCGCAAAGCATGCAATTACTCAACTTAAATTTTTTAAAATCTGTCTTGTTTAAAATTGTCCAAAATGTTTCCAGGGCAAAAAACATCCTGAGAACATTTCAATCGAGCTCCAGCCTCACTGGGCCACATGTTCTGGGGGTGTACCAAATTAACAACATGCTGGACCAAAATCTTTAAATGCCCTGGTGTCACGGTCACTCCTAACCCATTATCAGCTGTGACTGGTGGGCTCACAGAGGGGCTTAAAGTGGAGAAGGACAAACAAACTGTGATTGCCTTTACCTCACTCCTAGCATGTAGACTTCTCTTGCTCAATTGGAAGAATCCCACCTCACCACTTTTAAGTCAGTGAGTAACTGGTGTTATATACTATTTGAAACTGGAAAAAAGCAAATTCTCAATTAGAGGATTTTTTTAAAACCTGGCAGGATCTAATCAATAACATTTTAGAATAAACATTTAAATTGGGGAAAAGGATTTTCTCCCGCTTTTTTTTCCTTCTCTTAAAGCTTTCCTCTGTCTGCTGGCCTAGCTCTCTTTCTCATGGGTGGGAATTGATTTGAACTTAGTTTTGTTAAGTTTGACTTGCTGGTATGGAATGTTACTTACTTTTAATAAATTCAATAGAATGTTAAAAAAAGTATTATAGTGCTTTAGTGATAAAAATCACCTTTGAATTTCTGTTGTTCAGTTCTCATAGATCTCTGGGATAAAAACTGTTCTTAAATATGTTAGTCTTCGCTATAACAGACCTATTGTGTCTGCCTGAGGGCAGCAGGTCAAACAGACGATGTCTCGGGTGGTATACGTCTTTTAATATATTGGTCACTCGATTGAGACAGTGACAGCTGAATAGACCCTCCAGTGAGGGAAAAGAGCTGCCAACGATCCTTTGGGCAGTATTGATGAGCATTTCAAGGGCCAGAGCAACTGGCAAACCATGCAGAAATGTCAAATTTCATCACACTTTCAATAGAGCAGCGGTAGAAAGATACCGGTATGTTTTCCAGGAGGTTGCTTCTTTCTGAGAGCCCTCAGAAATGGGTGGTCTTCCATTATTCTAGTACAGTGCCAGATTACCCTCTGGAGCAAAGAGGGCTGCTCTAGTCTTTGTTACGGCATCACCCTGACGTACAGGGTCCTTGCTCCAGAGAGTTACAGCTAGGCTGAGCATTGAGCTCGATAGAGTGAGCCCAGATTTGGGGTGGGCAAGAGTTTCTAAAGGAAGGAATACATGTCTTGCCATTGGTTTTCTTGGGTGCACAGAAGCTCTTCCTTTTTGGTTGACTATTTGAGTAAAGTTTTCTCCATCAAGGTTGCCAATCATTGCGTTACAGCTCTTTGTTTGAGTTTGGATATTTAGATGGTGCCTCGAAGAGTGCTTGGCTTGTGATTGGTCATTTTATCAGATAAGGCACAGAGGCTGCATTCTAAAGAAAGGTCCATTTAGGAAAAGCAGAGACTCTCGAGCTACCATTAAGAGTGTCTGACAGCGGATTTTTAAGCCAAGGCATAGCCAAATTTGGTAATGCCAGTCTGTCCTATAATATGTCGAAAAATCATTCAGAGGTGGCAGCCTAAAGGCAGAGTGGCAGCACAGTCCTCCTGTGAGGGAGGACACACAATCCTTAGTGCAGTTTTTAAAAAAATTCCTTATTATTTGGCAACAGCACAGTGAAAAAGAATGTTTGATTTACAATTAAAAATTCCATGTCAAATTAATCAAAATCGCAGGTTGTGAATCCCTTATGTGAAAAAAGTCCTGGAGGCTGAAAACAACTTGAGGGCACTGCATATGGCAAATGTCTCGAGTACATGTCATCGATTGCTTGGTCTCTGACTGCGTCGAGTCTTTGTGTCTTTGGGCAGCGTAAGGGGATGGAATCAATCCATACCGAAGATCGTTTTAATAAAGGTTCAAACTCACCATATTGAACAGTAAATTCAAAAATACAGCAATGTTAATGAATTTAAAAGGACTGTTTAGCTAGCACTGAATTTCTCAAACAAGCTGTAGATACAATTGCCCTCCATAATGTTTGGGGCAAAGATACAGTTTTCCTTGATTTCTCCCTCTGCTCCACAATTTTAAATTATAAATGAAATAATTCCGACATTGTCATTAAAGTGCACATTGCAGACTTTCATTTAAGGGCATTTGCATACATTTTGGTCACACAACACTTTTTCTACGTGGTCTCCCCCATTTCAGGGCACCATAATGTTTGGACACAGCAATGGCAGGTCTATTAAAGCAGTTGTCATATTTAGGAGTTTGTCACATATCCCTTGTATCAGCGTTTCTCAACCTTTAAGTATTTGCAATCCGAGTTTTCATAACAGTTTTAATTGCGCCCCCCTAACATTTTTTTGAAATGTAGATGCATATTTTATTATACCTACTTAACTTTTATCGACATCTATCTGACTCTATATTTATTGTTCTAGTATGAGAATGTAGTTTAAGTTAATTTGTTTTGGTGTCAACAGATGTTTTTTTCATATTTTTGATTCTTGTTTTCTTTTTTTCACATCTTCGCGCCCCCCTTTTTGTTACTTCGCACCCCCCTAGGGGGGCCCGCCCCACAGGTTGAGAACCACTGCCTTGTATGCAGTAACTGCCTGAAGTTTGCGATTCACAGACGTCATCAGATGCTGAGGGTCTTCTCTGGTGATGCTCTGCCAAGCATCTAATGCACCTTATTTTTTGGGGGTTGTCCCCTTAAGTTTTCTCTTCACTATATGGATGGTCTTCTCAAATGGATTGAAATCAGGCAACTGGCTTGGCCATTCAAGAATTTTCCATTTTTTTTTTTTGCTCCTGTGTTGCCTTAGCAGTATGTCTGGATCATTATCTTGTTGTAGGATGAAGCGCCATCAATTGAGTTTGGAGGCATTTACTGGACTTTGAGCAGATCAGATGTTTCTATACACCTCAGAATTCCCTGTGCGTCTGCCGTCAGCAGTTCCATCATCGATGTAGAGAAGTGTGCCAGGACCTGTGCCAGCCAGACATGCCCAAGCCATAACACCCCCAGCACCATGTGTAACAGATGAGATGGTCTGCTTTGGATCTCAAGCAGTTCCTTTTGGTCTCCACACTTTGCTCTTGCCATCACTCTGATCAGGTTCATCTTTGTCTCATCTCGCCACAAGTCTTTTTTCCCAGAATTCTGCAGGCTTTTTTTAAGTGTAATCTGGCCAGCCTGTTTTTGTGGTTTGCATCTTACAGTGTGGCCTACTCTGTGTTTCTGTTCATGAAGCCTTCTGCTGATAGGTGTCTCTGACAAACACACATCTGTCCCCTGAAATCTGTTTCTGGTCTGTCAGACAGATATTGAGGGCTTTTTCTTTCCCCAAGGGTGATCTAGTTCGTAAGATCCTCATTGTTGGGGACCCGAGTGGCTGGAAGGTCATTTCCAGAGCGTTGGACTGGACCGTGTGTCTGCCTGGGGGGTTGCCAACCGGGATCCCGAGCTGTTTCGTCATGTGGTGGGTGTGGCAACGCACTGTACCCGTTCATACTCCCCAACTTGACTTGACTTGACTTGTTAAGTAAGATTAGTATGGGTGTCAGCATGGGAAAAGAACACAATTTTATAATATGAACATAACAGCGGTTTTAAGGTTATCGATCATCCTTCAGTACTGTGTCTCTTCGGAGAATCCTTGTGTCCCGCTGCTCTGACTTTGTGTTGCTCATGGAGTCCCAAATGAGGCACATTACCTGCATTGTGAGGGAGCGTCAGTTGTGGTACTATGGCCATGTAGTGCGATTCCTTGAGGGTGGTCTGGCTCACAGGATCCTCATTGTTGCAGACCCGAGTGGCTGGACCAGGCCAAGGGGATGCCCATGTAACACCTGGCTGCGGCAGATAGAGGGTCATTTCCAGAGGGTGGGACTGGACAGCATGTCTGCCTGGGGGGTTGCCAACAGGAATCCCGAGCTGTATTGTCATGTGGTGGGTGCGGCAACGTGCTGTACCAGTGCAGGCTCCTCAACTTGACTTGACTTGACTTGTTAAGTAAGATTAGTATGGGTGTCAGCATGGGAAAAGAACACAATTTTATAATATGAACATAACAGTGGTTTTAAGGTTATCGATCATCCTTCAGTACAGTGTCTCTTTGGAGAATCCTTGTGTCCCGCTGCTCTGACTTTGTGTTGCTCATGGAGTCCCAAATGAGGCACATTACCTGTATTGTGAGGGAGCGTCAGTTGTGGTACTATGGCCATGTAGTGCGATTCCTTGAGGGTGGTCAGGCTCACAGGATCCTCATTGTTGCAGACCCGAGTGGCTGGACCAGGCCAAGGGGACGCCCATGTAACACCTGGCTGCGGCAGATAGAGGGTCATTTCTGGAGGGTGGGACTGAACTGCTTGTCTGCCTGAGGGGGGGGGGTTACCAACCAGGACCCCAAGCTGTTACGTCATATGGTTAGTGCAGCAACACTCTGTAAAAGTGCATGCTCCCCAACCTAACCTGATCTGACCAGTTATGTGACCGTAGTTAATTTTACATGGAGAGTGGCCTTTAAGTTTGGGATGCCTGCTACACACAAGGAGAGAGAAGATCTTCACCATCACCAGACAAGACGTTTGTATTTCTAGCGAAACTAGAAGTAAAAATATGTCGGTGGACTGAAAGAACATTTAGGCAGCTGTGCAACAGGCTTGAAGAAACCCGGCCTCATCACCTAATGTATCCTTATAGAAAGTACCCTTAAAATACTCTTTAGAACCTTTCCTACTTTTTGCTACTATTGGTCTGACTGTGTTTTATTAATTTTGGTCAGTCTAAGGTATAGCATTATGAGCAACTAGTGTGGGTATTTGCCATGTTCCCATAGGAAGGTAATGCCTTTTAAGAAGAAACAGCATGGTGTGCGGGCACCTGCTTTATTAAGCTGCACAGTTGTTGAGTGATGCTCAGGTCTGAAGACTTTCCTTTGGTCTGCTCTTGCCAAGCTAGGAAGTCCACAAGCAGGTAAGCTCTTGGTGGGGTGCGCTATAAAGAAGCTGTGCTGGAGTCTCATTTTGCTTGAGGTAGCTTCACATGTGTGGTTGAGCTGTGCATGTGGGTCAATAAAGCAGCTACAAACAAGTCTCAGTTTGTTAAAAGTAGCTGTTGTAGTAAAAAGCAGATAGAAAAAGGTTTGGGGATGGCCACACCGTATACTGCAAAAATAAAGAAAACGCATCTGTACAGATGGAATTCAAAATGGAACTGGCTAGGAGGTTAATAACTGAGCTTAAATATGGTGGACAAAAGCAAGAGGTGGATTTAGGAACTGATGTGGCGGTATGATGGATTCTGGGTATGCGAAATGATGTCATCAGTGTTGGCCAAAAGTGATGTGAACAGTGGGTGGACCGGTGGTGATGTCATCAAGGGGCCGGGTCTTTGGGTGAACTGCAGCGGAACAAGAGGAGAGAGGATTAAGTGAGCACGCCAAGCCCCGGTCTGGCTGACAAATATCAGTATTTGAGCCTGTAAACTGTCCCCCTATGCACACATGTGTGTGACACTTGCCACATGTGCGGTACTTTAAAGTAGGCACTGTATATTCAGCATTCACACACACACTGTAGTTAGCTATAACTACATAGAGTGGTTGAACTAAAATAACAAATGGAGGATCTTCCGTGATAACACAGGCACCCAGGTATTCTTCCGACATCCTGAAGACATGCATGTTGGTTTAACTGGTTATTTTACACTACCTTGGACAGATGACCTCAGAATGCTATAAATGTCCATCAGTCCATATTGCCCTGCATCTAAGTATCTGCCATTCATGCAACCATAGAAAGTTTTATTAAACAGGCAGCTGCGTTGTTTCAGGATTGTGTCACTTTCACTTTGACTCGGCTCACAAGTTTTAAAATCTTCTTTCTACTTCAAAGTCCAAGCACGCAATAAAGTACAGAGTGTGCCAGAGCTGAAACAGAGCCAGTCGATTCAAACTCCATCTCCCACCCCCCTGCAGCACTGGTGTGATATCTGCAGCGATTTACTCATTATTGTAGTGCCTACTCCATAAAGAAGAAGGCCTCACTCCTGGGATTCAGCAGGCTAAAAGGCCAGACCTCATCTTCAGGTGTCTGTCGCCTTGTAATAGGGAAACCTCACCGATTTAAAGGAGACTCTTACTCCAGCAGCGCGCATCATCCTTCAGAGGTAATGAAAGTTGATTCTGAAGTGTCTATGGGCTTTGTGGAGGCACGCAGTCTGCTTTGAAGAGCACCTTCTCTGGGGAAATACGATGCACTTTAACCCCTTAAAGCCGCTGGGGAGCAATGAGCCAAATAACTGCAGCATTCTGAAGCACACTTGTTGAAAGCAGACAAATGAGAGACGGATGAAGGAACTACAAGAACTGGACCCAGAGGTGACTGGCAGAAGAAAGCCGACACTGAGGTATTGATCATGCTGGACTAGAGGAGTATGGGGGCAGTGCTAAGTACTACGCCACTACACGTGTCCTGCTTCCAAAAATCAATGAATCTCAATTTTCATTTTGCCTTTCATAGAGAACACTACCGGATAAAACAAATTAAGAAATCAGCCAGTCTGATATTGGACATGGTGTCCCTCATAAAGTTGTGCAGTCACAAAATACTTTATAGAGCGAGCCGGTCAATTAAAAGCCATTTTATCGTACATCTTTAACCACGCAAAGAATTTCAATGACGTGACCTGTGTCTGCTTTAAGATGGGCTTTACTTAGTGAATATCACAAAGTGCTTTACAGATGATCAATTTAGATAGATAGATAGATAGATAGATAAAAGGTACTATATACATTTGGAGTCCAGAACAGACCTTAGAGGGAAAGTGGAGGAATTCATGCCATCAGTAGGGCCACAACCGGAAGTAGTGTCATTTAGGGTTGGGGCCGGAAGTGACATCATCCATGGCTTCATTGGGGCCAGGCAGGATTTCCCATAATTTGTCTGCAGAGAAGTGAGAGACCCACTGGTCGGGCATGGAATTACTCTCATTCAGGCCCTTTAGCTGCCTCCCATGTGTGACAATAGATAGATAGATAAAAGGTACTATATAATAGATAGATAGACAGATGGATAGATACATAGATAAAAGGTACTAAAATAATAGATAGATAGATAGATAAAAGGTACTATATAATAGATAGATAGATAGATAGATAGATGGTGTCACAAACTCGACAAAAGCCACAAAAAGGTTTGGGGTAGCCACCCATATATTGTTACTTGGCTGCAAAATTAAGTGGAAAATTGTACAGAAGTGTACAGATTGGAGTCCAAAACAGAACTGATTTGTTGTGACAAAGATGGCGGCTTTAAGGGAAAGTGGAGGAAGTGATGTCATCAGTAGGGCCAGAACCGGAAGTAGTGCCTTTGGGGGTTGGGGCTGGAAGTGATGTCATTGAGCCTAGGACCATAAGTGGCATCATCCATGATTCATCAGGGCCAGGCGGGATTTCCTATAACTGGTCTGCAGAGAAGTGAGAGAAAGAGTTAGTGCACTCTGCCACCCGCTAGTCTGGCATGGAATTACTCTCATTCAGGCCGTTTAGCTGCCTCCCATGCGCACGTGTGTGACAATAGATAGATAGATGGATAAATAGGAAAGGCATAATATAACATAAAGTTGATCAGCACAAGCCTTAAGTACTCGAGGACTAACTCTATCTTGTCCTGTGGCTTTTCTTGTGTGTGGTCTCCTCAGTTGTCTCTTCACTTGAGCGCCTGTAATGATTGTGAGAATGTGGACTCATTTCTGGACATATCGGTTGAATTGGTAAGATTTATTTTTGAGATAATGATGGTGTTGGGGAACTGTCCATTGGAAAAAGGTGGAGGAAATGGAAGGGAAAATATGTTAAAAAGTTGATTCAGGACATTAGATTTGTGCACATTCCCTTCTAGCATCTGACCCCTCACTTGCTTTATATAATATGACCACCCTGCAAGGGTAACTGTAACACAAACTCACTCACAATGTATATAAATTCTAAAGTTACAACGATTTAATGAAACAGTCCAATGACACATAAGAGACCAAATCATATAACAGGTGTAAACAGCAAGCAGCATTTACTCTTCTTCTGTTTGCTAGCCCAATGTCCTATAAACAATGAACAAACTTTTACTGTAAGTGTTTTCTTCTTCCTCTTCGCCTCTTCTCTCTTCTATGTACAGCTCAGTCCTGCATCTCCTTCCCAGTCAGACACTTCTCCTTCAAACCTTCTTTCACTTTATCCATCCACCTCCACTTTGGCATCCCTCGCTTTCTCTTCCCCTGCACTTCCATTCCCATTCACTCTTTTGCCTCCATATTCCTTATCTCCTCATCACATGTCCATACCACTTCAGTCTCCTTTCCTGTACTTTCCTTAGCTGTCTCTCCCACTTTTATTGTACCTCTAATCATCTCATTTCTCATTCCATCTTTCTTTGTAATTCCACACATCCATCTCAACATTCTTATTTCTGCCACATCTGCCCATGTCTCCCTAATTTCAGGGGCAGGGCTTCATTAGCTTATGCATGTGCTGCCTCCTGTCCCACCGGCGTCTCCTTTATTCCTGAATTCATATCATGTAACTGCAGGAAGGGGTCTCTCTTTAGAAAGGTGTTCTCCTTACTGGGTGGGGTTCTGGCTTCTTTACTGGGCCTCTCCTGTGTGACAACTTGCAGTCGTAGTATTTGTTAGTGGTTGGCAGAAATGGAAATAATGAAGGCATAAGAAATAAACTTGAACCCATAGCATTAAAAGTCAAAGCAGAGTATAATGATTTCGGTGCTATCATGAACTTTAACCTAAACTTTAAATTGCACATTAACCAGATTACTAGGATTTGTCACACACGTGTGAGTAGGAGACAGCTAAAGGGCCTGGGTAACTGTAATACTACACCAGACCAGGGGGTGGCAGAGTGCGCTAACTGTCTTTCTCAGTTTCTTGCAGACCATTCCCGGGAAATCTCGACACCTCTGATGACGCCACTTCTGGCTTCAGCACCTCTGATGACGTCACTTCCGGCTCCTTTGATGACGTCACTTCCAGTTCCGGCATAGATTACATCATTTCCTTCCCCAGCCCTTAAAACCCCCATCTTACCTCCAAAGAGTCAGTTCTATTTTGGACTCAGTCTTGTAAACATCTCTGTTCAAATATTTCAAAAAATTTTGCAGCTGGGATATAATATACGGGTGGCTGCCCCAAACCTTTATGATGTCTGGAGACTCGTTTTTATTACAGACTGCATTTTTCACTTAAGGAACACTGCAAAATTTAGACTTCTTATTACACTGCAAGATGCTGAGAAATTAGTTCAGGCTTTTGTTTTTAGTCAACTAGAGTACTGTGATGCACTCCTGAGAGGTCTACCTAAGAAAGACGTCAATTGTATGCAGTCAGTCCAGAATGCAGCAGCAAGAATCTTAGCCAGAAAAAGAAAACCTGAGCACATCTCACCAGTCTTAGCATCATTACACTGGTTAGCCGTGTCATTTAGAATTAACTTTAAAATACTACTAATCTTATACATTAACGTCTACGCGTGGAAGTGTGTGTGTCTAGCTGGACCGGAAGTGAGAGGTGGAGTCGTGGTGAGGGCTCCACCTCCAAGGATACACAAGCGAGGCCAGCACAACAGAAAAACGAAACCTCTGAAGAGCGAGTCACTCGCTTATCTGCTATTACAGAAGCGAGGTGAGCACACCGGCAAAACGAAACCTCCGAAGAAAGACAGTCGCTTAGCCGCTAATACACAAACGATGCAAGTACGTCGTCAAAACAAAACCTCCTAGGAGAGAGATGTCCAGTGTAGTTCCTTTCAATTACCTGACATCTCTACATTATATTTTCTGACAATTTCAATAGTTTCTAGGACCCGCACGGGCTTACACAGCTAGTGGAGTTTAAGGCCTTCAGTAATCTTGCCCCTCTTTTATTTTGGAGTACCTGTTCCCTTACATTCCAGTCTGTAAACTTAGATCTTATAAAGTTTGATTGCTTATTTTTCCAAAACCTAAGCATATAAGAAATGGTGAGGCGGCCTTTTCCTGTTATGCATCAAAAACCTGGAATACGTCACCAATAGAGGTCACGGGGGTCTGCTGGAGCCAATCCTAGCCAACACAGGGTGCAAGGCAGGAAACAAACCCCGGGCAGGGCGCCAGCCCACCGCAGGGCACACACACACACACACACCAAGCACACACTAGGGACAATTTAGGATCGCCAATGCACCTAACCTGCATGTCTTTGGACTGTGGGAGAAAACTGGAGCAAACCAACATAGACATGGGGAGAACATGCAAACTCCACGCAGGGAGGACCCGGGAAGCGAACCCGGGTCTCTTAACTGTGAGGCAGCAGCGCTAACACTGCGCCCCTGTGCCGCCCATGACTCATCTTTCTATTATAAAATAGAAATCTTGGAAAGAGACGAGACATGATTGTCTCAGAGACACTTTCACGTCCCTCGAGACGACAAGAGCTTATGCAAAGAGATTTGGAAAAGTCCTGCAAGGTTATGTCAGACACATTTCTTGTAGAGAGAAAGAAACGATATTCACTCACGGGCAGTTATACATTGTGTTGTCACGATGCTAGCATGGAATCAAAATTCAATGCAATATATTGATGAAAAGGTCAAAGTGAAAAGAGATTGAATATATGGACATAGGTGATATGACAGAAGTGTGCCGCTCGAGCCAGCAGCTGATCGAGCAAAGAGGAGGTAAAAAAAAAAAAAACTGTATTTGTTTCCCATTGTAACACCGTTTAAGAGGGGGTGTGGGAGGTGCGATCGCGTATCCTTGGAGTGCGTTGAGCCCACCTCTCCACAATGCGAGGGGCAGAGACGTGAGGTAGTTGGCGCGTAGTGTTGGTTGAGCGAATCGAGCAGAGGGCAAAGCCCCCTAATTTAAAAAAAACTCCTAATAGAATATCCATTCTTGGAGTTATTTGTCATCTTTACTAATTTCTACTTTTCTCTGCTTTCATTGTCAGTTCTTCTGTGGTGTTCTGAACCACCACCATCTGAGCAAGGCGCAGCGATGCTCGAATGAAGACGGGTGCCCCAGTTGTCCATGAAAAACCACTCTGGGACATACCTGGAAACGAGAAAAAGCCACTTTTATGATAGGTCGATGTCCAGCATTGGCTGGGTGGTCTTTTGGTCTTGAACCCCTGCAGATTTATTTTTTTTTCTCCAGCTTAACTGGAGTTTTTTTTTGTACTCCTACAGGCAGAGTGGTGGCTCTGAGGCTAAGGACCTTCGCCAGCCATCAGAAGGTTGCCAATTTGAATCCTGTAAATGCCAGCAGTGATTCTACTCCAGTGGGCCCTTAAGCAAGTCCCTTAACCTGCGTTTGCTTCATCCTGGGTATGACGTTAATCTGCATCTAGCCCTGCAGGCAGGTCCTCCAACTTACAGGGTAAACTTGGGGCTCAGTGGCAGAATTGACATTCCAGCCACTGTAAAAATCCTCCCACTTTTCCAGTGTCACTGGCAGCACTCGGATCCCAATCCTGGTGGCTCGTCGTGTGGTGGGTGCAGCAACGTGCTATCAGCGGATATTCCCAAGCCTCCTCTCTCTGTACTCCTACAAATCTGAATGTATCATCTTTTAGAATACGATATTAGATATTAGACTCTGATTTTCTACTAATTCTGTGTTTATGTTATATAAGCCTGCATTGATTTATTTTTTCTTACATATTCATTATTAATCTTGCCTAATTTACAGTAACCTGTTTTTCTTTTCTTCTAACTTTTTCTTTGACATCTAGTACAGCACTTTGACTTACATCCAGTGTATGGAAATTTGCTATAGAAATAAATATTGTTGTTGGTATTTATCTTTAAATCTTTTTGTATGATACAACTAATAAAGTAAATTTCTCAACTTAATTAACAATGTTATTATCAATAATAAAGAATCAGGAATAATTTACAAAGAATATATAATTAATTGTAAATAGCAAAGAATTGAAAGTCATAAAATATAAGCACTGTAAATTACACGGGTGTAATGGAACTGTGAAATATCCATTAAGCCGTATTCCATGATTACATTTAGCAGTTTGTTTTTGCCATTCTTTAAGGCAAAGAAATAATTATTCAATTCATTCTGAAAAGCTGAGAAAGAAGGAGACGCATACATTAATGAATAAAACATTTACAAGAGAAGAAGGCACTGAGTGCTGAGGTATCTCGAGTTCCTCGTCTGTTTTGTCATCATCTGTCCCTGTACTCCCAGCTCAGAGACCACAAGGAGGTGAAGCGAACTGTGATGACACTAGTGGGCACTGCCACCAGACTCGTCGCAAAGTAATTCAATATCCATGAATCCAACACAAAATCACCCAGAAATTTTAATATTTCCATAAAAATTGGTACTTTTTGTATCAAGTGTAACACTAGAGGGCACTGTTACTCCTCTAACCCAACACACAGACATTGACAACACCAGGTACAAGCACGAAGAGGTTTCTTTTAATTATTTTCTTCTTTAAATAGTGCCCTTCAATCACCACAGCCACCAATAACCAGGCAAATAATCAAACAATAAACACAATTCTCTCTATATATCCCCTCCACACCTTCCAGCAAACTTTGTCCACCTCCACCCGACTCTGGCTCGCTTGCTGGATTCACAGCAGCCCTTTATACAGTCCTTGACCCAGAAGTGCTTCTGTCGTTCCGTCCACATGACTTGCCAGCACTTCCGGGTCAGACAGAGAACTTGAATTTTCTTCAGCCCAGAAGTACTTCAGAGCTTCCATCCACGTGACTTGGAAGTACTTCCTGGCTATGCATGAGATACGACTCCTCCGGTTCTCTCGCAGTGTCCCCTGGCGGAACCCAGAGTACCCAGCAGGGCTGTGGTATTAAACTATATTTCCCATATTGCCCTGTGGATATTTGGGGCACCACTGCAGTCCATGGGAGCTGCCATCTAGCATTTTGGGGGAGGCAGTGTCCTTAAAAAGCTGCCTTCCCCCATCCTTCCATCCCAGAGGCATCCCAGCCGGGTTGAGTTGCCAGCCGTCTCTTACACAAGATAACATGAAATTGATTTAAAAATATAGCTAAGACATTCCTAGTGTTGCTAAAGCCTATAACTGCATGAAACTTCTTATTTTTAATTTATTATTCACATATGATACATTATTCACATATATTATTCACCCATTTTCAGCAGCCATTCCTTCAGTGTGCCTTAATTAGTCATTTAAAGGCTAATTGGTTATTAGAGAAACCTTTGCAAATGCATTAGCACTGCTGAAGCTGGTTATTCTGTTCAATAAAGCAAGGACATTGGCTTTCCTTGGGTTGCAAGGTTCTGGTATTCCCAAAGTTCAGTTCTGGGTTCACAAAATGACAAATTGACACAGCTTTCTGGAGAAACATGACACATGCCAGTCAATTGCTATTCCATGTGACAGATTTGCCAAAAAATTGAAGATTTCATACAGAGATGTCTTTTACTGTCTAGAAAGGAGCAGGCGAAATGAATTTGACAAGGACAGAAAAAGAAGAAGGCCCAGATGGGCAACTGCACAGGGGGATACGAACATCAGAGTGTGGAGGGTGAGAAACAAACACCTCACAGGTCCTCAGTTGGCTTCTTCGTTAAATACACACCAGTGTCTCCTATAGCAGAGAGAAAATGACTCTGGTATGCTGACCATAATACACTCTACTAGTCATCTTCTGTCCAGTGTCGGTGTCCTTTTGCCCATTTTAATCTTTCCTTTATATTTTCCAGTATCACAACCCAACCACATGGGATGCACAAACCAGTGTGTTTCTTTGTGCCGGTCCAAAGCCCTGATAAATAGGGAGGGTTACGTCAGGAAGGGCATCCGGTGTAAAATTTTGCCAAATCAATACAAATTTCCATACCGGATTGGTCGAGCCCTGGGTTAACAATGACCGCCACCAGTACTGTTAGCCAACAGGTTGCTGGCGGAAATTGGGCTACTGTTGGCCGAAGAAGAAGAAGGAGAAGAAGAGGGGGGAGATGTTTCCGGAGGCAGGAGGAGAGGAGGAAAGTAAAGAGAGTAGAACTGAGAGTAGGAACTTTGAATGTTGGCAGTATGACTGGTAAGGGGAGAGAGTTAGCAGATATGATGGAGAGAAGGAAGGATGATATATTGTGTGTTCAAGAGACTAAATGGAAGGGGAGTAAGGCCAGGTGGATCAGAGGTGGATTCAAATTGTTCTATCATGGTGTGGATAGGAGGAGAAATGGAGTAGGGTTATTCTGAAGGAACAGTATGTCAAGAGTGTTTTGGAGGTGAAAAGAGTGTCAGGCAGAGTAATGATTATGAAGCTGGAAATTGGAGGTGTGATGATGAATGTTGTTAGGTCAGCGTTTCTCAACCTTTAAATATTTGCGACCCGAGTTTTCATAACAGTTTTAACCACGCACCCCTCCTAACATTTTTTGAAATGTAGATGCATATTTTATTATACCTACTGTGGAGCCAACCCGGACACAGACAGGCGGACATGTTGTAATCACCACCACACGTTTATTAATACAACTATTTACAATATTTAAAGTCCAAAAGTGCACACAAACAAACCCCAATTCACAGTCCTGGCCACAAATGCCTTTTCTTCGGGCCGCCTCCACACCTCTCTCGTGCCTCGTCCTGCTTCCACCCGACTCCAGCCTCGAATGAAGGGAGACGGCCCCTTTTATCCTGTCCCAGATGAGCTCCAGGTGGCTCCCGGCATTCCCTCGTTGGCCACGCCCCAGCGTGGCGGAAGTGCCGGCTGTTCTCCCGGCAGCTCTCCGGGCGCCCTTTTAATTCTTCCCCCCAGCACTTCCTAGTGTGGCGGAAGTGCTGAGGTAACAGGTCCCCAAGGCATTGGGGTGCCTCCTGGCGGTGACCACAGGCCCCTACAGGATGGAGCTTCCATGCCCTGTACCCGTGGCCCCCAAAGCAACCAGGAAGGCGACCCCCACGTGATCCAGGGTGGGCACAGACCCACATCTGGTCCCTCATGGCGTCCCGGCCGGGTCATGGCCCCTGGCATCCCTGACACTACTTAACTTTTATCGACATTTATCTAACTCTATATTTATTGTTCTAGTATCAGAATTTAGTTTAAGTTAATTTGTTTTGGTTTCAACATATGTTTTTTTTCATATTTTTGATTCTTGTTTTCTTTTTTTCACATCTTCGCGCCCCCCCTTTTTGTTACTTCGCGCCCCCCTTGGGGGGCCCGCCCCACAGGTTGAGAACCACTGTGTTAGTGCATATGCCCTGCAAGTTGGGTGTGTAATGGGTGAAAAAGAAGATTTTTGGAGTGAGTTGGATGAAGTGATGAACAGTGTACCCAAGAGACAGAAAGTGGTGATTGGAGTGGATTTCAATGGACACGTTGGTGACGGGAACAGTGGAGGCAAGGAGGTGATGGGTAGGTATGGTGTCAAGGAGAGGAATTAAGAAGGTCAGAGGATAGTGGATTTTGCCAAAAGGATGGACATGGCTGTGGTGAATACGTATTTTAAGAAGAGGGAGGAACATAGGGTTACGTATAAGAGTAGAAGAAGATGCACACTGCTAGATTATATCCTATGCAGAAGAGCTGATTTGAAGGAGATTGAAGACTGCAAAGTGGTGGCAGGGGAAAGTGTAGTTAAGCAGCATAGGATGGTGGTCTGTAGGATGACGTTGGAGATCAAGAAGAGGAAGAGAGTGAGGGCAGAGCCAAGGATCAAATGGTGTAATTTGAAAAAGGAAGACTGCAAGGTTGAGTTTAGGGAGGAGGTGAGACCGGCACTAGGTGGCAGTGAAGAGTTACAGACAGCTGGACACACTTACTACAGAAGATGTAGTAAGAGTGACAGTGTTTTATCTTGGTAGAGTAATATATATTTTGCTCTACTTTCCCCTATTGTATTATTAATATGTAGCCTTAGAATGCCTAATCTCACAGACTTACCACTGTTTATAAGGTATTATTCCATATAACATCATCACAGGTTAGCAAGAGAGATGCTTCTTCATCATATGTTGGTTAGAGAGAGAGAATGTGGTTGAGCAAGCAAATTTATAGGTTTTCTGTCCAACCCCTCCAGCCAATCCAGACAGCCATATCTCAGACCAATGGGTGAAATAGAACATCTTAACACCTGCAACCCCCCAAGCCATATGTTAAACATCCTGGCTTCCTTGCAGGGGGTTGAAAGACTTTAGCAGAGAAATACTCATCAAACTGGTTTAAGACACATCCCCCAAATCCTGTCATAAAATTAAAAAGAAAAGTCGTAAACGGGGGGTTGGGCAAACACAAATGCCTCTCACCAAAGTAACACTAAATTACAAATAAAGACATACATACAAAACATTTATCAAGTTATATGCAAAATCTTACATCACAACAGACAGCAAGAAGGGTGCTTGGCGTGACATCTGGAAAGAGGAAGGAGGAAAAGGAAACCTGGTGGTGGAATGTAGAAATACAGGAGAGTATACAGAGCAAGAGGATGGCAAAGAAGAAGTGGGATAGTCAGAGAGATGCAGAAAGTAGACAAGAGTACAAGGAGATAAGGCGCAAGGTGAAGAGAGAGGTGGCGAAGGCTAAAGAAAAGGCATATGATGAGTTGTATGAGAGGTTGGACACTAAGGAGGGAGAAAAGGACTGGTGGGCTAGACAGAGGGACGGAGCTGGGAGATGTGCAGCAGGTTAGGGTGATAAAGGATAAAGATGGAAACATACTCACAAACGAGGAGAGTGTGCTGAGCAGATGGAAAGAGTACTTTGAGAGGCTGATGAATGAAGAGAACGAGAAAGAGAAGAGGTTGGATGATGTGGAGATAGTGAATCAGGAAGTGCAATGGATTACCAAGGAGGAAGTAAGAACAGCTATGAAGAGGATGAAAAATGGAAAGGCTGTTGGTCCAGATGACATACATGTGGAATCATGGAGGTGTTTAGGAGAGATGGCAGTGGAACTTTTAACCAGGTTGTTTAATGGAATCTTGGAAACTGAGAGGATGCCTGAGGAGTGGAGAAGAAGTGTACTGGTGCCGATATTTAAGAATAAGGGGAATGTGCAGGACTGCAAAAGGGGAAAAAATGATGACAAAGGACCTTATACGACAAAACACTTACCAAAGATATCAAATCAGTACACTAATAACCCAACCAGACTTTTCTTTTCTATAGCAGCCCCCAATACCAACCCCCCACCTATAGTGGACACTCTTCCAAGTTAATTTGCTTTACAGATTCTCCTTATTACAGATTCTCATGTATCCTTCTTGGCTTGAACACATCCAAAAACAGAGAGGTCCATGAAGAAAACCTGCTCCAGAGTGTACAGAATGGTGAAGAATGGAACCAAAACATCCTCCGAGAGCAACTTATCCCAGCCATCCAAGAACAGTTTGGTGAGCAATAATGGCTTTTCTAGCATGATGGAGCACCGGGCCATAAGGCAAAAGTGATGACTAAGTGGCTCAGGGAACAAAACATCGAAATTTTGGGTCCATGACCAGGAAACTCCCCAAACCTTAATCCCATTGAGAATGTGTGGTCAATCCTCAAGAGGTAGGTGGACAAATAAAACCCCACAAATTCTGACAAACTCCAAGCATTAATTATGCAAGAATGGGCTGCCATCAGTCAGGATTTGGCCCAGAAGTTAATTGACAGCATGCCAGGGCGAATAGCAGGGGTCTTGAAAAAGAAAGAAGGTCCAACACTGCAAATATTGACTCTTTGCATAAACGTAATGTCATTGTCAATAAGAGCCTTTGAAATTTATGAAATGCTTGTAATTATACTTCAGTATGCCATAGAAACATCTGACAAAAAGATCTAAAAACACTGAAGCAGCAAACTTTGTGGAAACCAATACTTGTGTCGTTCTCAAAACTTTTGCCACAACTGTAGAAAACCTCAAACTGGAGCAGCAGTTCACCTTCCAGCACAACAACAATCCGAAGCGTACAGCCAGGACAACTCTGTAGTGGCTGTGAGACAAGACCCTGAGTGTCCTTGAGTGGCCACCGATCAGGGTCATCAAATGTGTAAGTAGTGGGCACAGAAAGAGGATCATTGTGGTTTATAGTCCAAGCTCTCTACCAGTAGGCTTCACTTCCCAGCAATTAGGTTTTTCCCATTCGAAACTCAGGTACATGATGGAATCACTCAACATGTACACATTCTGCTTACAGTATATAGTGATATGCAGGAGTTCTGTTTAGTAAATAAATAGCTGTTCTGATTTGAAATGTGGAGACGTTTGTAACGCAATGGTCATGTTAACTTCTTATCCCTGAGAAATGACTCAGAGATTCAGTGAAACATGAAATGTGATATACAAGTGAGGCATCTAACACACACAGCATGGTCACATATCATCTTTTGGAGCAAATAAACCATTCATTGACCTTTCCATTTTCCAACCTTTTTATCCAGACCATGTGGTGGGATGGTATCCAGACAACACTGGGAGCAAGAATTCACAGGACACACTCATATACACTCCTGTTAGAATCACAAATCAATCTAACACAAGTCCCTAAGATGTGAGATTAAAAGCAGAGGGTCACGAGGAGAACATGCAAATTCCACGCAGGTAGCTTAAAACATAAGACTCTGGAGCTGGCAGACAGCAGCAATGGCACACTATTTACTATGTAACATCAGAACACAGAACAAGCAGATTGATAATCCCAACCGCCCCTGTGTAACAGCCACAGAAAATGTCACCAAAAGTAACAAATATGCTGCTAAATACCAGGACAGGTTACACCTCACTTCACCTTAATTGTCCTCTTCTGCACGCACACATGGCTACCTCTTCATGATGCCTTTTCCCACAAGTGATTCATCACATCCGCCACACATGATACTTCCGCCCCTTCGAGCAGCTCCTGTCATCCACCCACGGGCTGATCCTTGCCATCACCTTCTGCTGCGGAAAATGCTAGTCCTTCGTGGCACACCACGTTGTGCCCATGTAGCTCCTGATTATCACTCCCTAGATAGCTGGAGAAGAGAAAGAATGCTTCTAGTGAGTTTGCTTTCAATCAGGTGGCTCCGTTTCGTCTTTGTCCGGACAGTAAGTGCTGCTTTCCTATAGTAATACTGTAAGTCCATGACCCCATGCTATTGTTAAGTGCTTCAGTCTGCAATTGTTTAATGGAGCAAATTTCATTCTAGTTTAAAGATCCCAGAGTGAAGAGACTATTGTAAGTTTTATAACCAATGCCAGCACAAACGTTTTTTGCTGCCCTAGGCAAAAGTGAAAATGCCATACCCAAACCAGGTGGTCTTGAAGTCAATTACTATACATACTATTACAGATTGAAGAGCTTGTCCCCCTTGGAGTTTCACGCAAGTAGCAAATGCATAAATGAATGAAGATCGGATTGGGGAATGGAGATTGCCCCTTAGGGCCATTTCATAAGAGTTGCACACAGATGTTTTGCGCATGTCTCACACAACAATTCCTATCGCAGAATGGAGTTACAGTCCCCTTGAAGAGTCGTAAATGGATGTCAGATCATAAAGTGGGTGAGTGGGGCCCCCTCTTGGAGTTTCATGCTAATCATGGATGCATGAAAGATTGAAGATCAGGGGGACAAAAAAAAAAAAATACACTCCACCCTAAACTTACCTATATGGTGGATCAGGTCCTGATGATCCAAGAGATGGAGATGGAATAATACAATACATAACAATAATAATTAGAATAATAATAATTACAATATGATGATACAAGAGATGGAGGAATGGAATTAGCCTCTTTACACAGATTACGGATAAGTGGCCCTAAAAAGGACCATTGGCATTTTCGGCAAATGCTTCTGCCATGCCACCTGCTCCCAGCTGCCTTCTCCCTTTGTCTGGCTTCTCCTCATTCTGCTTACCCAGGGTCACTGGCAATCCATATGCCACACTATCTGGATGAACACACTATCTCCCAGCTCTGGGGAGCTGACCTAAGGCTGCGCTGCAAAGAATGCATATGCAAAAACTAAACAGAAAACAGCTTGAAAGTTGTTTTGCTTGTATTTCGCAAATCTGCCAAAGGGGTAAGCAAAATTTAGTTTATAATATTTCTTAAAGTAAGGTAAATAATCATAAATACAAATATTTGGATAAGGCAATAATTCTTACAGTAAGGAAAAACTAGATTTAATGTCATGATACTTTTCACTTGTCTTAGACTTGTGTTAGGATCACATCACACATCAGGGTCAAAGGGCTTCAGCAGCCAGGAAGCACGTCACAAGTGCTCTCTAAGTGATGTGTCTGCGCCATACCCCAATGCCATTCACAGGGCTACTTTATACACAGATTCTCCAGGTATTCCGGCTCCCTTGGGTGGTCCACAGCAAGTGGGGAGCATGTCTGACTCAGATCTGGTTCCATGGGTTGCTACGGTATGAAGGATATGTTTCATATTTTTGTCCACTGTCATGCACAGTCTCCTGATTGAAGAACTCAAAAGCAATTAGATTGACAGAGGCAGGAAAATCTTCGATAACCAATCAAATGAAAATGCTATAAGTGAAGTATCATAAAATGTAGCGCCGTACCTCGACATGCATTTCTGTTTCCCATCACATCACTTCAGTGTTCCCTCGAAAATTGAGTTGTATGTGTAATAGTAAGTGACCTTCGGTCAAAATATAAAAATGAACTCTTTCCAAACTCCAAGGCCCAAAGCTCTTTGACATTAAATACAAATAAGAACACAATCTGATCTCCATGGGGGAAACTCCACTCACCCAGTACCCACCACGTACTCTTGAGCCAGTCCCTGGTAGATCTCCAAGGGGGAAAGTCCACTCACCCAGTATCTACCACGTAACCCTGAGCCAGTCCTGGTAGATCTCCAAGGGGGAAAGTCCACTCACCCAGTAGCCACCATGTACCCTTGAGCCAGTCCTGGTAGATCTCCAAAGGGGAGAGTCCACTCACCCAGTACCCATCACGTATCCTTGAGCCAGTCCCTGGTAGATCTCCAAGGGGGAGAGTCCATTCACCCAGTACCAACCACATACCCTTGAGCCAGTCCCTGGTAGATCTCCAAGGAGGAAAATCCACTCACCCAGTATCTACCACGTACCCCTGAGCCAGTCCTGGTAGATCTCCAAGGGGGAAAGTCCACTCATCCAGTACCCACTACATACCCTTGAGCCAGTCCTGGTAGATCTCCAAAGGGGATAGTCCACTCACCCAGTACCCATCACGTACCCTTGAGCCAGTCCTGGTAGTGGTATTATCCTTAGTAATATTGTGCACTTTCCTAATTACAGTCACACATGCCCAGTATTTTGACTGTAAATTACATTTTTTAAGGCAAGATCTACATTAAGTATCTTGGATTGTCACTTCTATATTTTGAAATTATTTAAAGTATTGAGTATTGCACTTATCACTCCAGTTTTGCTTTCTGCGTTTACGACGATTACGTGTAGCTGTATCCCCTACAGGGTTAGGAAGCCTTTGATAGCCCTGAAGAAGGAGTTCATTGTCTGAAACGCGTCGACCAGGCTTCGATATGAATTGTGGGGTCTACTGCAGCCTTTCACAACATATTATGAGTGTACATCAGTGGTTTTGCTTCTCCTTCGGGACTGCTGATATGGACTTGGTTCATTGAATTGATTTTTATTGCTTTGTCTCTGAATGGTTGTAATTTGTTATATGAAATATAGTAATGTATTAGCTAAGGTTTTTTGTTGTTTATTATGTATTGTCACACACGTGTGATTAGGAGGAAGCTGAGTGGACCGAGTGAAGGTAATTAGGGGGTGGCAGGGTGTGATAAACCTACTTCTGTTATCTCTGCAGGCCAAATACAGGAAATCAAATCTGATTCAACATTTGATGATGTCACTTCCGGCTCTGGCGCCAAGAACAACGTCACTTCCACTTCTGGTCCTAGATGAAGTCACTTCCGGTTTTTGGCTTTTAAAGCCACCATCTTTTCATCAGTCAATCAGTTCAGCTTGAGAACTCAACCAGTGCACTTCACTGCGTATTTTAAATACTCTTTTGCAGCCAGGGGCAATATATGGGTGGCACCCCCAAACCTTTTCATGTGCTGAGACTGATTCTTTCACAGTATACATCGATTCATGCCAATTGTGTCACTAATATTCTTTCTAATTGATTCTCATTAGCAGAGGTTGATGAATGGCACTGAGACATGGACAGTAAAGGGAGCCCAGGAGAAGAAGTTAGGTGTGGCAGAAATGAGAATATTGAGATGAATGTGTGGAGTTATAAAGATGGACAGAATAAAAAATGAGAGAATCAGACAATTAAAGAATACAGGAAATTAGGCTGAAGTGATATGAACATGTGATGAGGAGACAATGAATATGTGGGTAAGAGAGTGATGGGAATGGAAGTCTAGGGGAAGAGAAAGTGAGGGATGCCAAAGTGAAGGTGGATGGATAAAGTAAAAGAAGATCAGGAGGAAAAGGGCTTGACTGCGATGGAGGCGCAGGACCGAACTGTATGGAGAAAGCCAACCAGGCACATCAACCCCACAGAGTAGTGGGAAAAGATGAAGAGAAAGAAGACGACTCCTTTGCATAGATTTAGAGAGTAACATAAAAGTAATTAGTAATTGGTTGCTTTTTCGTGGAAGCCACAAGTAAAGTAGTCCTGTTACAAATGGAGAGAAGTAATTAGTAACTGGTAATGGACCACTTTCTTTGAGTAACTGCCCCAAGTCTGCTGTCACACAGGTCCAGGGTGAATGCATGAGATATAATTTGCAGCACTGGATCTCAGTTTCATTACTGCTGTCTTGGTTCTCTGATTTCTGAATTGCTTTTTGAACCTGCAGGATCTCACTATCCACTTTTTTCTCCCCATATTCCTGTTTTTCAGGCATTGTTCACAAATGAGGTGTCCATCATTGATTCCTTTAGTTGCTTATCAAGTTGATTGTCAATAATCAAGTGCATTTGTCCTCATCTTGGCCATCGAGGGATTGTAAAGACCTTATGAAACAGCAGGTGATGGAGTGACCGCCATGACTAAAGTGAAAGGCAGACAGGCACAAGCTGGCCTTGGCAGCCGAGAGCTGGTCACATTTCCTCTGAGGGCTTATTATTGGAGCACTTAGGTGATATTTTAAACCGCCGGTGAGTAATGCCAAGTGCCTGTCTGAGTTTACAGATTCATTTCTACTGTGCAAAAAGCCCGTTTTTTTCAGCTTCAAGAGGAGTCAAAAGAAAATGGATAAAAATGACAGAAAAAGTAGTAATTACTGAAAAAAAAATTCTTTCCAAAAGTCCCAGTTACCTAAGTTGAAGAATACCCTGAAGATCAAGTTAACGCGCTTCTCCCCGGGGGTGCCTGAGTGTCAGCTCCCCAGCGTCTTTACTGTGAGATTTTTTTGATGCTATTCATGAAATAATTCCTCCTTTCCCTAAAACTGTCAACACAATTTCAAAACCACCACAACCTTAAACATGCAGGTCAGATCAAATGTAACCACCAATGTTCACTGTTCCATTAAAATTAAGTTTTACCATCATAATACAGAAGAGAAGTCAAATACACAAACACTGGCGATTAGCACAACACGCCAGACAGAAAAATTCAGAACACGACAGCAGAAACCTTTCTTGTTCAGAAATGAATGCCTGTTTTCAGAATACTGTGACCTTATTTGAAACTGACAGAAATGTGCAGGTCTGGCATAAATACAACAAATGTTTTTTTTTTTGCACGATTGAGTCGGTAATTGAGAAGCCTAGAAACTTACTTACTGCATGTATTGTACAGACGATGCACAGAGTATGAAAAGAAACAAAAGCAGGCAGGCGCGTATTACGGCATCCCCAGCCTCACCGTAAACAGAGTGCAATACGCACAGCATTACCAGAGTCTAAATACACCAAACTACAGTGTGGGCTATGCACTAGTCAGCCTCACCTCTGTGCGCAAAAAACTTATCCACATTGAACTGAATGGTACCCCTTATGGGACAGTAAGGAAAATACACATCCACCCTTGAACTGATTAAAGTAAAATGTCCCCAACCTGCCTCTTCCATGGTTTGCAGGAGGTTCTTCCTGTAATATTCACACACCTTCCATTGCAATACAGAGAAAAACTTAAGCTCTCAAACTGAACGCCTCTTTTAGTGACATTCTGCACACTGTCCTGTAGATGGCACAAGGAACACATGACCATAAATTACAGCAAACGTCATGTGCATTCCTGTATGGGACGTACACTGCATGTCCTGAAAGTGTTGGCTCTTAATTCTAGTCACTTCCTTACAATTTCTGGGCTTGTCTGCCTGTAATTTCCACTCCAAGTCGAGGGCTGGCGCTGTCACCTAATCCCTCTCCTCTCTTTTTACCGTCAGACCTGAAGAACAACGAAGATCTGTGATGTCACTTCTGGTTCTGGCAACTTGAACAACAACAACAACATTTAGAGCATTAGAAAAATCTCAATGAGAACAGGCCATTCAGCTCAACAAAGCTCGCCAGTCCTATCCACTTAATGCTTCTAAAAAGCCATCAAGTCAAGTTTTGAAAGTCTCTAAAGTCCTGCTGTCTACCACACTACTTGTTCGCTTATTCCAAGTGTCTGTTGTTCTCTGTGGGAAGAAAAACTAACTTATGTTTGTGCAAAATTTACCCTTAACAAGTTTCCAACTGTGTCCCCATGTTCTTGATGAACTCATTTTAAAGTCACCGCCTCGATCCGCTGGACTAATTCTTGATCTTCTTTTTCTTAAACTGTGAAGGCTCAGCTCTTTTAATCTTTCCTCATAATTCAACCCCTGTAGCTGAAAGTCTGCACTTCAACTGCATCTGAGTTGTTTCATTTAAAATTCGTTATGGTAATGTACAGAACCAAAATTACAAAAAAGTTATCTCTGTCCAAATATTTATGGACCTAACTGTAGCAAGACAGGAAGCACCAGGACTCTAAAGACCTGGACCTTCGTCCTTTTGCATAGATATCAGGAGGCCACACACTCCTTTCCAGCAACCTCATGACGCCCCCATGCTCTCCAAATCCATCTACTGACTTCATAGGAAGAGTCACCAGAGACATGAATGTCACTGCCGAGGTAAGTAAGCCTCTCGACAAGGTCAACTCTCCGCAAACAGATACACTGCTGATGACTGTGCCC
>JANRMT010062789.1:24510839-24559380 GCA_026402145.1 Polypterus bichir lapradei | reverse complement strand
CATCATCAATAAACACTAGTGTCCCAGTGCCACTGGCAGCCATGCACGCCCAAGCCATCACACTGCCTCCACCGTGTTTTACAGATGATGTGCTATGCTTTGGATAATGAGCTGTTCCACGCCTTCTCCATACTTTTTTCTTGCCATCATTCTGGTAGAGGTTGATCTTGGTTTCATCTGTCCAAAGAATGTTTCTCCAGAACTGTGCTGGTTTTTTTAGATGTTCTTTAGCAAAGTCCAATCTAGCCTTTCTGTTCTTGAGGCTTATGAGTGGCTTGAACCTTGCAGTGCACCCTCTGTATTTACTTTCATGCAGTCTTTTCTTTATGGTAGACTTGGATATCGATACGCCTACCCCCTGGAGAGTGTTGTTCACTTGGTTGGCTGTTGTGAAGTGGTTTCTCTTCACCATGGAAATGATTCTGCGATCATCCATCACTGTTGTCTTTCGTGGACGTCCAGGTCTTTTTGCTTTGCTGAGTTCACCAGTGCTTGCTTTCTTTCTCAGGACGTACTAAACTGTAGATTTTGCCACTCGTAATATTGTAGCAATTTCTCGGATGGGTTTTTTCTGTTTTCACAGCTTAAGGATGGCTTCTTTCACCTGCATGGAGAGCTCCTTTGACCGCATGTTGTCTGTTCACAGCAAAATCTTCCACATGCAAGCACCAAACCTCAAATTAACTCCAGGGCTTTTATCTGCTTAATTGATAAGACATAACGACAGACTTGCCCACACCTGCCCATGAAATAGCCTTTGAGTCAATTGTCCAATTACTTTTGAACCCCTGAAATGAAGGGATTGTGTTAAAAAAATGCAACATTTTTATGCAATCTTTTTGTTTACCCCACTGAATTAAAGCTGAAAGTCTGCACTTCAACTGCATCTGAGTTGTTTCATTTAAAATTCATTATGGTAATGTACAGAACCAAAATTACAAAAAAGTTGTCTCTGTCCAAATATTTATGGACCTAACTGTAGCAAGACAGGAAGCACCAGGACTCTAAAGACTTGCACCTTTGTCCTTTTGCATAGATATCAGGAGGCCACACACCCGATTCCAGCAACCTCATGACGCCCCCATGCTCTCCAAATCCGTCTACTGACTTCATAGGAAGTGTCACCAGAGACATGAATGTCACTGCCGAGGTAAGTAAGCCTCTCGGCAAGGTCAACTCTCCGCAACCAGATACACTGCTGATGACTGTGCCCAAGACCAGGATGAACAGTAAAATTAAAAAAACAATAACTCCAGTTAAAGTAGACAAAAAATCTGCAGGGGTTCTAGACCTAAACATTTCTGCCTAAACATAAATGTTTTTATCATTTCCGCAATCATTTCACACTGTGAATGAATGTAGACACCAAGAATCCAGCCTCTCATGCTAACACACAAGAGTGAAATGCTGCTTTCCCACAGTCAAACACACAATCCTCTGATATCCGCACAGTTTGCAAATCTGGTGCATTCATCCTGCAAAACTCTACACACACTTCTCACCGAACAGTTTACACTTTCAGTTTCACCACACCTCTGTAATTTGCAGATCAATCGAAATGACCTTCTCTACTCTCTATAAAAGCACGCAAACCTCTCACAATGACTTGGACCACAATGCAACAGAGGAGAAGAGGATGAAGAATAGGCAGCAGACGAGGGTCGTCAACCACGGCATGAGCACTCGAGAAGCTGGGGAGCAGGTGTCCAGCCCAATGTGAGCTGTTACACTGTGGCTGGAATCATAAGGACTTTTTACAATGAGAACAGGTAAGTCTGAGTTTTCAGTTACACAATTACAGCTTTTCATGTCCAGCAGACTGTGTTGACAGAATAACTGTCAATTCATTCTAACCCTTTTTTTAATGAGTGCCCCCTTTGTGCTGCTAATTAACTTCTTGTGAATTTATTTTAATTGAATTGCTTTTTTAAGATTTGCTCCCTTGAATTTTTTCATCGTTCCTCTGAGTTGCTTCATTTCTTTCCTTAAATGGCAGCCAAACAGAAATGAAATGTGAAGTGAGGGAGCCAACAGAAGACCAACTAAGTCAGGACCTCAAACTCCAACCAATTTCACTCCAGCCAGCTGCTTAATGAGGTGCCAGTTCCTGTTGTTAATTAAACCCATTCTTTAATTTCGTGGCTTTGTTTCTGTTCTCGTGGTGCATTAGCAGGTATTTCCTAAATTGCTGATTTTCTCTTTTCTAAGAGCACTGGTCAAATGTTTTGGGGACCTGAGCAGATCAACATTCCTGAGATTGTTATCGTTCTTTATTTTCAGATATTGTATGATGGACACCAGGTGTTTTGGCTCATTTAGTATCTCACTATTGTTTGGCTGCTAATTAAGGAAAATAAACTAATTAAGGGATCTGAGTCTTCAAATTAATTCAAAAGAAGTTAATTAGCAGCAAAAACAGGTCACTCATTAAGAAAAGGGTTAGAATGAAAACCTGCAGCCATGGTAACAAGCTGGTTAAGTTTGCAGATGATACCAAGATAGTTGGATTAGCAGATAATTTGGAATCCGTTATATCATTACAGAAGGACTTGGATAGCATACAGGCTTGGGCAGATTTGTGGCAGATGACATTTAATGTCAGTAAATGTAAAGTATTACACATAGGAAGTAAAAATATTAGGTTTGAATACACAATGGGAGGTCGGAAAATCGAGAGTACACCTTATGAGAAGGATTTAGGAGTCATAGTGGACTCTAAGCTATCAACTTCCTGACAGTGTTCAGAAGCCATTAAGAAGGCTAACAGAATGTTAGGTGATATAGCACAATCTGTGGAGTACAAGTCACAGGAGGTTACGCTCAACCTTTATAATGTACTGGTGAGGCCTCATCTGGAGTCCTGTGAGCAGTTTTGGTCTCCAAGCTACAAAAAGGACATAGCAGCACCAGAAAATGTCCAGAGAAGAGCAACTAGGCTGATTCCAGGGCTACAGGGGTTGAGTTATGAGGAAACATTAAAAGAGCTGAGCCTTTACAGTTTAAGCAAAAGAAGATTAAGAGGTGACATGATTGAAGTGTTTAAAATTATGAAGGGAATTAGTCCAGTGGATTGAGACTTGTATTTTAAAATGAGTTCATCAAGAACATGGGCACACAGTTGGAAACTTGTTAAGGGTAAATTTCGCACAAACATTAGGAAGTTTTTCTTTACACAAAGAACGATAGACACTTGGAATAAGCTACCAAGTAGTGTGGTAGACAGTAAGACGTTAGGGACTTTCAAAACTCGACTTGATGTTTTCTTGGAGGAAACAAGTAGATAGGACTGGCAAGCTTTGTTGGGCTGAATGGTCTGTTCTCGTCTAGAGTGTTCTAATGTTCTAATGTTCTAATGGTGGTCCTCCAGGACTGGAGTTGGCGACCCCTGCTTTACAAGATGAAGAAAGAAAAAAGAAAAATATAAAAAATAAGATTAGACAATACTAAGTGACAAACAACACAGTAAGGTCCAATGGCCAGGAAGACAAACAAAAAAAAAAAAAACTCCAAAGGGCTGGAGAAAAAAAAAACAAAATCTGCAGGGGTCCCAAGGCCACGAGACCACCCAGCCCCCACTGGGCATTCTATCTAACATCAATGATCTCAGTCATTCACTTTCATTTGGACTTCACTGGCTGCTCCACAGAACTCTGATCAGATGGTGGTGGTGCAGAAGAAACTGAAATGAAAACTGTGAAATGCAAAGATTGCAGATTTGCTGGAGAGAATGATAATTCAATGCCTTCCTAGGGTATTAAGAGTAAAATTAAACTGAAGTGACAAAATAGCAAAATTTGAAAAAGTGGGATTTTTAAGAGTTTCTTAAAATGTTCCACAGCATTAGCCTGACTATTAGTAAAGTATTCCAGATTTTGAGTGCATTTTGTGGGATTGCACAAACGACAGAACACAGAGCTTCTACACGAGACGATTCAACACAACACACCACATGGACCAGCATCTTCCTGTCAAACCGACTTAAATAAGCCGCCACCAAGATGGCTGACAGTCTGGAACAGGACTCGCGCCTGAGAAGACGTCTCCACACAACGGCTGTTATCATTCAAGCCCTTTTTCTTTTTTGACAAAACCTTCAATTACATGGATATCATCATTGGTGCGCCCCAAGCCTGTGTATTTGTCTTGTGCTTTCTGTCTTGGCTCATGGCACATAATACAATTGCTTCATCTTTATTCTGAGTTGATCAAGCACTTCCTGAATCTTTGATAAACTGATACGATCAATTCCTGGCAATAATTCCTGATCTTCTATGATTTGTCTTTGCATTTCACACAGTGTACTGCATTGTTGCCAATGACCATATTTTAAACATGGCAGTTTCTTGATCATCTGTCAGAAACCATTGCCTGCCTCATACAGTTCTGCAAGAATAATTTTTTGACAACAGTAATTTGCACTCTGCAAAGATCTTCACGGAGTCAATGGAGGCTTTGATTGGGGCTCTTGAGAGACTGAGCAAGTAGTCTGAATGTCTGGGCTTGTGAGGGTCCTAATAAAAACCAAAATCCAGGCCGTTAACGACCTCTTGGGCACGGCCATCAGTAATGTGTCTGTTTGCGGAGAGAGTGTTGACCTTGTTGAGAGGTTTACTTACCTTGGCAGTGACATTCATGTCTCGGGTGACTCTTCCTATGAAGTCAGTAGATGGATTGGGAGAGCATGGGGGGTCATGAGGTCGCTGGAAAGGGGTGTGTGGCGCTCCTGATATCTATTCAAAAGGACGAAGGTGCAAGTCTTTAGAGTCCTGGTGTTTCCTGTCTTGCTCTATGGTTGCGAGACATGGATGCTATCCACTGACCTGAGACGAAGACTGGACTCCTTTGGTACTGTGTCTCTCTAGAGAATCCTTGGGTACTGTTGGTTTGACTTTATGTCTTGAATGAGGAACATTACCTGCATTGTGAGGGAGCATCAGTTACGGCACTACGGCCTTGTGGTGCGATTCCCTGGGGGTGATCAGGCTCACAGGATCCTCATTGTTGAGGACCCAAGCGACTGGATCAGGCCAAGGAGACAAACACATAACTTTTGGCTGCAGCAGATGGATGATCATTTCCAGAGGGTGGGACTGGACCACATCTCTGCCTGGGGGTTTGCCAACTGGGATCCTGAACTGTTTCATCGTGGGGTGGGTGCAGCAGTGCAGTGTACCAGTGTATGTTCCCCAAACCTGACCTGATCTGACCTGAATATTGTGGAAACAAAGACCTGTTCCCCTGTGTACTTACAGAATGAAGATCTTTACATCACAGTACTGAGCACTACAAACAAAGCATAACATTTTACAATAGCACTGCAGATGCAAAATATGAAGAATAGCAATTGACTTGTTTTCTTGTCTGAAAGCGCGGACAATAGCTGCCACTGTATAGCAAGTTCAAAATTGGCTGGATGGCACATTGGCACAGTGGTGGCACTGTTGTCTCCCAGGAAGGAGACTTGGGTTCATGTCCCAGGTCCTCCTTGCGTGGAGTTTGCATGTTCTCCCTCTGTCTCCATGGGTTTCCTAAGACACGCAGGTTAGGCGGATTGGTGATAATCAATTGGCCTCTGTGTGTGTGTGTATATTTTTGTGTGTGTTTGCTCTGTGATGAACTGGCACCCTGTCCAGGGCCATCTGTAATCAGAATGTAAGTTTAATGTCACTGTGCTCTGTGCAAATATTTTAAATCTGCTTCTTCTCACATGTACAGCTAAGGCCAGATTTAGCAGACGGAGACTCATTTAGAACTGCTAGGCAAGCATTAGAAGACGACTACGAAAATGGGCATCGTACTATTTCTGTGTGTTAGAGTCAGCATGAAATTGAATCCTCTCTTTGCCTTGTTTGGAATAGCATGATTTGCCTAAGTCGGGGTCTGCACATGGAGAAAGAGTATAAAGCCTTGGAACATTGCCCGGCACACATTTGAAGCCGACGGACAGATGGAAGATAACATCCTGAAAATCCTTCCAGCGCAGCGACGAAAAATGGCAGACTCTACACAAAGGTCTTGTCATGGCTGCCCGTCTGTTATGCGGCGTAAACCGTCATTAAAGAAAGCTGTTATTTTCTCTTATGTGATTTTTACCGCCATATCACTATGGGAGGGATATCGCCTCGTTATAATATATCTGTTTAGGTTGAGGTTACTTAAAACACAGCAATTAAAAAGAACTTATTCCAACCAGGGAGCTAGCGCCCCCTATCGGAAAACACCATCTTAACAGCATTCTAGGCTCCCGGGCAAAGCAGTGCACTGGGGCCCCTACGTACCTACACAACCACTCAGCAAGTCACAACATATATAGATTAGCATGGGGCCCCCGGGCAACTGTCCAGTGCGCCCATGCATTAAGACAACCCTGGCCCTGTCCAGGGTTTGCTCCTGTCTTGTGCCCTGTACTAGTTGGGATAGGCTCCAGCACCCCCCCATGACCCTGTTCAAGGTTAAGCAGGTTGAAAAATGACTGACTGACTCCTTCCAGCTTCTGACACTGTCATCTCATGAATCAATGCACTGTGTGCCAACGTGGTCCATATTTCACGTAATGATGTAAACTGTCAGCCACCTCTTCTTCCTTGTTGTCTTTTTCTTTGAGGTTGTCTTCCATCTTATCGTTTGGATCCATTTGTCCCAAAAACATTGGTGTAACGTTGATCCTATTTATATCCTCAGGTTCTGATTGGTGAAGTGAACCATTTTGATGATTAGCGTTCACATCTGGACAAAGGAGTGTTAACTGAGGACGGGTTGTGCCGAATTGTGCTGACCAGTGGTGTGTTTCCTAATAGAGCTTAGATGGATGTTTTTTCAATCTGGCAAAGCGATTTGTGTTTATATTACCGGAATATGTGTTGATCAACTGAGAGCTGAAATGAGTCTTCAGGAGATTTTGTCACTTGAACCAGTTTTTGTGTGTTAGCAAAGCAAAAACATCTGCAATGCCTCTAAGGTGCCATCAACAGGCCAAAGTAGTAACTGGACGCCCTCATATGAGGGGTCTTGACAGGGAGATTTGCTTTCAAATGGCATCTCTTTGGTGTGGTACATCATCATACTTCTCACATTGCAAGACACAAAAGCCCACATCGCCAAAGAAAAACTTCTCTTTTACTTCACTAATAGTATCCTTACCAACTTTTTTTTCAAAAGACTAACTTGCTAATTTGCCTTCAAACCTCTGGATTGTCAAGAATGAATCTTGCGCTTTGAACAGAAGACTAATTAATTAAGAGGCAACTGAGTACGCCTGAAAGCTGCAAAAATCCTGCCAATTATCTCGCTAATTAGCATGTAAACGATACTTTTCTTTCTTTCTTTCTTTCGTGATTCCAAGCAGTTAGGAGGTCAAGCAACTGTATACTGTCATCACGGATAGAAAAATACATGTCTGCGCCAATGTCTAATGGGTCGCGGAGCTGCTGAAGACGGCAGCCGATGCCCCCCCCCCCCCCAAAGACCGAGTGGTTCAGAAAGCTAGGATCACTTAGTGCTTCTCTTTGAGGTCCGATCCTGCCCTGCAGGGGCTTTTCACTTTACACCCCCATTCCCAGCTTTCTGACAGAAAGAAGCAGCGCTCCGGCCTGCTGCTTCGCAAGCCTTGATTTTACTCAGAGAAGATTAAACAAAAAGTGCCAACTCTCTGCTTTTTTTGTAAATCTGTTCATTATTTAGACAGAAGCACACAGTTTCAGTGTCTGGAGCAGCTGTTCAGTTAGAATCCTGGCTGATATCAAAGGCTTAAGGCTGCCTGATTTCTAAAGCTCCATTCTTTGGAGCTTGTGACTGCTTGATAGCTTTGGCCTGCAGATTTGCTACCATCCTGCCAGACCTGAGTATTATATAACTCTATGTTATTGGAGTCTGGCACATAAGATGCTAGCATTTTCACCTCCTGAAGATGGACCCTGTGCAGGTGTTGATGGCCTGCGATGTTGTGGCCAAAGAATGTGATCATATAGAGTCCTTAAAACCTGTAGCTTTATCCACTTGAGACTGATCTTGTCAAACTGACCTGCCATACTGCATCTAAGGAATTCAAATCAACAGGAGTTCAAAATCATTCTGATTTACCCAGTGGACACTGATCTCTCCCTTTTTATTTTCTCGTTGTCACACACGTGCACTTGGGAGTCAACCAAAGGGACCAAAAAACGGCAATTCCACACCAAGTCAGAGGGCGGTGGGGTGCACTAAGCCTCTCTCTTTCCTCTCCGCAGACCAAACACGAGAAATCTTTCCTGTCCCGGCCCAGTGTGAACCACCTATAAAAAAACCCTCATCCTCCATACTTAGACAGTTCTGTTTTGGACTCTAACCTGTACACATTGTACGCATATTTAAGCCTTTTGCAGCCAGGGAAACTATACGGCCGACTGCCCCAAACCTCCATTCTGTGTCCAGCTATTTTTTTCACAATGTATACAAAGTATAGGGGAAGTATTGTAATCATACAAAAATTCGATATCGAGATTTTGATGAATCTCAACGTTTTAGACCTCCCTGAGTCAGAAAAAAACATTATGTCTATGTGTCTGCAAACACGATAACTTGAGAACACTTTCACTTAGGTCAACAAAATTTTTCACACAAGTATTAGGCACAAAACATAGATTTATATCTATTTTACAGCTATTTCCGTTAACCAGAACTGGCACTTTACCTTTTATTCGTGCAGCTGCAGAGTCCGATTTATTTGACTTTACTATTATAATAATTGTTCAATATATGTATTATTAATTTGATTTGATTTGTTGTTGATGGATCTTTAATGTACATAGTATAACAATATAATCATTGTCTTGCGGTTTACTCCTCAAATATCCATCCTCATATCATATGAGAAAGTTGAGGGGAGACCACTCCCGATTTTTTCGCCATCCATCAGCATTATCCTTTCAGGACTGAACCTGTCAAATGCAAGTGGCCTGCAATACTGCACCCAAAGAACATACAGTTCCTATAAAACATATTCATATTTTATTATTATACAGCATTGAATCCCAGTGGATTTAATTTGGCTTATCAACAGAAAAAAACATCAAACTGAAAACATCCATCCACTTTCTTATCCAGTCCAGATCATGGGAAAGCAGTCTGGGCAGAACAGCCCATAAGTTTCTTTTCCTCGCCACCTCCTCCAACTCCTCCATGGGGATACTGATGCATTTCCAGACCAGCTGGGAGATATAATGTCTACAGGATGTCCTGGATCAGACCTGAGGTCTGGTTAGACCCAAAACACCTTAGCAGGGAGGCATTCTAATCGGATACCCCATACCGCCTCAATTGGCTCCTTTCATTGTGGAGAAGCAGTGGTACCAAAACATCCTCCGAGAGCAACTTCTCCCAACCATCCAAAAACAGTTTGGAGACCAACAATGCCTTTTCCAGCATGATGGAGCATCGGGCCATAAGGCAAAAGTGATAACTAAGTGGCTCAGGGAACAAAACATCGAAATTTTGCATCCCTGGTCAGGAAACTCCCCAGACCTTAATCCCATTGGGAATTTGTGGTCAGTCCTCAAGAGGCAGGTGGACAAATAAAAGCCCACAAATTCTGATAAACTCCAAGCATTGATTATGCAAGAATGGGCTGCCATCAGTCAAGATTTGGCCCAGACGTTGATTAACAGCATGCCAGGAATTGCAGAGGTCCTGAAAAAGAAAGAAGGGCCAACACTGCAAATATTGACTCGTTGTATAAATTTAATGTAATTGTCAAGCCTTTGCAACTTATGAAATGCTTGCAATTCTACTTCAGTATACCATAGAAACATCTGACATAAAGATCTGAAAAGACTGAAGCAGCAAACTTTGTGAAAACCAATACTTGTGTCATTCTCAAATGTAGCTCTTTAAGTCAGGGCAGGAGTGTAAATCACAAAATTTGCCTTTCGGCTCAGCACTTTTCACCACGACTGACCGGGTGCTGCTCCGATCCGCCTGTCAGTCTCCTGCTCCCAACTTCCCATCACTCATCAAGAAGACCCTGAGATTCTTAAGCCCCTCCTCCTGAGGCAGAGCCTCACTCCCCCCCCCCCAAAAAAAAAAAAAACTGGAGATATCACTCCACTCTTTTCCAGCTGAAAAAACTGGGAACAGATGTCTGCAAAGTGATCTAAATTAATTACAGATATAAAATATGAAATACTGTAGCCAATGAATATGATTCAGCAAGATTTCAGATCTTTGGGGTTGTGAAAAGATGAGCCTGAAGACAAGACAAAGGTTTGGGGCAGCCACCCGTGTACTTGACCTTGGCTGCAAAAATTTCAATACAATTGTGAATCAATCTGAGTCTAAAACAGAACTGATCAACGGAGGAAGGAAGTTGGGTTTTATAGGGAGGGATGTTACCCTCTGGGCTGGAACAGGAAGAGATGTCATCCTCGGGGCTGGGACAGGAAGTGATGTCATCCTCGGGCCGAGACAGGAAGTAATGTCCACAGAGGTGAGGTGGAAGTGATGTCTTCACACTCAGGTAGAATTTCCCATGTCTGGTCTGCGGGGACAAAATAATACGGTTGAGTGCACCCTGCCACCAACATGGAATTCCCTTCTTTTGGTCCCTGTGGACTTTCAGATCCTAAAGCTTCACTCCTTAGAGATTACTATTGTCAGTTCACAGCACCCCTCACCTTTACCCCTGAAGAGATTCATCACGTTGGAAATCAATGTGAATCTACTAGCTTTAGCTGATCTCGCCTTTTCTCCTCCACGTTCTTCTAGTCACTGACGACAGTATTCCTGTCTGACAGTAGAGACTTGCAATACTGAAGCCAAGAAATGTGATTCTGCAAGGTTTACATTTCATTGCTCTGAGCACTTCACTGTGCAGTTGGGTTTTGAACCTCTCGACGGGCAGAGCCCAGGTGGTTTGAGTGGGTGGCCACACCTTATCCCTCACTCTCAACACAGGGTCTCCACAGGGCTGAGTTCTCAGTCCTCTGCTATACATATGACTGCATGGATGCACTTGACTCTAACATCGCTGTCAAGTTTACTGAAGACGCAGCTGTGGCAGGCATGCTGAGTGGGCTTACCTGGATCTGGTCTTATCCTGAATGTCAACAAGATAAAGGCGTTGATCGAGGACTTTGGGAGAAAATAGCAGAGCAACTACCACAACATCAGACAAAACACTGGAAAAATGAGTGACAGGACATGAAGGGGTCACAACTGGACTGGAAGGGGGGCTGAGGTGTGTCAAGGATGACAAAACAGGATTTAAATTAAGAGCTGAATGAAAGGTAAACCATCTGTGTTTCATCCATGTAGATGGACACATTGTCCATCCTGAGGAGCCCGTCTCTCTTGGCGCCCATATTCAGACAGGACGTGCTGCCTGGCCCTGTGCGGATGGCATGCTGGATGAAAGGCCTCACCAGACCAAGCCTGACCATAACATTAAATAGAGAATCAGCTGGTAGCACGCGTCTGCCCAGGTTGTAGTGGTACTTTGCTTATATTTGTATAAATAATTGTGTAACATTCTCACTGGCCTATTCTGATATTCTATCTCATTGCCTGGGGTTATAGGATATAAAAGTAAAGGGGGAGTCTTGAACTACAGCACTGGGCAACCCTGGCAGTTTGGTAAAAGTATTGGATTTGGGGCTTTCTGTTAAGGTCTACATAATGCAAAAAGACAAAGCACAAAGAAAGTGCTATGGGCAACTTGAAGGCCAACCCCATTATATTATCAGATGCAAAACATGTCAAAAAACCTGCGTTAAATGCAAAAAGTTGAGCCACTTTTAGTATTCTAAACAGACTGTCCAAGTTGGCATCATTGCCGATTTTGAGGCATTCTGGGAAGAAGAGGCAGGTGTAGGCGGGCTGGTCCCGGAAGTGACATCACAGATGGAATTGTGTCAATCTTATTTTCTGCAGAGGGGAGAAGAGAAGAGAAAACATTATTGCATAGCGCCACCTCATGTCCCGGTGGAGAATCACAGTCACATAATCCCTTAAGCTGTTCCCAAAGTTCACACATGTCACATTAATAAAGAGTATAAAGGGGAACAGGGTCATCCTAGGACCCTACCATGATAAAACAATGGGATGCAATTTATTGTTGTGCTGACAACCTTCAGTGTTGTCACATATAGTGGTTCCCAACCTTTTCTATGCCCCGCACCCTTAGAAAGTGTTTGATTTATGTTTATACCCCCTGCAAAAGTAATATTACATTTAACAATAAAGAAGTCAAATTTCTACTTTTTGAACCACAAATTGAACCAGATGCAGTACTGAACTCAACAAAAAAAGCTTTTCACTATGTGCATAAAATTTAAATATAAATTAAGAAATTTAAATTTTATACATCTCAGTAATCTTGTAAATGTGTCTCCCTTGAAGCTTAAATACTTGATTGACGATCTGGGAGTTTGGGTATCCCGCAAAACATAAAGCACCACAAGGAAATGACACACAATCAACGATCAAGGGGTTTGGGGGAACTGGAGACCCCAATGAAATACACTCAACAAGCTTTGTCCCCTGATAACACCTGCACTGCACTTCAAACTCCAGATGAGGTGCACAATTAAAATTGCTGTACTACTGCCAGGACCCCCGACAGGAGAGATGGGCTGCGTGTCAGCAGCAGGTGTGGCACCCAATTCAGTCTCCCTTGTCCCCCCTCGAAAGCTCAAAATCACTATCAGAGCTTGCACAGAAATCAATACTATAGGTCTCTATCTGTTACTCATTTTCTCATATTAATTCTTTTCTTTTTATAAATTCAAAATTGTCACTAACTTGTCATCCATTTCTTCCTGTGTGTATGTGGCATTTGCTCTGAGGACTCCAGTTTTGTTCCCTCACCCTGCACATTACGTGATCATCTAGAAGCCCATCCAGAGTTGGATCCTTCCTGTTGTCATCTCTTGTTACCGTCATTCTGATTCAGTGACTTAGTTATGTCTGTCCGACTGTCAGTCATTCTCTAATCTGCTTGTCCTGGACAGGGTCACGGGGGTCTGCTGGAGCTAGCATAGGGCACAAGACTGGGTACACACCCTCGGACAGGGCACAGACTTAGTTATATATCATTCTTTGATATAGGGTCATTAAAAGCTTCCCACTTCAAAAGACAAAACAAGATCACAGCATTATAGCAAATAAAAGTTGAACTTTACATCATTCCGTCATAAACTGATCCTGTCAGCTCTCATTTACCAGAAGTGCTAAACCCAGCGCTGTGATTCTGTCAAATTCTGGTGTATTATGTGTTGCATTTTCTGTAGGCTGAAAAATTTACCTCCATGGGGTCTGACCCTGTCAGACATCGCCAGTTTGCCAGCTTTACAAGTTGGATTCTAATCCTGTCACGTTAAAGTGAACTTGTATTATTCGTTTTGTTTTTTTCATTTTTTACTTCATGTCTGACCCTGTCAGATTTCAGAACCCTGAGGCTTTAGCCCTTAGATTCCAATTCCACATCGCCATAAGGATGAGGAGGAAGACAGGATGCGTCAAGGTGATCTTTCTTGAAGCGCTCCGACAGAGGAATATAGACTTGCATAATTAGGCTTAAGTCCGTCGAGGAATCCCATTCTGTCATGTGTAATGTGAACGTTAGGCGTGGGCGTGAGGTGGCGAACCCTGGGATCTTCTCATTTCCACCAGGAGCAGACAGCTCTGTACAGCCCAGCAGCTCGTGCACTCACGGAGTAATTAAATGCTCACATAGACTTGAAGCGTTGACTTGTTAAAGTCTAATGATGTGGCTGCTGGGAGTTCTTTTTTATTTGCCGTTTCCAGATCGCTGGCAGTAATTCTATCACCCAGTGCTCAACAGTTCCTTTATCCAGCAGCAGTCTAAACACTGGCGAATGTGAGCAGAATCACGCTCCGTCTGCCTTTACAGTTTCAATTATCCTGCACGCAGTATTAGGCATTCCCTGAGTTTCAGGTGGAAATCGGCAAGCCACAACCCCGTTGCCCTCAGCCCCCCTATGGGTCTCAAAACCGGCCTGGACATCCTTCAACGAGTGAGGTGACGAGGTTGATCCACTCGGCCCATTATTCATTGTGAGGAGTGCGCGGCTCGCTACTTGCTATGAGCCTATGATATGAACTCTATCTAAACTGTTGTCAAACGTAATCTGTACACTGTTGTTTAGACACAACTTAAAATTTGACGACATGCTCAGAAATAAAATTTAATGAAAAATAAACATTTAGTAGCACGGCTTACACGTTACTCGAGTACATGTCAAATGCCAATGCCATGTCCAAGTGCCAGTACCCTAGTAGGCTAGTAGCTTAGGCAGTTCGCTGCTTTTAGCAGCCACATCATCAACAATACCGTTAGTGTCAAGTTTGGCGAGGATACTTTTCTCCACCGACATCAACATGAACGCCTCAAGATGTTCTTGCGTCATTGTGCTTCTCAGGCGGCTTTTGATTCTCTTCAACGCAGAGAATGATCTTTCACACTGGACTCGCGACACAGGCAGCGTTAGCAGGAGCTTGTATGCAGCGCCCAGTGCTCGTGTAAGCATCGGTTAAACCGGAGTAGCACCGTGTAATGTGTAATATGCTCACCAGAATGTAGCGGTATAAAAACAGAAATCGGCAAAAGGCAGTTTTGACCAAATTTTTCGCTGCAACGTTGTGTACTGACAATTAAAACAACTTGATGACGTAATACAGTATATTATATAGGACTATATAAATCGCAGTACCGGACAGAAAATTAACTTTAATATCAAACAGTAACCAGTACATAAAATTTATTTCATCCCATGACCAGACCAAAGTCCGCGGCCCACCGGGCATTGCCCAGATGCCCTAAAGGCCAGTCCGCCCCTGCCTCTGACTGTGTGATGCTGTCTGAAATGGACGCCGCTAAACTATCCAGCACTTGGAGCACCGAGGCTGTATGGTGGTTTTGGTGTCAGAACGCAGAGATCTGAAGCCGCAGCATTTCTAAAATGCGTCTTGTAGAACTTGTGAGGGCAGAAAATTGTATGCCGTGCCATCCGAGCCTCGGAGATGTCAGTGCTTGTTGGCTCAGTCAGAAGTCTCTATATCTTGGTATGTTGTCAACACAGTTTTGTACAAAGCACTGCTTCACTGTGCCCACCTTGGTGATCGGAGTTTCCTAATTTCTTCTCTGACAATCACAGTTTTCTAGTTTGGCAACACGTACTTTTTATTTTCAACATTAAAAGAAAACTCCAGTTTGACATTGATCCTACCGCTGGTGTAACTTTGCCAAGCAGTGGTCTTCAAAGAAACACGTCAAAGCAATGCTTTCATATGGCCGGGATTTCGACTGTCTGACGATCTTCTCGATTGTCGCCGTGCAGTTCTGTGTGTAAAATACAAGTTAAAGCTAAGCACGTTGTTTTCGGATGGTAAAGTCAGCAGCCATTCATGCTACGGAGTGGGTTGTGTAACACATCAGTCTAGATCAGGGGTGCCCAATGCGTTGATCGCGATCGACCAGTAGATCGCAAAGGTAGTGCAGGTAGATTGCGTTGCATTCAAAACGTTAGTCTATCATACATCCTCCCTATAGGCATTTGCCACTTGATTGACGTACAGGCCAGTCTGAGATCTCTTCTCTTCTGACACACTGGCCATTTCGCACGCACGATCAAACACGCGAGCTACTGCAAAACTCTGGCTGTGATCTAGTTAGCCTTCCAATTTATATCGACTAAAGAAGGGATTTTAAAAAAATTATTTAGGAAGGGTATGGGCTGGTTGTGGAATTGGGAGAGGATTTTTTTCTCAGAATGTCACAATCGAAGTGCGTTTGTCTGACGTCCGAGGTTCGATCCCCGATGAGGGGTGCAGTGGAGTGTGTAGGCCTGATGAGCCCAAAATAGGGCGAAACACGTGTCGCGTACTCTTTGCATTACTTGACAGTTAACTACGTAACATTCTATGATCTGCTTCTCGCAACTGAGACACCAACCACACGCGTCACCTGGTAGGTAACCACCCATACAATCAGATTATGATTCAGACTTCAAATGATATATATATATCATTTTTAATGTAGGTAGATCATTTCGACCTGGTCATTTTAAAAGTAGCTCGCAAGCCAAAAAAGTGTGGGCTCCCCTGGTCTAGATGTAAACAACAAAAAACACACAGGGGAACTCACACTTCCTTGTGGATTCTGAACACGATCTCGTGAGTTGCTTTTTCTTTGTCTTTCCTCCATTGCGCATTTGATGCTCATCAGAGAGCGCTGCCTCTTCTTCTTTTTCCTATTACAGTCGTCGCGTCATTTGCCTCTGTGATTTGCTCAGCAGATGTTGCTGGTCACCGTGGCACTTCGTTTGCCAGTCTCTTTGATGTAAGAAACCTACTAGCGCAGGTCACTTTGCTGAGTTTGCTGACACCTCAGAATTTTTGGAATTATTAGTGTGTATCAGGTGTGACCAGATGGGGGCGCACCGACCACCCAAAGACGATACAAGCAAGTTTTGCGCACAGCCCACATATTTATTTATGTGGGGAATTGCTTTTCCCACGCTCCCCATGGCAGCACAGTACAAAGTACCTATTAAAGCACAATAAACGCAGTGCTTCTTTCTTTTTCCTTTTCTCTCCCTTGGGTCACTGATTCCTCCATTCCTCCTCACAAGCGTTGTCCTCCTCCTCCTCTCGACTCCGGCTCTGGCTCTTCGTGTGAAGTGAGGCAGCTTTCTTTTATGCTGCAGCTGGGTGCCCTTCAGATGGCCCCTCACGTTATCCAGAAGTTCTCCCAGGAAACCCAAAGCAGGGCTCTGCAGCTCCCCCTGGTGACCCCCACGGAACGCAACAGGGCTGTGCCAAACTGCTACTCCCATGGAGCCCTGCAGGAATCCAAAGTGCCACTACAAGCCAGAGGGGCTGCCATTTAGCGCTCCAGGGAGATGTAGTGTCCCATGCACGTCTGCTCCCCCAGTACTTCGGCCACCCAGCCGGGTAAGGTAAGGGTCACAGCCCTCCATCACACAGGTCATAAGATGTTGCTCAAGATTAAGATCGGAGTTTTAGCTCCAGTATTTCTTGAGTACTGCGGTGGGCTGGCGCCCTGCCCGGGGTTTGTTTCCTGCCTTGCGCCCTGTGTTGGCTGCGATTAGCTCCCGCAGAGCCCCGTGACCCTGTAGTTAGGATATAGCGGGTTGGATAATAGATGGGTGGATGGGTATTTCTTGAGTAATCGTGTGACAGACAGACAGACAGACCTTAGCATTTTATAAACAGTATATAGAGAATTCAACAGCTTGTAGCCTTCCTGTCTCGGATTTTGACCCTGTGGCATGTTTAGTGGCCTGACCCATAACAGTGATGGAGTCTGAGGAGCATGAAGCCTCAACACTATGGGCTTTGATCTGTTCAGATTCAGTGACTGCCCGATGATCCTCTCAGTTTTCAGTTTTAGCCATCGGAAGCCTTTGCCATCTTGGAGTTGGATCTTACACTTCAACTGCCTGAATCCTGGAGTTGACTGATGTCACTGTTGTCACATTGGAGGTGGACTCTGTTTTTCATGATTGACCTAAAGCCTGACCACTTTTGTGACTAACTTTCAATACTCTAACAGAATGAAGCCACACCATCTAAGGCTGATATCAGATATATTTCCGTGGCCTAAAGCCTTTAACAGTTTTGGATTTGGACCGTGTTGTCTTTTAATGACCAGGGGCTCCACCATTTTAGTGTTTGATTCCCTTATTTTAGGGTGGTCTGAAGTGTTACCATTTTGGGGTATACTGGTGTTTGCCCTCGTTACATTTCAGTTTCCCGAGGCCTTTCCATTTTTAGAGCTGGACCCTCTTATAGGACTCAGAGGCCTTACTGTCTTGGAGTTTGACCCTTACCTAGTTACATTTTAGTGTGTAAGGGACAGCCGGCAGTTTATCCCGGCCAGGATGCCCCAGTAATGGAAGGATGGGGGAAGGTAGTTTATCAAGGACACTGCCTCCCCCAAGATGATAGATGGCAGCTTCCCTGGACTGCAGCGGTGCCCCTGTTGCCCGCAGGCCACTATGGGACTTGGAGTTCGGCAGCACAGCCCTGCTGGGTACTGTGGGTGCCGCCAGGGGATGCTGTGGGAAGTTAGTGGGAAAACAAATTCTCACCTAGCCTGGAAGTACTAATGGACTATGACAACGGAAGCCCCGAAGTACTTCTGGGCTGATTAAAACCTGAATTCTCCAGCTGACCTGGAAGTGCTAGTAAGTCACGTGGGAGGAAGAACAGAAGCACTTCCGGGTCAAGGACCCTATAAAGGACTGATGGGATCCCAGCAAGAGAGACGGAGTTGGGAGTTAGAAGACAGAGCTTCCTGGGAGGTGTGGAGGAGAGAATTGCATTGATTTATTATTTCTTTATTTGTGTATGGTGGCTGTAGTGCTTAAAAGGCACTTTAAAGAAAGAAGAATAAGTAAAGGATCTGCTCTGTGCTTTTACCCTGTGTCTGTGTATCTGTCTGTTGGGATCACGGGCAACAGCGCCCTCTAGTGTTACAAGTGGCCTAAACATTTGCCATTTGTGGTTTTTCAGTCTAACAATCCAAATCGTATTATGTGATATCATCCATCCATCCATCCATTATCCAACCCGCTATATCGTAACTACAAGGTCACGGTGGTCTGCTGGTGCCAATCTCAGCCAACACAGGGCGTAAGGTAGGAAACAAACCTTGGACAGGGCGCCAGCCCACCGCAGGGCTATGTGATATCATCTACTGTTAAATTCTGTTCTGCACTTGTAATATTTTCATTTTACTATTATATTGTATTGAGGATTACTTGTGTTCTGTTCTGTGTATTGTATTGTATTGACCCCCTTTTTTGTTGACACCCACTGCATGCCCAGCCTACCTGGAGAGGGGGTCTCTCTCTGAACCGCCTCTCCTAAGGTTTCTTTCATTTTTTTTTGGGGTGTTTTTCCTTGTCTTCGTAGAGAGTCAGGGCTGGGGGGCTGTCAAAAGGCAGGGTCTGTTAAAGCCCATTGCTACACTTCTTGTGTAACAAATTGTATTGTATTAGTATTGTATTGTGTTCTGTTGTATTGTATTAACAATGCAGTGGCATAAAGGCTTGCAGTTTTGTTGATGGACGTTTGTTATAGTGGAGTGACCTGAAGACTTCCGAGTCTGGTCTTTAGCTTCACGCTTGACTTTATTGTTGTGTGTTCACGATGCTCGTCTCCTCGGGATAGTGATAATAATACAATACCACGGAGTCAGCAGGTAGACCACTGAGTCCTGGCACCACCTCTTCTCTCTTAGATGTTTCATAATTGTTGATGATCAGGCCTGTCATGGTGGTGCCATCAGCTAGTATACTAATGGAGCTGGTGCTGAGTGTGGCCACATAGTATCTGGATGAGATATTGGAACAGCTTAGCTGTTAGCCAAACAAATGTGCTTGATGGACTGAATTGTATCTTCTCATTTAGCAAAATGTCTTATGATTTATTATTATTTAAAGAGTACAGAAGTGGGTCTTAGGAAACAACCCTGTGGGCTGTCTGTGCTGAGGGTCAGCATGTAGGATGTGATGCTCCCCATCCTTAAATGCTGAGGTGTTAGTCCTCATGTCCTAAGGCTGCTGCACTGTGTGGTGCAGTACGTTGCTGTGTCCCTCAGATCTCTGGTCTGATGTTCTGTTCATCACCTGTCGTTGATGTTAGTTACACTTCTGCCACCAGTCGGAGGAGAAAAGCAAGGAGAAAAATGTTATCATATTTGTTTGGCAGAAAAAAAAGCTTGAGCAAGGTGATGGCACAGTAGTTGGCACGGCTGACTCACATATCCAGCATTCCAGGTTCAAGTCCTTGACCCAGTTATCATCTTCATGGCTGAACAGAAGGCGACTGAGCGCCAGTGATATTTTGTGCTGCCTTCACCACGGTTTGCATTGCTCTGTGGCTGAGCAGGTGCCATATCTAGATGTTATGCAACCAAGGAAGATGAACTCCACTGTGAACCTATAAAAGTTAAAGAAACAAGATGGAGGTATCTGAGCTCTCAACAGATGGGATGCTGCCCATCCTTACATGCTGAGGTCTGTCTCCACATGTTCTAAGGTGGTTTCTCTAACTGAGAGCCACAGGAGAGTCTCTCCGATCTGTGGTGTGATGTGCTGTTCATCACCTGTTGTTGATGTTACCCTTCTGTAACCAGTCTGTAGGAGACAAGTGAGGAAGAACATCATTGTTATTTGTGTGCACTTGGCAAATCAAAGTTGAACAAGGTGGTGGCACAGAGGTTAGCACTGCTGCCTCACAGATTCAGCCTCCTAAGATCAAAGCCTGGATTCAGTCATCACCTTTGTGGCATCATCATGTTCTCTCTGTGTCTATATGAATTCCACCAAAGACCTGCAGGTTTGATTAATCTGGAAATCCAAACTGGCCCTGTATGGGTGCATTCTTGAGTGGTCCTGCATTTGTCTGCCAGCCATTCATGAGCTGATTCCTGCCTTGTGCTTGATGCTGCTGGGAGAGATGCCAATACACGGAAACTCCAAATTAGATTAACAGCTTCAATAAGTCTACACTGAGGTGTAGTGGTTAAGGCTTTGGACTTCAAGCCATGAAGACATGCGTTCAAATCCTCCTAATGACACTGTGTGACCCTGAATAGGACACTTTCTTCTGCCTGTGCTCCAGTGCATGGGAAACAAGAAAAGAAATGTAAGCAACTGCACCTCTGAGATATTGTAAGTCCTCTTTGATAAGGGTGTCAGCCAAATACTACTACTGTACTAATAATAATAATAATAATAATAATAATAATGTGGTGTTAAGATCTGGGTGGGTCAGAAGCTCCTGCTGCCAAGAGAGGCCACACAAACAGACAGGACAGGGACAGGTAGGTCTGAACGACAGGAGCTGCCCAGACCTTCTGCTCTCCCAGCTCTTGGATTTCTGCGGCCGTTTCGGTGGAGGAGTCGTGCAAAACCGCAGGAGGATATCAAAGCAGCGTGAGCCGCGGCTTTGCTGAGATCCCCGCAGTGGGGGAGAAAACCTCCTCGTCCGCCTCACCGTCTTTAGCATCCCGGTGTTTGATGAGGTGTTCCCGCGGATTACGCGTCTGTCGGCACTCCGAGCAAAAGAGTCCTCGGAGGCTCGTTTTAATTGACTGTATTTTTTATTACCATTATTCCATATGAAATCCCCCTTTTCTTTTTGTTCCTCTGATCCTCAGTAAGTCTTGTAAAGAGACGTGATTTGAGTCTGGAAAGCTCTTGCTGCTCAGTGAGAATCGCATCACAAAGGCCAATTTATATCCCACCTGCCGGAATTAGAAATTACAGGTTTCGCAATCCACGCTCAGACTTCCGGAACGGGATGTTTTGTCATTTAATTAGCGAGGATTCGATTTTAGATGTTTCTCATCTCAAGAATGTTTTAAGGCACTTAATTAGTCACACATACATATGGAAAAAAGAGCTGATGGTAAAGCCACCCCCACAAGCTGGCATCCAGAATGAAGGGCGCGTGCGGAGCCGATCTGGGGGATGATAAACTGCGGCAGCCTCTGAGCACACCGGGGCGGGGCCGGGAAAGTGAAAAGTGCACGGCAAACAAATAAATAAATAAATACGTACATACATACATAATTAGATAAATACGTGCATACATACATAAATAGATAAATAAGTACATACGTACATACATCAAGACATACATAAAAAATAAATAAATAAATACGTACATACATAAATAAATAAATACGTACATACGTACATACATAAATAAATAAATACGTACATACGTACATAAATAGATAAATAAGTACATACGTAAATACATACATAAATAAATAAATAAATACATACATACATAAATAGATAAATAAGTACATACGTACATAAATAAATAAATACATACATACATACGTACATACATACATAAAAAATAAATAAATAAATACATACATACATAAATAGATAAATACATACATACGTACGTACATACATACATAAATAAATAAATTAATACATACATACATACATAAATAGATAAATAAGTACATACATACATAAATAGATAAATACGTGCATATGTACATACATAAATAAATAAATAAATAAATACGTACATAAATAAATAGATAAATAAATATGTGTATATGTACATACATACATAAATAAATAAATAAATACGTACATACATACGTATGTACAAACATACATACACAATAAATAAATAAATACATATATAAATAAATAGATACATACATACATATTGTAAATAAAGAGGGAAGACCAACAAAAAGTGCTGGGGGCACCACCCTGTATGCTGTCAACAAAAAGCAAATAATAAACCATATTGCCAAGTCGCAATGTACAAAAGAGTAATCTCTCGAGACTGAGCCTAACATAAGACTGCTTGAGACTGCTGAACTGGCATCAGGTAGAGAAGTTAATGGGAGAATCTTTGAGAGGAACCAGAAATGAGGTATTAGGAAGTCTTTTTTTCTGAGGATCTGCAGATGAAGAAGAACAGGCATTAGTGGTCTTTGCCAGCCCCTCTCTGGACTCACCCCTTTGCTCAGTTAAGCCCTTTGACTGGCTGCCTGCATATTTAGTACCAAAGATTACTGCAAGGCCATGAATATGGTATTAAAAAAGTGAATGAATAGATGGACCAGTGCCCCGAGCACAGAATCATACCGGGTGTCCTGCAATTGTCATAATGTCTCCCTAAACTGCAATCAAATGAATGGATAAATTTATATTATATGTCTTCAGAGTATTGGGGCGATTACAACTGATCTCCCACTCAGACCAGAGCAGGCTGTGGTGTTATCTGAATTTGGAAAGAGAGTAAGAAGGTGGATGGATGGATGGATGGATGGAGGTTTTATATCTCAAGAATCCCCCTCTCTACCCATCTGCATTTGTGGATTACAGACTTGTCTCCCTTTAACCATTCATGCGCCAGACTCCAGAGCACAAAGTCCACAAACAACTCTTTTCAATTCTCACTCACAACCTTCTAGTAGACCATCTTCAATCTCGATTCCATTAAGGGTCACGCCATCAAGACTGTGCTGCTTCAATAATAAATGCTCTTCGATCCGCTCGAGGTGCTTCTCTTTCCTCTGTTCTCATGCTTCTTCACCTTTCATTAGCTTACGATATTGTTAATCACTCCTTGCTTATCTTTTCCTTCAATAAACTCATGATCCATGGTTCTGCTTTGGACTTGTTCAAGTCCTACTTTCCTGACATATCCCTTTGTGTCTCCTGGCCTAACTCCTTGTCTTGTCCACAGAACCTCTCCACCGATGTGTCTCAAGGATCAGTGATGAGTCCACTTCTCTTTCCTCTCTACATTCACTCCTTGGGCAATGCTGTTTCTTCTCATGACTTCTACCACCATTATGCTGATGATGCACAGATCTTCCTTTCATTTTCCTTTAACAACCCACATGTTTCAGCCCAGGTCTCTTCAATGGTGTCCTATTGCTGCAAAGCCTCAGTTTAAAACTCCACACCTGACCTACGGTTCTCTGAATGGATTTGCTCCTCAATATCACCAGTCTTCAGTCTCTCCATATTTCGCTTCATGAAATCTCCATTCTGCCTGTCTGCTAACCCTCAGTCCTCTTGCCAGATGTGCCAAGGCTGGATGAAGCTTCTCCATTCTCGCTCCAAAGCTGTGGAATGATCTCCCCTTGGCTAGATGAACTGCACCAACATACTCCTGTTTTAGATGTCCTTTGAAAATGCAGCTTTTCGTTAAATATTTTGGAATTGCTTCATTTCTCTTCTACAGGAAGGCTGCTATTGTAATGATGCGGAGTTTAGGACCCTGATGTTTGTCTTGTCTACAGTAGTTGTACAGAAAAGTCTATTCTTAAAGTTGATGATTTGCATATATTCAAAGAGAATCGTGAGCATATATAAAAATAAGAATTACATCTTTGTGGACGTTAGTATAGTAAGGGTTAAATCACAAAAAAGCCTGTGCCTGCATATTTTTTATTTTTCTTAGCAAGCTGGAGCCCACCAACATTTTATAAGTCAAAGTCAGGTATGCAGAGAGGGGCTAACATGCAAACAATCTAGAGGACTGGAAATAATGGTGGCATCTACTGGACTGGCAAGGTGGGGAGAGGGCCTGTCAAGTGGGCATGACGGATAGAACAGAGTGCTACACGCATTAGGCCGGGAAATATTGGTGGAGCCAATTAGAGGCAGGACCACGGCCATGGGATGTTGGGAGTCAGACAGGGATGACAAATGAGCTAAGTGAGGTAAGCTCTTGATAAGAACTGTCATAAAAGTAAGATGGCCCCATTGCCTGGCGCTCAATTCACCTGATTTGGGTCTGTATGTGCATTGCACAGTAAAGTTTGATTCTGATGCCTGTCCTGAGACTTTGAGTGCCTTCTTTGGGCTTAGGATGCCCACCTCCGCTTCCACAGTTGCAGGTTTAATTATATGGCAGTAGTACAACTCCATCTTGCTTGGTTGTTTTATCTTGTCCTGTGTTGTTTTTGATGCTTGCACCTTCTAATTATTCTTGTATGCATTATAATTTGCTTTGTATGTCACCTTGGATAAAAGCTTCTGGTTATTAATTAATTAATTAATTAATTTAAATAAATTAATTAAAAATGTAATCATGAGAAAAAGTGTATGATAAATTGTATGACAGGTTGGCCACTAAGGAGGGAGAAAAGGACCGATGGGCTAGACAGAGGGACGGAGCTGGGAAAGATGTGCAGCAGGTTAGGATGATAAAGAATAAAGATGGAAACGTACTCACAAGCGAGGAGAGTGTGCTGAGCTGATGGAAAGAGTACTTTGAGAGGCTGATATATGAAGAGTACGAGAGAGAGAAGAGGTTGGATGATGTAGAGATAGTGAATCAGAAAGTGCAACAGATTAGCAAGGAGGAAGTAAGGACAGCGATGAAGATGAAGAATGGGAAGGCCATTGGTCCAGATGACATACCTATGGAAGCATAGAGATGTTTAGGAGAGATAGCAGTGGAGTTTTTAACCAGATTGTTTAATGAAATCTTGGAAAGTGAGAGGATGCCTGAGGAGTGGAGAAGAAGTGTACTGGTGCCGATATTTAAGAATAAAGAGCATGTGCAGGACTGTAGTAACTACAGGGGAATAACATTGATGAGCCACAGCATGAAGTTATGGAAAAGAGTAGTGGAAGCTAGGTTAAGAAAGAAGGTGATGATTAGTGATCAGCAGTATGGTTTCATGCCAAGAAAGAGCACCACAGATGTCATGTTTGTTCTGAGGGTGTTGATGAAGAAGTATAGAGAAGGCCAGAAGGAGTTGAATTGCGTCTTTGTGGACCTGCAGAAAACATATGACAGGGTGCCTTGAGAGGAGCTGTGGCATTATATGAGGAAGTCGGGAGTGGCAGAAAAGTACGTAAGAGTTGTACAGGATATGTACAAGGGAAGTGTGACCGTGTGTGAGGTCTACGGTAGGAGTGACGAGTGACAGATGCATTCAAGGTGGAGGTGGGATTATATCAGGGATCGGCTCTGAGTCCTTTCTAATTTGCAATGGTGATGGACAGGTTGACAGACGAGATTAGACAGGAGTCCCCGTGGACTACGATGTTTGCTGATGACATTGTGATCTGTTGCGATAGTAGGGAGCAGGTTGAGGAGACCCTGGACAGGTGGAGATATGCTCTAGGCAGGAAAGGATTGAAGGTCAGTAGGAACAAGACAGAATACATGTGTGGGAATGAGAGGGAGGTCAGTGGAATGGTGAGGATGCAGGGAGCAGAGTTGGCAAAGGTGGATGAGGAAATACCTTTTTTACTACATTAGAGAAATTTGGGTTTGGCCCGAACATTTGTGCATGGATCAAACTACTGTATACCAATCCAGAAGCTTCAATTTGTATCAACAACATTTGTTCAGACTACTTTAAACTAGAACGTGGTACCAGACAAGGACGCCCCTTGTCACCGCTGCTATTTGCAATCGCCATTGAACCACTGGTGGTTCACTGTCGTAATACAGATCAGATAAAGGGGATTATCAGAGAAGGACTGGAACAGAAAATTTCTCTGTATGCAGATGATATGGTACTGTATATATCAGACCCACAAAATTCTGTGCCTGCAGTCTTAACAGCACTCACAGAATTTCAAAAGATCTCTGGTCTCAGAATTAATCTGAATAAAAGTGTGCTCTTCCCAGTGAATTCTCAAGCATATAATATTAGATTAGACACCCTACCTTTTATCATTGCAGATCAGTTTAAATACCTAGGCGTAAACATAAAGCTCTTTATCAACAAAATGTTGCCGTCTGCATGGAAAAAATTAAGCAAGACTTGCATAGATGGTCAACCCTTCATCTCACTCTAGCTGGAAGAATTAACACTGTTAAGATGAATATTCTTCCTAAGCTCCTTTTTTTATTTCAAAACATTCCAATATACATTAATAAATCATTTTTTAAGCAATTAGATTCAGCAATAAACTCATTTATTTGGAACTCAAAACATCCACATATCCAAAGAGTGACCCTACAAAGACCTAAGGCAGAAGATGGCATGGCTCTACCTAACTTCCAGTTTTATTACTGGGCAGCAAACATACAAGCTATAAAAACCTGGACACAAATAGATGAACACACACGGGCCTGGTCTGCAATAGAAGTAAAATCCTGTACTACTTCTTTATATTCCCTGCTTTGTGCCCCAATAAATGCAAGTTATCGGCAGTATACTAATAACCCAATTGTGCTTCACTCACTCAGAATATGGAACCAGTGTAGAAAGCATTTTAAGATGGAGAAGCTTTTATCTGTGGCACCTCTGCAATTGAACCACCTCTTTCAACCTTCGCAAACATATGCAGTTTTTAATATCTGGAAAAAATTTGGGATTAACTTGCTTAGAGATCTTTATATAGACAACGTCTTTGCATCCTATGAACAATTACAATCCAAATTTAACATCCCAGCTACATTTCTTTCCCTATCTTCAAATTAGGAACTTTGTTAAACAGAACCTGCCCGATTTTCCTCATCTTGCTCCCTCGTCCATGCTGGAAAAAATATTGCTCAATCTCAAGGACTCAGACACCATCTCTGCAATATATAAAATTATTTTATAGTCCATCCCTTTCAAAAATCCAAGAGGAGACTGGGAAAAAGATCTCTTAATCAATATATCAGAAAAGGAGTGGAAAGTAGCAATGCAGAGAATTCACTCAAGCTCCATATGCGCAAAGCATACAATTATACAACTCAGAATTATATATCGAGCACATCTGTCTCGACTAAAACTCTCCAAAATGTTTCCAGGGCAAAATCCAACCTGCGAACGCTGCAATCAAGTCCGAGCCTCACTGGGTCACATGTTTTGGTCCTGCACCAAATTAACATCATTCTGGACCAAAATTTTTAATTACCTTTCAGACAGCCTTGGTGTCCCAATCCCTCCTAACCCATTAACAGCTGTGTTTGGTGTTCTTCCAGATGGGTTTAAAGTGGAGAAGGACAAACAAACTGTGATTGCATTCACTACACTTTTGGCACGCAGACTTATTTTGCTAAACTGGAAGAATCCTAACTCTCCTCTTTTATGTCAGTGGGAAACCGATGTTTTATACTATTTGAAATTGGAAAAAATCAAATACTCAGCTAGAGGATCTGTACAGATTTTTTTCAAAACATGGCAGGATCTAATCAGTAATATTTTAGAATAAGCTTTTAAAGCACCGAGGAAGCAATTCTTTCTGCATTTCTTTTTCTTCTCCATTCATCTCTATTGGCTTATCAAACTTATCAATTTAGGTATGTTTACAAGCCTTAAGTTTTACTCCGTTGGTCATGCTCTCTCTCTCAGGGGTGGGGGTCGACTTGTTCTCAATCCTACTTTTTGTAAAAATTGATTGATTTGTATGGAATGATTGCAATAAAATTAATAAAATTAAATAAATAAATAAATAAATACTTTGGATCAACAGTACAGAGTAATGGGGATTGTGGAAGAGAGGTGAAAAAGAGAGTGCAGGCAGAGTGGAATGGGTGGAGAAGAGTGTCAGGAGTGATTTGTGACAGACGGATATCAGCAAGAGTGAAAGGGAAGGTCTACAGGATGGTAGTGAGACCAGCTATGTTATATGGGCTGGAGACGGTGGCACTGACCAGAAAGCAGGAGACAGAGCTGGAGGTGGCAGAGTTAAAGATGCTAAGATTTGCACTGGGTGTGATGAGGATGGACAGGATTAGAAATGAGGACATTAGAGGGTCAGCTCAAGTTGGACGGTTGGAAGACAAAGTCAGAGAGGCGAGATTGCGCTGGTTTGGACATGTGCAGAGGAGAGATGCTGAGTATATTGGGAGAAGGATGCTAAGGATAGAGCTGCCAGGTAAAAGGAAAAGAGGAAGGCCTAAGAGAAGGTTTATGGATGGGCTGAGAGAGGACATGCAGGTGATGTGTGTAACAGAACAAGATGCAGAGGACAGAAAGATATTGAAAAAGATGATCCGCTGTGGCAACCCTTAACAGAAGCAGCTGAAAGAAAAAGAAGAAGAAGAAGAAGGATCTGTGTGGACTAATGACATTGCAGTTATTGCAACAAAATTGCAGAAGACAGAAAGATATGGAAAAAGATGATCCATTGTGGCAACCACTAATGGGAGCAGCCAAAAGGAGGAGAAGATCTGCTCTGAACTGGTGCTGCATCCAGGGGTACATTCTGAATAGTATCCATTGATGCTAGGACTTGAAATTTGAAATGCAAACCTGAATTTGAATTTAACTCTGAAAACAGAATGTTGGTTTGTGTTCTTCAGAGCCTGTCCACAGCAAAAGGCACCACACTGAGCTCTACAGGCTGACTGTACAACCCCACCATGTTGTGTGCTGCGAGTCTACAATGGCGATTTTTTTGATGGAAACTTGACATGAAATGTGAAAGGAACACAAGACATCTGTGTTTTGGTACAATTCCACTTTTACTGCACTTTCACTTGCCACTGATGTGCTTTCTTCTTAGTGAGTCCTCCTCAGAAGTGCACATTGTCGGGCAGTAGTGCCCCCTACTGGTTAAGAAACAGGATTAGCAAGGAGGGGGCTGCTGCTTCGTTTCAGACCTCTGATCTTCTGAATCTCTTTAATGGCCAGCTCTCCAACTGGGAGGAAATACAAACTCAGTCATGGGTGACAAGAATTGAATCCAAGTTCCAGGAGATGTGAGGCAGCAGCAAAAAAACGACTGTATTGCAACATGTGCAGACCATTTTGAATTAGTGTGGCTTAGTGCTTCAGCCTCTGAGGTTGTCAGTTCCAGTCTCACTACTGATACTGTGTGACCCTGAGCAAGACATCTTCAACTGCCTGTGGACCGATTAGAAAAACAAAAGAAACAAAACCAAATGTTTCTCAAATGCTGCAAGTCGCCTTGGATAAATGTGTCAGCAAGATAGGAAATAATAACAAATGAAAAATGAAAGGTTGTGTGTCAAGGAGCCACCTGTCTTCCAGACCCGCTTATCCTGAGTGCAGGGTCATGGGGAAGCCTGAGCGGGTCTCAACATCATCGGGCACAGTGCCATATCACTCCCTGGACAGGGCACCAGTCCATTGCTGGGTCAAACACACACCCTCATAACTGGGCAGGTTTGGCATCGCCAGCCCAGCTAAGCTGCATGTCTGTGCACTGTGGGAGGAAACCCATGTGAACACGAGGAGAACATGCAAACTCCATGCAGGCACTCAGAACTTCCCTCATCTCCTTGTTTGAAGGCAGCAGTGACACCACTGCACCGCCTGAAATCGTTCAAAAAATGTTTAAAAACTGCAGAAAAGCTAAGAGTATTCCTCCATTTTACTATCCGTTCATCCACCGGTCCGTTTTTTAAGCCACTTATCAGGGCTTTTGATCAAATCAAACCACAGGTATAGAACATGGCGTCGGCTGGCCGTGCATTTGCCAGAGCACAAAGTTGTGAAGAGGAGTGTGAGGGCGAGTGTTGCATACCAGCAGCGATCGAACAAAACTTCTGTGCAACAAAACTCATATAGCGTCTCTCCTCCTTTTGTGATGGTTCTTTAACCACTAATACTTAAAAAATGATCTTAGACAATATTAATATGTAAATAAACATTTTACACTCTATTTATTTAAAAATAAAAATCTTTTCATACTAGGGTATGTAATTAGTTCTAACAAATCCAAAGCTAAACTGTTTGATGTAACCGTTATAAACTCAGATCGTTTAAAACTTTTGAAATCAATTCACAACTTTTTAAAGATTCATATCCATCCCGCTATATCCTAACACAGGGTCACGGGGTCTGCTGGAGCCAATCCCAGCCAACACACACACACACACACTAGGGGCAATTTAGAATAGCCAATGCACCTAACCGGCATCTCTTTGGACTGAGGGAGGAAACACGGGGAGAACATGCACACTCCACGCAGGGAGGACGCGGGAAGCGAACCCAGGTCTCCTAGCGCTACCCACTGCGCCACCCTAAGGATTCGTAGTTTGAACGGAAATTTATTGAACGCTTTTCGTCTGTTTTAACCATACATACAGCATTATAGTTAAGTAGTATACGCGAAAATCTAAGTGCTTGCAAGTAAACTCATTCGTGAAGAATGGAATAGAAAATAATTCCACAATTATACGAATATGCTTCTGTTTAAGATTACCGGGTGAAGCGCCGCCATGTGCGCCTGCGCGTTGTTACGGATCCTTCTGAAAATTAATGGAAATTTGAAGTGTTTACGTTAATGACAACAAATTCGTCGTTTTAAGGTAAGTTACCTTCGAATCGTCTCGATTTTGCCGGTTGTTCTTTTGAGCCGACTAGTCTGGTAAGATGCACCTTCTCGGTACGTGACGTTTTATTTACGTGACGTTGTATGCAAAGTAACTTTCAAATTACAGCGGAGCAAGTAGTTTTAAAGCAGGGTCTGTGACTCACTTGGTTCTGCAGACTGATTGAACGATGGGCTTTGTGATTTGTATTCCAACACTTGGCCACTAGGGGGGCTCGTTGGAACTGCTCGAACCGTCCTTATCCCGTTGCCCATCACGCCTTGCTGTATTGTCCGTTCATCCATCCATTCTCCAACCCGCTATATCCTAACTACAGGGTCACGGGGATCTGCTGGAGCCAATCCCAGCCAACACAGGGCGCCAGCCCACGCACCAAACACCTACATGTCTTTGGACTGTGGGAGGAAACCCACGGGGAGAACATGCAAACTCCACGCACGCAGGGAGGACCCGGGAAGCGCACCCGGGGCTCCTAACTGCGAGGCAGCAGCGCTACCCACTGCGCCACCGTGGCGCCCGTATTGTCCGTTCATCCCAAATTAATTTTTTTAATTGTGTCGTGATTTTTTATTTTTTACTTTTTTCATCAACATACCTTTTCCTTTTTTTGATACTTACTAGTTCCATCGTTGCGGTGGGGGTTAGCGGCTTTAGAGGCTTAAAGCCCTGATCTAATGTGCCAAGCTCTTGATCTTTTTATCCTTTCATTTTAAACACTCCCCCTCCCACCCCCAATAATGTATAGCATCACACTTGACATTACCAGGCCGACCCCCACCCGTGCTTTCCGGTGTTCTACGCGTGTTTTGACGTCCTTGAAACCCCAAGGAGGTTTTACTGCTCTTCGTTTAAACTTGAACACCAACAAAGGGGGCTCCAGACTTTGAAACGCCCCTGATCACTACTTAGGCAGTGTTTCCTCTCCGGCCAATCTACTCTGCTCTGCTCTTCCTGCACACCTCAAGGACGGACGTGTTAAGATAACCACAGACTCCAGACTGGCACTTTACAAATAACGGTTCTTTAATGGCACGGTTACTGGGCTGTGTGTTTCCTTGCAGGATCTTTCTTGATAAAGAGCCCATTTAAAATCAGAGGTATTTTCCCAAATCTGTTCTTCATGTATTATTGCTGTTGTCTTTTTATATTTTTCTAAAAGACAAAGTCATAGGAGTTGAACAACTTAGCATTTCAATACATGTTGCGCTATATAATTTGTAGGTGCAAGTAATGATCTATTTATGATTATTTATATCACCTGTCACGGGTCTAAATAAAAGATTCTTTCCGAAAGCTTCATGTGGATGTTCTTCTGGGACCTGAAATTGTTCCCCTATGGCAGAGCAATGAAGAACCACCCTGGCGCCTTTCTTTATAGAGTGTGCACGAGTGGCGTCCCGTCCAGTGTTGATCACTGCCTCGCTTCATCTGTCTGACTCACAGTTACTGCCTTAACCCACGTTTACCCGCCTTGATACCTTAGGGTGCATTGAGGTTTACTTCACCCTCCAGGAAGGGGGAGCACATACGGCGCATGCGTGGCTGGTGACTTCAGGTAACAAACGCAATTCAAGAATTGTAGAAAAGCGGACCTGCGGCACGGGGGCACAGCTTCATTTTTTTTTTTTTTTAGTTTGTTTCTGTTTTCGCCCTTTATTTAATTATATTACGCAACAGGCTAAGTGACTCATGTTTGATTGCCTTTAATTAGCGACTTATTAATTGTTTGATTGTGTTCTTGTTTGGCTCAGTATGTCGCGGAATACCAATCAGCGTGCTGGTAATCAGACTGGAGACAGCTGTGCCCACTCTCTCTCTCTCAACCACCCAACCTCTACCATGGTCCCTTACAGCACCTGACCACCTTACGTCCTGGGCTGCTGATGGGGAGGTCACCTATGGAATGTTTCGGACAAAATAAAATAGACAGATAAAAAAAAAAATCATAAAAGTACTGTGAAATATGACGATAATTAACACGAAATGTGAGTATACATAATTAAATGTGTTATGCAATATATTGTTGCTGTTTATTTATTCATCCATTTTATTTATTTATTTATTTATTTATTTATTTATTTATTTATTTATTTTTATTTATTTATGTATTTATTTATTTATTTCCGTGGCTCCACACTCAAACATGAAATAAGCCCTTACAATAAAAACTTCCAATCACGTCATTTTGGAAGGGGAGCTTCTGGGGCTTTAGCTCCTGATCTTTGAGAGCCCTACCCGTCCACTTGATCAATGCACATATGCCTATATAACCTCTGATCATCTATACGCCAGACTTGTTTTTTCCAGTGTAGTGTTCATGTTAAAAATTCCTAGGGGGACCCAACACCCCGGACATTTTGGGAGCTTGGGCTAAGCCCCCAATAAGTGCTAAAGCTAGTGTTACCACTGGGTAAGAGTTTCACGCGCAACTGCTGTAAACTCCAAATAGATGCGAGGAGAAGGCTTAAAGAAATTCGGACATATCACACTCGGTTAACGATGCTACCGTATAACAGCACAATGCTGCCAGTCTCAAGGTGCCTACTGTGTGTGTTTGTTCAATTATTCCCATTATGACTTTATTAACAGTACTTGCTTCACTGATGGCAGATCGTCTAAAATGTGCCTTTTAAGTTATTTTAAGATTTCTCGATATATTTTTAGTCAGTTAATCAAAGCCTCGCGGCTGGAGGGCACGATGCTAGAGTTGTTAACACGGGCGGAGATTCTGGTCGAGACTCCCGCCGTCCTCCTCCCCAGCTGGGATGAGTAACCAGGCGCCCGTTGCGCTCAGCTGGAGAAGGTGAGATTCTCCAGTGACGCAGGGGGAGAAAAAGAAGAAGAAGATGCTCAATGGGTAATTTTCCATTATTATTGTATTTTTCCATCAGGTTGCAAGCTGAAATGAGGAAGTTAAACGTTTACCGTGAGTGTGTGTGTGTGTGTGAGAGAGAGAGAGATATGCGAGTTTAGCAGCGCCCTCTGCCGGCCGCCTTGTCAAGTTCACTGAAAAAAGTTCCTAGAAATAAACGCGCAGATCCAGCGGGACGTGTGCAAAGGCAGCGGCGGCTCTATCACTTGGGCGAGCTAGGCGGTCGCCTTGGGCCAGCAGAGTCCATAGGGGGGCGTCATTTTAGAGACCTAACATAGAAATACTCAAGACTCAATACAACACTAAGCCCCCATATTTTTCTTGCCGTAATGTACATTTCTCGACACAATCGAAAGACTAAAGGGGGACCCACGCTCTTAAAAATACTTGTTCCTTAATGGCATTTTACTAAGTTGTGTGGTTCCCCCATTGCTTGGCAAAGATCCGTTTCATTGTGTGAAGGGTTCCTTGCATATGAAGCTGGTTCTTTGCGCTTTAAAAAGATTCCTGATATGCGGACAAAACAGAAATGTTTAATGTGCAGTAGGCTACTTAGAAGGATGCTGACAGATCAAGATAACCTGAACGTACCCAACGATAATAAACCCAACGATATCATACAACTCTGTTATCATGTATTCATGATTATTTATGGAACATGTCACAGATCTAAATAATTAAAGATTCTTTCTAGAACATTCATATGAGTGGTTTTGTTGGGGAACTGAAAATGGTTATCCTATGGCATTGCTCCGAAGACCACCTTGGCACCTTTATTTTTAAGAATGTGCCACCAGGTCTTTTCAACTCCACACATTCATCAGTGCACTCAAAAGACTAAGGGGGTGACCCCTCTTTCGTATGATGTGCATATAACAATGCCCTGTGAGGTATATCTAGGATTGGGGGGGGGGGGGGTTGTACCACTTATAGCTACGCCTAAGGTATTTAAAAATGCAAAGTGACAAAGTGAAGCATCAAACTGAGCGAGTTAGCTCTGGATTTTTGGATTACTCCTGAATATCAGCTTATTTTACACCTGGAATATGAATAAAGACCTGATTTTTACTGTTATTATTGTAACGACCTGGGGGGCTTCAGGAGATGTAAGAGCACAATAAGGGACAAAGTAGCTGGGAGCATCCAAGAGGCAGGAGAGAACAACGCAGAAGAAGCCAAAGGTCCTTTTAAGGGCCACTCACATGTTCTTCCAGATGTGTAATGATGGGCAGCATCTTGTTTGCCAGGTCTGATGAACGGCGTGTTTCTGCTAACATAGCTCACAGAATGACAAGGAAGCTCATCTTCCTGAGTAATTTGGTTTAGTGCTCCTTACCAAGTGCTTAGACCCATCTACAGCCATAAAGTGGTACAGTAAATGATGAAACCCATCAGCTCTTCAATAGGCAGGACTGATCTCCAGGCTCCTAGACTTTGGGCTCAATGCCACCCTCTGCCACTGAATCTCAGCCTATGCAGCTGTGTCGACTGGCAGCACCACTTCCTCCACGCCAGTCCTCAAAACAAACACCTGTAGGGTCGTGCGCTGTGCCCTCTGCTATCACTGAGTGGTCAGAGAGCTCCAACTCCGACTTCCGATGTCACGTTCCACGACTTTTTGTCATAGGGTTTGTCAGATTTGACGACTGCGGTCGCTGATCTCGTTGTTGCAACACGTCAAATTATGCAAACCGGAAATCGCAGCCCACATCACATTTACTCTCCAGCTCAGTTGTGCTCCACCCACTTCGTTTCCGACAGCCAATCGCATGTTGCCTGATGGAGCGGCACTTTATGAAGGGTTAACAGGTGCAGTGGGTTCAGCAGCAGTCTCTGTCTGCAAGAGCGGCATTGGGGGTGGCAAGTGGGGCGACCGCCTCTGGTCCTGCGCCTAAGGGGGTCCCGCTTTTGAGGTCCGCGTGTCGCATTTGAGCAGATTTTTAAGTTATATTTTCCAGTATATATATATATATATATTTGAGACGCTTCATTATATCGTTATATTTTGATAAAATCCGCGTGTTATCTTCCACAAATATAGCTAAATACTATAATGAGAAAATCCAGTGTATGTTAACATTATTTTTATTAAATTCGCACACACGTTTATACAGGCCACACATACCGGTAACAGCCTTTGACGTGGGGTTGGTCAGCCGTACACCCCGCACACCCTTAAGGCCGCCTCTGTCTGTCTGCAGAATATTTCTTTTTTCCATTCTGTTATGGCCATAAAACACAAGGGTGCTGCTCTTGGTCTTTCTTGAGGTAGGTGGTCTCTCCCCAGCTCTGATGATCTGGATGGGTGGTGCTGCTTTTCTGCGGGATTCCAGCTTCTTACTGATCTTCTGCTCCAGGAGATTCATTAGAGAGCAACTTGTATGTCCCTTGGCTGAGTACAGTGTTGCAGTGGTCAAGGGTGGGTGTCACAAATTACAACAATCTGGATGAGAACAGGCCATTCAGGCCAACAAAGCTCGCCAGTCCTATCCACTTATTTTAGTTTCTTTCTTTCTTTCAGTTATTATTACACAGGTCAGAGTACAGAAGGAATCCAACTAGGCTACTACTTCCAATGATCAACCCACTAGATCAGGGGTCGGCAACCTTTCAGCTTATGTTACAATGTCATTCCACGTGCCAACATCATTCTACCAATTCCGTTTTATTAGTACCAGAATTGGTCTGGTTATAATGGGCTTTGAATGTATATACCTTTGAAGCCCACTATAACCAGATCTTACATTATTGCTCATTCAGTATTTTAAAATACATAGGATCATATGATAGCGGCACGGTGGTGCAGTGGGTAGCACTGCTGCCTCACAGTTAGGAGACCCGGGTTCGCTTCCCGGGTCCTCCCTGCGTGGAGTCTGCATGTTCTCCCCGTGTCTGTGTGGGTTTCCTCCCACCGTCCAAAGACATGCAGGTTAGGTGGATTGGCGATCCTAAATTGTCCTTGGTGTGTGTGCCCTGTGGTGGGCTGGCGCCCTGCCCGGGGTTTGTTTCCTGCCTTACGTCCTGTGTTGGCTGGGATTGGCTCCAGCAGATCCCCGTGACCCTGTAGTTAGGATATAGCAGGTTAGATAATGGATGGATGGATAGGATCCTATGTGAAAAGAATGTTTTGTCATTTTTTTTATAACTACATTCGGTGGCTTTATTTTTGGTTCCAGCTATTTGACTAAAATAAGTAGTGTGTTTCTTAAAGCCAGAAATGGCCCTCTTATAGCTTCATTTTTCTCATCAGAGTTTTTAAACATGAACTAAGTGTCTTTGCACACCTGACGTAGGACACCTTCATGGCATAACACACATAGCCTACAGCCTGATCCTTTTGTTGTACAAATCCATATTCATTCGTCCAAGAGTCTTGAAAAGAGCGCACGTCAAGTTTTTGTCTTTTATGAGTCATATTAGGGCAGTATATTACTTAATAATAACGAGGTTTGTTTGCACTGAACACGTGGTTTTCATTTATATGTGAGTCGCGTATACATGACGTGTGTGCTATACTCTTCTTATAAAATACGCCACCGTGGCTGTCCGTTTGTCTGTCCAGGATTTTAAATCACGTGTAGCTCGCAAACCGTTTGAACTATTGACCTGAAATTGGGTGCACATACACTACGTGACGTCTACTGTCCACTTTCTATAAGAGTTTTCTCAGAGTTCCCTTGAGAGAGCCACCTAAGAGAGCCAGAGAGAGAACCTTCAGGATGGTGCGGCAAGTTTTAAGGAAATGTACTGTATATCTTCTCCTGATTGGATTAGAGCTGCTTCCAGTTACAAAATCAGTGTCTCCTCATAGGCGAGTTTTTCTGTCCGTCAGAGTTACATTTCACACCTTCTGGCTCAAGAAGTTTGCTTGTCCTCTGCAAAAAATGTCAGTTCAACTCTGATTTACACCTTTGTTATCAGGTGAAGTACAAGCAGGTCCTGATATGAAGAGTGGAGTCACTTACTTTTGGAATGTAAATCTGATGCCTTACAGGCCTGGTGTGTTACTAATGCCTAGCAGAAAGGGCAATGCCCACTTGGTCCCACAGCTCTCAAGAAAAGCAAATCACAAGGTTCATTGCTCTTCTTCTTGCTGTACATTGTCGTCCATAGGCAAATGTACAATTACCCCTCATATTGTTTTCACTTTTTTATGCATTTGCCAATTTCCAGACTGGAAGATGAATGGAAATGCGTTTTAGGAAATATGTAATGCAGCGGGGCAAGACAAGATAGAAACCTTGGGATGATAACTGGCAGCACACCCCTTGGAACAAAAAATGTAGAAAAGGCAATGAAAATGAAGCACTTCAATGTGCTGTTTTAAGCAGAAAATAGTCCTCTTAGTCAGACGTTGCGATACAAATCAGCAGAGAAGTCAGGTACACCTCAGAATGCGACGCCATCTTCTATTGTCACCCTGCCTTTATATTGCGCAGACCAGTAGGGGCGGGGCTTCTTTCAGCCCAGTACCATCAAGGGGCGGAGTCTCAAGACTGTGACATTAAAAGGTGACAAGTCCATTAGCAGCAATGCCCCCTCTTATCCCGGGGTGGTACTATTTACTGAATATACTCGCGTATAAGTAGGGTCCTGAAAACTGAAAAATCGATCATAAAATCAGACCCCGACCATTCAAAAATACGACACAATTTTTTTTTAAACTTCTTGCCTCCTCCGATCTCACACCAGTTTCTCAGATGCATCGAATTTTGTTGCAGCAGTGCAGTTACCAATTTCTTTTGCCACTTCAATGACTTTTAATTGAAAACCAGCTTCATATTTTCTTCTGATCAAACACTCCATCATAGATAAGGGATGCTCTTATGATAAAGGAGTATGAGGGTGTGAGATACAGAAAACACAAAACAGTGCAAACGTCACTTCGGAATAGTTTGGGTATCACCGTGTGGTCACGTAGGCACAATACATAGGTAATAAAAGGCCGTATGCCCCGTGGTTACTCTCTCAGGTGGGCGCTAGCATATCATAAGCTCTTGGACCAATAGCGGGAGTTTTCCACATTCGGCTTACACAACCAACGTTATAAAATACCGGAAATTATACAGTAAAATCAAACTTTGACTTATCCTGAGAGAACTTAAACGCGAGTATATACGGTACTTTAGGTGAACCCACGAGGTTACCTTCTGACGCGCATGCATGACGGTAGTTACAAAACTGGCCAATCAGAGTTGTAGGGGTCTGCGTTGTGTTTGCATTGATGTGACATGCACAGACATTTTTGAGGAGGTGCGCATCAGGCGATGCCATAGGCTACATGGGTGAATGTGGACTTACAGTGTCAGCTCGACGCAGAAAGATAAATCAGCCTTTAGGTTCAAAGGGACCCCCACTCAGAAAAGGACATGCACTGTTTGTGTTGCCTGATAAAATGAAGTCAAACATACTGAGAATATAAAACAGACAAGCAGGTCTGGTTACTGGGGGAGAGATTGTTCAACTAGGACAAAGTGGAGGGGCTTTGACTGCCAACTAGCAGATGAAACATAATCATCATAGCGGGTGGGTTTGATCTTTCATCAAAGCAAAAACAAAATCCTAAAGTCGTACTCGTTTAATCCTGCCAATAATTCATTCCCCAGAAAATTTATTCAAAAGCATACAACAATCCAATCTCAGATGTTCACCTGTATGATTGATTTGCAATTTTTCTTTCAATTTTTGTGCCGTTGCTGAAGTGTTTTCTGAAAATATGAGTACAGTTTGGGTTTCCTTTAACCCCAGGGTCCTGAATTTGATATCAGTTTGCATGCAGAAAGTCCTGTTAAGAAGCGGAGTTATTGTACCACCTTTTACTGTGACACCAATTTGTTTATAGTGGGCACTGCCATTTTGTGGAGTCATTGTTGCCACATTAAGAAATAATTAACCAGAGAGTACACAGATGGAGACATAACGGGTCACACAGAACTCTTCTTATTTATCTGAGTTTGTGGAGTGAAAACAAACAGATTGGCGTGTTGTACTTTACCCAGTTTTCCTGGAAAAGCAATCCTTGCAAGTGCAGTTTTGACTAGGATCTAGAGTGCTGATTTTTGGCTTAACGACTGCATTTTTGACCTGCTGACAGTCCAGAGTTTTAACTAATAAGACACATCAGGGACTGACGTAGTTGGAAAGGCCTGAGCAGAACACAACCTGACTTGATCTGGTAAGTTCTGTTCGATTCACTAATCATGGCGCCGGGCTGCATGTTGATTACGACATGCAGGTGCTGCACAAATGTGACGACAATCACCCGACAAACCAATGAACAGCAAAGATGTGTGTGCTGTGACAGCCATCACTTACCAACACTAGAGGAAAAGGGGCATGGCCAAGGAGAAAGCACCAATCACGTACAGTCTGTGAGCTGGCCAATCACAGGTCAAAACAGAAACGGGACAAATGAAGAATATTTGGGACACCAGACGCGTCGTCCCGTTTAATTCCCTGCTTATCTTCTTCAAACTTAAACAAGTGCCTTCTGGCAAAAACTAACATAATCCCGTAGGGGCAAAACACAAAAGAAAATGAGAGCTCAGGTTTAGCCATCACAACAAATAAGAGGTCTCCTGTAGACTTCTGACTTGTCAGGAATCAGCTCCAAAAAAAGACAAATTAGTGGAGGCAGCCGGTCTTTTTATAACAGGAGGATTGGAGGGGGCGGAGATAATTTCTCTCACTGGGTGGGTTCTCGGAGCTGCGGGGGAAAAAAAGGTGATGACACAGTTAGCTACAGTGCCCCCTCTCACACTGGCGGGCTATCACCAACCTCGAATGAGCCAGCAAGGCGATCCTCGGACACGTGTGCGCGACAAGACATATGAAAAAGTAAGTGCACCCCATGAAAAGCATTTTTTTTTTAACATATGTGGACATATCAGGAGTTGATCTTCATTTAAACAGGACCTGTGGAGGCAATACAATACAATACAATACAGTACAGTAATCCCTCCTCGATCGCGGGGGTTGCGTTCCAGAACCCCCCGCGATAGGTGAAAATCCGCGAAGTAGAAACCATATGTTTGTATGGTTATTTTTATATATTTTAAGCCCTTAGAAACTCTCCCACACTGTTTATAAATATTCTCCGCACAGTTATATAGTAAACCCTCGTTTATAGCGGTTAATCCGCTCCAGACAGATAAATGAATTTCCACGAAGTAGGATTCTTTATTTATAAATCTAATATTTTCGCAGTTAGAGCATAGAAAACCTGTTTACGACCTTCTAAATACGTTAACATTATTAGAGCCCTCTAGACATGAAATAACACCCTTTAGTCAAAAGTTTAAACTGTGCTCCATGACAAGACAGAGATGACAGTTCTGTCTCACAATTAAAAGCATGCAAACATATCTTCCTCTTCAAAGGAGTGCGCATCAGGAGCAGAGAATATCAGAGAGAGTGAGAAAAGCAAACAATCAAAAATCAATAGGGCTGTTGGGCTGTTAAGTGGAAGCACCGCGATAAAGCGGCCGCAATGAAGGGATCAATGTGAAGGTAGTCTTTCAGCATTTTTTAGAGGAGCGTCCGTATCTTCTAAGCAAACAGCCCCTCTGCTCACACCCCCTCCGTCAGGAGCAGAGAATGTCAGAGAGAGTGAGAGAGACAGAGAAAAGCAAACAATCAAAAATCAATACGGGCTGTTAGAGCTTTTAAGTGTGCGAAGCACCGCGCGGGAAGCATATCTTATATCATTGAGGAGTTTTATTTAATACATAATACGTGCTCTGATTAGGTAGCTTCTCAGCCATCCGCCAATAGCGTCCTTTGTATGAAATCAACTGGGCAAACAAACTGAGGAAGCATGTACCATAAATTAAAAGACCCATTGTCCGCAGAAATCCGCGAACCAGCGAAAAATCCGGATATATATTTAGATATGCTTACATTTCAAATCCGTGATGGAGTGAAGCCGCGAAAATCGAAGCGCGATATAGCGAGGAATCACTGTACAATACAATTTATTTTTGCCCAAAATCACACAAGGAGGGCCACAATGGCCTTTAACAGGCCCTGCCTCTTGACAGCCCCCCAGCTTTGACTCTCTAAGAAGACAAGGAAAAACTCCTAAAAACCCTTGTAGGGAAAAAATGGAAGAAACCTTGGGAAAGGCAGTTCAAAGAGGGACCCCTTTCCCGGTTGGCTGGGTGTGCAGTGGGTGTCAAAAAGAAGGGGGTCAATACAATACAATAGACAGAACAGAACAAAACACAAGTGATCCTCAATACAATATAATAGTAAAATAAAAATATTACAAATAGAGAGCAGAATTCAACATATGATATCCCATAATACGATTTCGATTTGTTCAGAGTCCTGAAGACCTCAGCCATCAAGCTGCCTCCCCCTATTGGCCATTCCACAGCTGAATCAGTGCTGGGCCAGCCAATCTGATGAAAGGACCCCTCTACTCGATGATTCCTGCAATCCTCCATCAGAGATGACTTTACCTTAGGTAGGCAAAACAACTTGGCAGGTGGGCAGTGGCACCAAGTGCCACATTTGAGTACTGAGAAGAGAAACAGAATAGGTGAGGGTTAGTAACAAATTATAACTATCCTGTTACTTGTGTTTTAGTGCTAATGACTAACAACAGAGATGCAGTCTGTACAGTTAATCAGCAGCTCTAGTCAGGGTGTGCTAAACTGAAGTAGTGAGCCTTCAGCTGGGATTTGAAAGCTGAGACTGAAGGGGCATCTCTTATAGTAGCAGGCAGACCACTTCACAGTTTAGGGGTCCCCTGTAACTAAAAGCTCCAACTGTTATTGTATTAATCCTTGGAATCATAAGCAGACCGACATCTTGAGATCTTAATGTACGTTCTGTTTGTAAGTCATGTTGAGTTCAGACAAGTAAGCTGGACCTCAGCCATTTAAGGCTTTATATGTTAAAAGGAGGATTTTGAAATCTGCCCTAAACTTAACCGGGAGCCAATGTGAGGATTTAAGAACTGGAGTTATTTAAGAACAAGGATAAAGGGGACATCGTTAAAAAATAAACTGCAATCAAAATTATTGCAATAATTTATTTCCTTCTGCAGAAAAAGTAAGCCCACCCTTGGCTCTACTAGCTGGTATTGTGCCCTCAAGTCGGCAATTTCCTATAACTGTCTAGCACTCGTCCATGCCGAATTCATTTAGCTGTGTGATGTTTCAGAGGGTGTCATGCATGTACAGCCTGTTTTAGATCCCCCCACATCATCTCCAGAACTTTCTATTTCCTTCTTTTCACCCATTCTTTGGTGCAGTTCCTGGTGTATTTATGGCCATTGTCATGTGGCAAGGTTAGCCTTTGGCTGAGCTTCATTCCTTTAATGGATGGTCTCACATTATTCTCAGGCACACTCTGGTACAATGAAGAATCCAAATGGGTTTCCTTGATAGTGAGCTGCTCAGGACCTGATACAACAAAGCAACCCCATATCAGGACATTTCCACCAACAGGCTTTACAGATGATATCAGGTTCTTTTGGTCAAATGATTCATTTGGTTTTCATGCATGTCTTCTGGTTCTGTGGCCAAATAACTCTATCTTTGCCTCGTCTGTCCAGACCTCATTGTTCCTGAAGTCCTGGTCATTGCCTAGGTGTTCATAATCAGGCCTTGATGTTCTTTCTGGTTTGCTCCTGGCACACCTTCCATTTAAATAAAATTTGTGTGTCCTCTTTCTAATGATAGACTAACGTCCCTTGACATCAACGGCGGCCATCACTACCTGAAGGTCCCACGATGAATTGTTGGGGTTGTTTGAGATTTCTTTCAACATCTTCTTTTCTGCTCTTGTGCGGTGATTTGAAGTCATCTCCACTTGATTTCCAGCTGTCTGGAGACCTTTATAAATACCACTCTGTGGCACAGTGCCATGTGTGTGCATGTTTCATTCCTGCTTTATTTGTTCAATGACATTTAATGTTATCCATTTTCTACTTTCTACCATTTTTTTTTAATATAGCTTTTCAGACGAGATGATACATTTTACTGACTTCCTAACTCCTGTCACACATGTGGGCTTAGGAGGAAGCTGAATGGACCAAATGAGGGTAACTCCACGCCAGGCCAGCGGGTGGTGGAGTGCACTAAACCTTCCTCTGTTATCTCTGCAAACCAAATACACGAAATTCTGTCTGATTCAGCCTTGACAACTTCAATTCCAGTTCCGAAATTAATGATATCAAGTCCTTCAACGCCACCATCTTTGGCTTAACAGTTCATTTCAATCTGGAACTCCAGCTAATGCTCATCAGTGCCAATTATCATACCCTTTTATGGTACGACAATATACGGGTGGCTGCCCCAAACCCTTTAGTGTGTGTCGAGGCTGGTTCTTTCACACTCGTCTGACCATCAAGCCGACCATGCTGGTGGGCACTGCAGCAGTCTTCTCCAGGGTCCTTCACATGACCCCCCCATCTCTCTCTTTCTTTTCTTCCTCCCTCTCTTCTTCCTCAAGGCATATTCTTTCTAGAGGCCCTCAAAGAACTCTTTCGATCTCGGCATGGTGATGCCACACGCTTCAAAGCAAACTATCTATCTGAGGTTTGAATAAGAATCCTTATCCTCTCTGATGAGGGTCTGATAACAGACACCCGATTCTAATTTGAGGGAGTGAAGAATAAGGGTGGATTTTTATCCATATGCACAATTTTCATTTATGTTTGTTTAAATTATATAATGAACTACCAAATGTAAACCTGACATGATGCTTGCTCTGTGATATCCGCTTTATCTATAGACCCTCTGGAAATGAAGATCAAATCCTTATATGTCCACATATGTTAAAAAAGGAAAAAACATTTCAGAGGACGTTTACTTTTTCATAGGACATTAAAATAAATTTAATTTTTATTGCAACTCTAACTCAAAGTTAGGGTCCTGCGATGTACAACTGCATGTCTTGTCACAAAAGATTTAGTCAGGACAAAGATCTTGAGGATTTGATGGCTCAGATGGCACCTCATAAAGAAGGGGATCATCACGTGGGCACCAGCCCAAGTTCAGGGTCCAGATAGCACAGCAGCAATGGGGGTCATTTTTGAACCTTAACCTTATCTCGGGTATATTATGTCGTTTCCTGAAGATTCCTCGGCAGCTAAAGAGGGTGCCTTCATCCTCCTCATCCTCCTCAGATTTGTCCCAGAGTCACTGTGTGGGAGGCCGTGTTTGAGGAGCATTCTGGCCAAGCCACCTGGAGGAGGCTGAGCCACCACTCTGTGGCACGGTGCCATGTGTGTGTATGCTTCATTCCTGCTTTATTTGTTCAATGACATTTAAATTTGTTTATTTTCTGCTTTCTACCAGCATTTTTTTTTTTTTTTTTTTAATAAACAGAAGAGATGATATGTTTTACTGGCTGAGTGGTTGCGCTCTTGAGAGGACTTCTCAACATCTCTGACCATCAAGAGGCTACCAGATTTTAGAGCTGACCCTGCTGGTGGGTACTGCAGCTGTCTTCCCCGGGGTCCTTCACATGACTCCTCTCTCTCTCTCTCTCTTTTCTTCCTCCCTCTCTTCTTCCTCAAGGCTTTCAGCTGAACAGATCCAGCGGGCATGTTCGCCAGACCAGCAAGAAGCCTTAAATCTGTCGATCAGCCCACGAAGCTCAGAACTACCACCCACAAGCCACCTGGGTCTCAGCGCTCTGCGGGCGCCGAGTGAGTCAACACCTGAACCTGCCCGTCCCACAGACCTATTTTTAGGAAGTAGGCGGGTGCATCATTGGCAGGCCTTGATGAAACGGCCAGAGGACTTGGTGGACGGTAACCCTACAGGTGGGACCTACAAATATCCTAAAGGCAAAGAGCAGGATTGAAGAACTCGGACATCCTTCACAGCTGCTCTTCTCCCTCCTCCATTCAGGACCATCAGCCCTCGCACTTAGAGACCGATGGACAGTTTTCACCTACAGGTCATCATACTATTGAATGGCCACTCACGTTAACAACCACATGAGCGCTTCTTCTGTACTGTGTCTTTGATTCAATCTCGTGCTAATGTCTGATGTTGCAGTGCATTACTGTCAAAAGTTGCTCTGCTTGAGTGAAAATAGCAAAGATTGAATTTTAAAGGTCAGGAGATGTTAGGTCACCGATAGTCAAAGATATAGGAACCGAGAAACTAAAACCAAAATGGTGTGAGTTTAAAGAAGTTAAATAGCAAACAGTCATGAAGGTCTTTAAGTACTGAATCCAGAATCCACCTTAATTAAAGGATACATGTTTGAGTGTCCCTGCAGTGGGCTGGCGTCCTACCCGAGGTTTGTTTCCTGCCTTGCGCCCTGTGTTGGCTGGGATTGGCTCCAGCAGACCCCTGTGACCCTGTAGTTAGGATATAGCAGGTTGGATAATGGATGGATGTTTGAGTGACTGTCTCTGTGTCCAAAAGATGGCACATCACAAACACTTTTAGCAATAAAATGCACTGCATTTTTCATTCCAACAGATGGTGCAGCACACACATTAACACTGCTTTTATGAATCTCATACCAAATGGCATATAACAGAGACATAGGCATTACATGATGCACTGCAAATGCTAATGCCAAGGTCTACAGTATGTTGATTACTTACATTTCAACTCATCTTAGACTGGTAGCCCACCTAGTCTTCCAAAATGAGGGTAGCAATCCACCATCTTAAATACCCTTTGGGTGAAGACATGGTGAGTCAAAGAGTGCCGATGTTCTTCTCCCAAAGATTTGTAATTTTTTAATATCATTTTGGTATTTGTGCAGTCATTTATGTGTTATCAAGGTTTAAAGGGATGAGCAGGAGAGGAAACATTAGACAAGAGGAGAATCGAACCCAGAAAAGCCGTCCTGTCATTCAAGTCAAGCAAATCAAGAAATCGTACTGAAGAAAATCAAAGCAAAAGTCAGGAACCAGATAGTCAGAACACCAAAAGTAATGGGTGCATGAAGGTTGTTTTTAATTTGAGTATCCGAAAGCTTGGATGATGACGTGGCACTTTTTAGATTGTCGCGTCGATTACTTTAATTACATTCTTTTCCAGAGATGCCTTCCATAGAAACTGACACTGCATTGTAATGAGGCGACTCAACATAGAGGAGGCCAGAAATAAAATAAACAAATGAAACGGCGACAGAAACAACACAACTATTTTTAATAATAACTACAAACGATAATAAAAAATAAGTGCAGATAATCTTAACCAATTATACTTTTTTGAAAATTTCTATTAATTCTTGTCAACTTGTACCAATCCCGGAATGATACAACTATACAATAAAAAAATAATAATAATAATAATAATAAAGAAAAGGGGCAACCAACACTATTTTCCTACATTATTCCCCTGGCATCCTGATCAGGATGCCTCCTGGACGCCTCCCTGGTGAGTTGTTCCAGGCACGACCAACCGGGAGGAGGCCTCGGGGAAGACCCAGGACACGCTGGAGGGACTATGTCTCCCGGCTGGCCTGGGAACGCCTTGGGATTCTCCCGGAAGAGCTGGAAGAAGTGGCTGGGAAGAGGAAAGTCTGGGACTCTCTCTTAGGCTGCTGCCCCCGCGACCCGACCCCGGATAAGCGGAAGAGGATGGATGGATGGATATTCCCCTGGCCAAAACTATAAACTGTTCTGAGGAGACATTGTACTGTGAGCATGCGAGAAAAAACTTGGACTTGATTTGACAAGATTGGGTCATGTGACTCAAAGTCGGTCAACGCAGTGTAGGAAAGTAAAGAGAATTTTAACTTCTGCCCAGGCAAGAATGTCAAATTCATGTAGAAAATCCGTGAGAGGGGATTGTTTCATGGCCCACCCAAGGATGCCAAATAAATATTCTAAATGGTGTATGGATGTGAGAAAAAGGATTGATTGATTGATTGATTGATTGATTGATTGATTGATTGATTGATTGATTGATGTTAATTAACCAGTTAATACATTTTCAGTGGTGCTTTGGAAAGTAGCAGTAATTCATGAAATCGTTAGCTAAGATAGATAGATAGATAGATAGATAGATAGATAGATAGATAGAAAGGCACTATATAATAGATAGATAGATAGATAGTGTGGTCCCCGGCCAGGGCTGGAGCCCGGCCGGGACGCCCAGGAGGACGTGAGGAGGGCTTGTGCCTCCTCCAGACCGCGAGGGGGCGTCCGTCCTGGTTCTGTTGGGGACCACGGGTCGAGGGCATGGAAGCCCTACCCTGTAGGGGCCCGTGGTCACCGCCAGGCAGCGCCCCGATGCCGGTTTATCCCATCTGGTCCTCGGCCGGGGCTGGAGCCCGGTCGGGACGCCTTGGAGGACCGGAGGAGGGCGTGTGCCTCCTCCAGACCGAGTGGGGGCGTCCGTCCTGGTTATGCAGGGGGCCTCGGGTACAGGGCTTGGAAGCCCAGCCCTGCAGGGACCCGTGGCCACCAGTGCCTAATTATCCCGAGAGCCCGACACTTCCGCCACACCAGGAAGTGCCGGGGGGAAGACGACTGGGGATGCACGGACGGCTTCCGGGTGCACAGCCGGCACTTCCGCCACACAGGGGTGTGGCCAACGTCAGGTGCCGGGAAGCAGCTGGAGCTTGTCCGGGTCCCCATAAAAGGGGCCGCCTCTCTCCAGTCAGGAGGTGGAAGTCGGGAGGAAGCAGACTGAGCTGGAGAGAGAGGACGGGAGGTGGCCAGGAAGGCAAAAGGACTGTGAGCCCTGGACTTTGGGGAAATCGGTGCTGGAGGCACTGGGGTTGTGAGTGCACGTGACATTTGTATATATTTGTAAAATAAACAGTGTGTTGGGTGAGAAAATGTTGTCCGTCTGTCTGTGCCGGGGCCAGCGTTCACAATAGATAGATAGATAGATAGATATGAAAGGCACGATATGATAGATAGATAGATAGATAGAAAGGCACTATATGATAGATAGATAG
>JANRMT010062789.1:24487978-24510829 GCA_026402145.1 Polypterus bichir lapradei | reverse complement strand
AAGGCACTATATGATAGATAGATAGATAGATAGATAGATAGATAGATGTTAAAGGCACTATATGATAGATAGATAGATAGATGTTAAAGGCACTATATGATAGATAGATAGATAGATAGATAGATAGATTTATGTCAATGTAACTGAAGCTCTCTTGTTTTAAGAAACAGAATAATAAACACAAACAACTCTGATGACTGCGTGTAAATCAACACACAAGACAGGACACAAGACGGACGAGATGGGCTAACGTGTCACAGAAGAGGCTAGTCAGAGGTCTAATTTCTCTTGGCATGGTAATCAGTTTTATGAGGTTGTAAGCACAGTGTCCAACATCAGGGGGGAGTTGTGTGTTGTTGCTCCGGTTCAAGTGGAGGACTCATTTGTGGTCCTTTGTTAACTGTGTGCTGTGTTGCTGCCTTCCTTATCTCACTCTTTGCTGTGCCGTCTGCAACTTCATAGGTAACAGCATTACTCCCTCTGGAATACGTCCACACTGTTAGCCAGTCAGTCAGTTTAGGGTCACAGGGGTCTGCCGGAGCCAATCCCAGCCAACACAGGCCACAAGGCAGGAAACAAACCCCGGGCAGGGCGCCAGCCCACCACAGGGCACATGCACCCACACACCAAGCACACACCAGGGACAATTTAGGATCACCAATGCACCTAACCTGCATGTCTTTGGACTGTGAGAGGAAACCCATGCAGACATGGGGAGAACATACAAACCCAGGTCTCCTTACTGCGACTCAGTAGCACTACCACTGCGCCACCGTGCTGCCCAATCCACACTGTATTTTCATTTAAAAACTTTCTAAGTTGGAAGGAAGGAAGATGTAAGGGACAAAGTGAAAGACACCAAAGTAGCCCCCCTCATCAAACTGCACAAAGACCAGACAGTTCAGATGGATCCCCATTCCACAGAGTCAATGAACAGAACATTATCCTTAAATGCAAGAAATTGGTACAAAAAATACGATTAATTTGTCATGCATATATAAATAATACTTCACAAATACCAATTCAAAAATCTTTTTTACAAATACAAAACCTCAACCATACTCTTCCAACCATTTTCCTTATTTCCTGCTACTAATTCGGCCTCTGAACGTTTTTCTGTTTATGTCTGTTGTGGTGGACGACTGGGGCTCATGCCCGGCTGGGACGCCCCTGTGATGGAAGGACCAGGGAAAAGGACAGGGTCATGGCAATACCTCCCCCAGAAAACAAGAGGGTGATCCCCCTAGATTGCATTGGGGCCACGGGTTTGGAGCTTAGAAACTCAACCCTGCTGGGCACCTGGAAGTGTTGCCAGATGAGGAGCCGGATACACCTGAAGCACTTCTGGGTGCCCATGCAGCACTTCTGTCACACCCAGGTGCCAGTGCACTGCAGTCCACTTGACATCTCTGCACAGACTTTAAGATGGAGCTCTACTACTTCTGACTACATCCCATTAGATTATAGCTTGCTAATATTTTTTGCCACTTGTTCATCACAGGGCACATTCACACACACACACACACACACACAGTTACCCTAACACCCTAATCCTGGGAATTAAAGTGCAGACTTAATATGTAAAAAATCGCTGGGCTGGAATGTGCACCAGAAGTGCTAACTACACATAAACCTCCCATGAACACCTCATCCTCAAACTGCTGCCACACCCACCAGCTTCTGCTATTCGCCCAGTAATTACTAGTGATCTCCGCCCAGCCTGACAAGCCACACCCCTCTCGTTAGGCATCTGCTCGGGGCCAAAACTTCAGTTTGTGATCATCCTAGAGTACCAGGGTGTTTTATCATGTTAGCCATTATGAATGTAGTGAGAAGTCAAGCAAGATGACCCCTTTTATTGGCTAACTAAAAAGATTACGATAAGCAGGCTTTGGAGGCAACTCAGACCCCTTCTTCAGCCAAGTTTGTGATTACATCTTACCTGAAGAAGAGGCCTGAGTTGCCTCGAAAGCCTGCATATTGTAATCTTTTTAGTTAGCCAATAAAAGGGGTCATCTTGCTTGATCATCCAAAATATATTTAAATGCTGTTGGACCTTCATATGATCAGATAATTAAGTTTCATAAGCTTGGGTATTAGTTACAGCAGCAGGCATCCAAGTCAAATTTTAAAATGCAGAACCCTGGTGGCCCCGATGCAGAACCCCACTAACCTGTAGATGTTTAAGTGGATGCAACATGCATGCTCTTCAAACCGCTGCACCCCTTTGCCTGGCACTTTTCCATCTGTGCCAGCCTTGACTAACAGCTGAGCAATCTCTGCATTTTACTCTCTGGTTCCAGTATCTTCAAACTGACACCTTAACATGGACCTACAAATCAAAATGTTTAATGAAAAATGTACTTATGAAACCAGTGTTTCTATTGTTAATTTAATAATGGTAGTTTTGTTGTGCCAATTCACTGCTGTACGTATCATCCTTCCTCTGGTCTGCAACAATATACTGATGGTCACATCTAAGTTCCCAGGTGGTATGTGCCCATTGGCACGAATTTAATGCATCTATCTTCCTATCCAGAACAAGGTCTTAGTAAAGTTGGAGTCTAGCCCAGTAAGCATCGATCACAAGGCAGGAATAATCCCGCGCCAGACCAGTGCAGAATGAACACACCCAGATGCACACACACACTTGAGGCCATCTAAGCAACATGTCTTTGGCGTGTGTGAGGAGACCCACATGCACACAGGGAGAACATGCAGACTCAGGACTTGAGCCCAGGACTGCTTATTACGAGGCAGTAGCACTACCACCAGCCCAACAATGCCACCCTGCAGGAATTCCAAATCTCATTCTATCTGCAATGCCATGCCCATGCTACCGGCATCCCCTATAGTACCTGCTCTGGTGCCCAGTTCTAGGCCATTCTACTTTAAATCTCCCCACCGGCAGCCCCGTTTTAAATGTCCACGCCCAGTTTTCGAAGCGTTATACCCGCCTCTTTTAGGTCACGCCCACATACACGCCCGTTTCCCATCCTGGCACCTGCACTCATCGCGTATTATTCAACAGGTGGCTCTGATAGCCTCATGCCGTACTACCACTTTTTATTTATTTATTTATTTATTTACTTATTTATTTATTATTACGGAAGGCTTTTCTTTAATGCTTTTAGTGCGACTGGCGTTCTGCCAATTAAATTTAACAACCTCAGATGCCACTCCGATTAAGACCATTTTTTTTTTAATGCCACCAAACGAGAATGTTCCCCAATTAAAGAGAAAATTAGATTCAGCCACCGCACTGTCTAGGGATGCAACCTTTTTTTCGCTCTCCGTTATATCATTTTCTTACCTGATAATTGGCACCTTTTTTCTCTTTGCATGTCTTTAAATGTTTAACAGTAATTATTAGAAACAGTATGACAGCAAGGCTGCTTATCTATCGGATACGTTTGTGGAGAAACAAAAGCTCGGTTTAAATTAAAAAGCTCAAACCGGTTCATTACGAGGCTTTAGCGGACCGGCGCTTCGCACTTAATTAAACCCCGTAGCGGAGGCAGCGGCGCCACAGGCGCAAAAATGTGCTTTTTTTCCTTTGCAGAGAGCTTTGACAACAAGTCGCGCTTTCTAGAAACACAGCACATCAAGATATTAAAAAAAAAAAAAATGCAGCCCACCATCTCGCCACTAGTCCCCCGCCGCCATGATAGAATTAGATTCATTTTACTCGCTGTGGAAAAAAAATTACAAATTAAATATGGATTGATTGATGTCCCTTTCATTTTATAAAGCGCCTTTTCGTTACATCTATAGTACTACACAGTAATAGAGAATGTGCATCGATCGAACTCATCCTCCATCTTCCAAACCCACTTATCTAAGGGCAAGGTCGCGGGGCAGCTGGAGCCAACCTGGGCAGTCATCGGCCGCGAGGCAGGAGCAGCACTTGGACAAGGCGAGCACACGCGTGCCAGTTGAACAAGGCCAGTTCGCTTATTCTGCATGTCTTTGGACTGTGGGAGGTAATGCACGGGGAGAACATGCAAACTCCACGCAGGAAACACCCGTGACGTGACCCCAGTTCTCCTTAATGCGAGTCAACAGTGCCCCCAAACGATCGGACCCTGTGATAGAAAATTATAATTAATGTTTTAATGTTTTGCATTTTTATTGCATTTTACTGACAGATTTTATACTGAACTGGGTTTTCGCCTGCCCCGTGGAAGCGCCACATTGCGCAATATAAAAAAAAAATGATGGACCGATTTGATTTTATAAAGCGCATACAGAAACATCCACTAAGAATGACCATCGAGCGTTTTGGTCACAAATAACTATTAAAATTCACTTTAAAGACCATCCGGACACTCTAGAAAGTCTTTCTGTCCATCCAACTGTTTGGGGTCACCAGGAGTTGCAGGTGGCCATCACAGCAGCAATGGGCATCGAGAACAGTTCAGCGGTTTCGCATTGAGGACTACTTATAGGAGCTAACCGACCTAACTTGTCTGGGACGAGGGAGGACAACCAGAAGAAAACCAAACTCACATACCCACAGGGAGAACGTACACACTCCGCACAGATCGGAGCCCGGGGCTGTAAAATTGCGATTCGTCCCTCTTTGCCCCACCGCAGGTGGTTAAACATATAAATATTATCAACGTGGAACACTTGGCATCATCATTAGGTGCGCAGTTTACGAACTCCTGAGATGGCATTGAAAAGGTGGGACGAAGAGCAGACGGAGAAGAGCTAAACATCTCGGCTTCGTGCCGCTTAAAGGCTCCAAAGTCTGATCGTATTAGAAAAGATTTCCGTTTTGGGTTATCACAGGGACAGAGTCCTGGACGGGATGTCAGCCGCTGTAGGTGCTTGTTAACTCACATTGGCCATCTAACACACACTGAAATCGGATGAGGATTTAACCCAAAATGCCACGAGAATAGCCGTACACGCAGTACAGTGACCAAACTAGGGATGGAGTTCAGTCGTTTGGAGTAAGACGGACATTAAACGTCGTGCGATCCGAAGACATGTTCGCCCCACATGTGGACTTCATTTTTTGAGGTGTCCAAGAGAAAGTTGACACATGCGGAGCAAACCTGAGCCTCGTCACCTATGAAGCATGAAGGCTGGGTAGCTGCGGATTGACACTTAGTGCCGTCGACGCATATAATGAGCACGGAGCCGACATCGGGACCTCTTCAGTCTTTGAGAGAGAACTCGTGCAAGCGTTCATTTTCATTTATTTTACATTTATTTGCTTGGCAGAAGTTTTTATCCAAAGCGAGTTACAAAAGGGGCGGCACGGTGGCGCAGTGGGTAGCGCTGCTGCCTCGCAGTTAGGAGACCGGGGTCCTCCCTGCGTGGAGTTTGCATGTTCTTCCCGTGTCTGCGTGGGTTTCCTCCGGGTGCTCCGGTTTCCTTCCACAGTCCAAACACACGCAGGTTAAGTGCATTGGCGATTCTAAATTGTCCCTAGTGTATGCTTGGTGTGTGTGTGTGTGCGTGTGTGCCCTGCGGTGGGCTGGCAACCTGCCCAGGGTTTGTTTCCTGCCTTGCGCCCTGTGTTGGCTGGGATTGGCTCCAGCAGACCCCCGTGACCCTGTAGTTAGGATCTAGCAGGTTGGATAATGGATGGAGTTACAAAAGATGTAAACATAACCGAGTAACATTAGGCAAGGGCCCGTTCATCTGCAAGTTTAGTAGGTCAGGCAACAAAACTTGATTGCCACAAGTGTACAGATGTAATAACTAATACATTAACAATCAATAAAACAATTAAACTTAATGTAGCAACAAATATCACAAAGCCAGTTTTTTCCAATCAATTAGACAGGTATTCGCAGAACAGGTGGGTCTTCAATCGCTTCTTGATGGTTCGGACGGAGTGGGGAGGCGGCATCACCAGACGCTGTCCCCTGGAAGACCTGAGTGGGTGAGAAGGCGCATTGCATCTCACCAGTGTCTCCATATACTCAGGTGATGACCCACTGACTACCCTGTAGGAAAGCATCAGGGATTTGAACTTAATGTGTGCTGCTATGGGAGGCGATGTATCGATCTGAAGAGAGGAGTGACATGTGCCCTTCTCGGCTGGTTAAATACAAGAAGTGCCGCCGCATTCTGGGTCATCTGCAGCGGCTTGATAGCACATGTGGGTACTCCTGCCCTGCCAGAAGTGAGCTGCAGTAGCCCAGACGCGACAAGAGCAACGCGTTCAAAACTGGCAAGTGGAGCTGTTTAAAAACACGTACTGAGGACACCTAGTGGCGAGTGACGCGAAGTGCCGTCACGACATAACCCCGTACTTCATTCTTTCTACCAGTTTTTCAGAATTAAGTTAACCAATTATGAGAGGGCGCAGCGGAAGCTGAGACTGTGGAACAAACGAAAGAAAGAATGAAAAAAAGGGCGAGATTTTAGGACAGTTTATTTTAAGAGCGATGGGCTGAGGGGTTATTATTATTATTATTATTATTATTATTATTATTATTATTATTATTATTATTATTATACATTTGACTTTTTCGCAAACTTGCTGGGTGCATAACATTCTGCTACTGCACCTGCTCGGCTCAGGATCATAAAGCACTGCTGAGGATGATGAGGGCTTCACAGAATATGACCGACACTGCGCTGCCTTCTCTCCAGGAGACATGTACGACATTCACTGATTAGAAACGGCGAACAGCAGCATAATGAAAGACCACCGACATCCTGCACTTTCACTTCTTGCACTACTGTCTGCTGGACCACTGGCACTGGCATCAGCAGACTCAGTGATAGTCGTAAGTTTACTGTACAGCCAGTCATAAGAAGTACAGCTAAAAACGGTGTGCATAAATAAATAATACTTAGACATTCATAGTCGTATATACTGTATGTGCATACCTACTGTGTGTGTATATATGTATACATATATATACACACACAACCCCAATTCCAATAAAGTTGGGGCGCTGTGTAAAATTAAACAAAAGCAGAATGCAATGATCTGCAAATCTCCCAAACCCATATTTTATTAACAACAGAATATAGAAACTGGATTTCTACACGTGCTATCTATACTGTATATTGTGGGTGCCCGGAAGGAAGGACAAGTATCCTGGTTGGAATAATAAAAGGTTTCATACCCAGCCAAAAGGCCATAATGGAAGGGCCGCGAGAACGGGCTCACCAGGAGCAGGTGATTCCTCCACATGGCAAGTGGCTAAACTCGACTAGGACATGGAGTCCGGAAACACAACCCTGTTGGGGTCTTTGGGGACCGCTAGAGGGTGCTGCGGGGGTGGACAGCCATGGTTTTTGCATGACACGGAACTCTTCAGGGTGACTTTACTGGGTCAAATTTAAACGAGAGCTGAGTCAGAGTTGGGAGGCAGTGGGCTACGCTCTTGGAGGAGGAAGGAGAACTGTGCTCGTTTGTTACTCTTGTGAAGAAGGTGTTGAGGCAAAATAAAAACCTCTTATTTGAGCATAAAGTGTGTTTGGGCTTTATTGTGTCTGAGGTTTGGGAGGCTTCAGCACCCCCTACTGCTCAATATCTACTCTCTCTATATATACAATCCCAAGGCTAAAAGTGCAACGATTTTATTTTATATCACGCTTTAAATTGGGCTTATTTTAAAACCTACATATATATGTCTGGCATCATTCTTTGCAGAATTAATTGAACTTTAATGTGATTTTGTTAGATTTTCAGATTCTTACTCCGTTTTTAACTTATAAACAAAAAAATATCAAGAACTCACATCCCGCGAAATGAGACTTTGTGCCAAGAGATTTAACCACACCTGGGGCTGGAAATAAAAGACAAAGAGTAGGACAGCTGCTGTGCAGGCTTTTAAATGTTCGAAGCGCCATACGAGATGCAGATCACACGACACAGTAGCAGCAGCAAGCAAGCCAGCAGCTGATTGAGCAAAGAGGAGGTAAAAAAAAACTGGGTTTGTTTCCCATTGTATCACCGTTTAAAAGGGGGTTTCGGAGGAGTGACTGCGTCTCCTTGGGGTGCGTTCAGACCCCCTCTTCACAACACGAGTGGCAGAGATGTGAAGTGGCTGGTGCATAGCGAATGGGGCACCCCTTAGTGTATATATATATATACATGACACATGACAACCAATTACTACTCCTCCCATCTTCACCGTTTTAAATGAAAATATAAAAGTGTGGGAACTTTTTGAATATCCTTTGTGTATATATATATATATATATATATATATAGTCAAAGAAACAGCCGGACACACAACAAAAGTTTGGGGCAGCCACCTGTATAGTTTCCCAGGCTGCAAAAGGCTTTAAAATAGAGTACAATGTGTACAGGTTAGAGTCCAAAACAGAACGGATTAAGTATGGAGGATGAGGGGTTTTTATAGGTGGTTCACAGGAAGTGACGTCCTCGGGACCGGGACAGGCAGGATTTCTCGTGTTTGGTCTGCAGAGAGAAAAGAAAGAGGATCAGTGCACCCGCCATGCCGCCCCCTGGCACGGCGTGGAATTGTCATTTCCTGATCCCTTTGGTTGACTCACAAGTGCACATGTGCGGCGACATATATATATATATATATATATATTGTCACATGCGGCTGGGGGTGGAGCCCAGCCGGAACACCCAGGAGGACCGGAGGAGGGCTTGTACCTCCTCCAGACCGCGAGGGGGCGACCGCCCTGGTTGTATTGGGGGCCACGGGTAGTGGGCTTGGAAGCCCAACCCTGTAGGGGCCCGTGGCCACCGCCAGGCGGCGCTCCGGTGCCTGTGGAAACCTGGAGCCCAGCACTTCCGCCACACCAGGAAGTGCTGGGGGGAAGAAGACAGGGGACACCCGGAGGGCTTCCGGGTGCGCAGCCGGCACTTCCGCCACACTGGGGCGTGTCTGCGGAGGAATGCCGGGAAGCAGCTGGAGCCCATCCGGGTTCCTATATAAGGAGCCGCCTCCCTTCATTCAGCGGCGGAAGTCGGGTGGAAGAAGGACGGAGCTGGAGAGAGGACTGGAGGCGGCCAGAAAGGCATTTGGACTGTGAGGCCTGGACTTTGGGGGATCGGTGCTGGAGCGATGTCCGTCTGTCTGTGTCCGGGTCGGCTTTCACAATATATATATTTGTAACTAGAGATCCACAACTTTAAATATTTTTTTATTCCTAAGCTATCAACAACTTGCCAGGTGTCATCGTCAGAGAAGGGTGATTAGACATACAGGAATCAAAGGCAATGTGTACCTGGTGAAGGGTGGGATGGAGGGGCAGTTTGTAAAGGAGGGGCTTTGGGGTGGATTAGTAAGGTGTTGGTCAGAAAGTCTTTTTTCATTATTTAGATGTTCTTCTTTTTAAGTCTGTATATATGCTGAGTTCAAGTCCAAGTCTCTGTTAATGGTGTTTTCATTAGAGAGCCACAACTCAGTGGATTCAGAAAGTTTTCAGGCCCCTTCACTTTATGTACAAATATGTACATTTGCCATTTTGGCCATCAGCCTACTCTGAATAACCCATAATGTCAAAGTGAAATCAAGTTTTCACAAACAGTTGAAAGTTTATTAAAGCTCAAAAGCTGAATTTGCCCATTCAAGAACACATTCTGACCTTTAATTCAGTATTTATGGAAGCTCCTCAAGTCTTCTTTAAGTTGATTCAGTTCATTAGGTTGATTGAGAAGTCTCTTTAAACTGCTATCTCCAGGTCTTTCCACAGACGTTCTGGGGGGTTTAAGTCTCGGCTTTGGATGGGCCAGTCAAGGACACTTGTAGACTTGTCCTGAAGCCACTCCAGCGTTCAGGTCATTGATGTGCTGAAAGGTGAACCATCACGCCAGTCTGAGGTGGCGTGCACTCCGAAGCAGGATTTCGATATTTGGCGGCATGCTTTCCTCCCGCAGTTCTGACCCGCCTCACTGGGCCTTCACTCCCTTAGCATGATGCTGCCTCCACCATGCTTTATGGTAAGGATGGTACTAGGCAGGTGATGAGCAGCGCATGGTCTTCTCCAGACATAGTGCATGGAGTTTTGCCCAAGGTTTTCAGTTTTTGCCTCATCAGACCATGAGAGTCTTTTTCCTTAATCTGTCAGAGTCCTGCTATTTGGCAAGAGTGGCTTCCATCTAAACACTCCACAATAAATGCCTGATTGATGGAATTCATCATTCTGAAAGGTTCTCCCATCTCATCAGAGGTCTCCTGAAGCTCTGTTAGAGTAACCATTTGGTTTTTGGTTACCTTCCTGTGTAGGATCTGCATGTTCTCCCCATGTCTGTGTGGGTTTCTTCCCACAGTTCAAAAACATGCAGGTTAGGTGGATTGGCCCCTTATGTGTGTGGTGTGACGGGCCGGCACCCTGTCCAGGTGTTGTTCCTGCCTTGTGCCTGTTGCTTGCTGGTATAGAAGATGGATGGATGGTGTTACACACGCGTGTTTAGGAGACAACTAAAGGGCTTGAGTAGATGTAATTCCACACCGGACCAGGGGGTGGCGAAGTGCACTAATTCTCCCTCTCGATCTTTTACAGACCATTCTAGGGAAATCCCGCCCGGCTCTGGGGCAGCCAACGACATCACTCCGGTTCCGGTCCTGATGACATCGCTTCCCCTACTGGCCTTTAAAGCTGCCATCTTGTGGATAATCAATCAGTTCTGTTTTGGACTCTATTGTGTGGACATGTCTATGCTTTTGCAACAGTTTTTATACGGGTGGCTGCCCCAAACCTTCACAGTGTCTGATGGTCATTCTTCTTATAATGCGTACACACGACAATAAACCTGAACTGTTATGACTTGTACCAAAGCAACTTCCAGGAGATATGCCTCCCAACCCTTCACAGGTATTTCTTTATAGCCGGAGCACAGGTGGGTTAGGTGGCTCATTCAGGGTCACACATTAAGTCCGAGGCAGGAACTGAGCCAGCAGTCTGTGGTTCAAAGACCTCAGCCACATTACCACACTGTAGGTTCAGTGGCGTAGCATAGCGGGGGCGGCCCGCCCCGGGCGGCACTTTTAGGGGGCGGCAAAGAATTACTGTATATTTTAGTCTTTTAAATTGAAATACCTAAATAAGGGGGCGGCGAAATTTTCCTCCGCCCCAGGCGGCTGACACCCACGCTACGCCACTGTGTAGGTTGGAAAATTTCATTTCAGAGACGCGGGTAGGATTTTGTTAATTGTAGCAACAAAAATAGTTCATTATTTCCTGTTCGTCTATCCGTCCATCTGTCCATCCATCCATGTGCTTTACCTTGTGCTTCAATTCAAGGCTACAGGGACAGGAGCTGTGGGTTCACCAAAGGCCTGTTTTCTCACTGAGTTAACCGAGGGGTGTCGGCCGAGCAGGCAGATCATCTCCGCACAGTTCCTGGTCAACTGTAGACCACGGCTGACTCAGGGTTAGGCTTAGGGTGAAGACTTGGCTTGACATTAATAATGGAATCCTACTTAGAACTGCTTCTACTTCTTGTAGAGCTCATCCTGCCCATATTATGTATATTCATCTTGGGTGCCAGAGTGGGCTTCCCTATTGCCCTTGTCCAAGCAATGGCATTAATGAGGGTCAATCACGGTGAGCAGGGAGACCAAGTACATTCTTCACATCTTCATTCAGCCCCAAATGTTGTGCTGGCTCTAGAATGAGATGACTGCATACACCCGCTTTGACATTTTTTTATTACATATTATGAGAAAGCTGGCAAGCTGCTGGGCGACAGCCCTTTATGAAGGAGATCATTGAAATGCATCTGGCAGAAAGTGCTCAGCGCTTTGTTGCTGGATAAACAGCGCGGGTCCAGATCTGTTCCGGTAATAAAGTCTGCCTCTCTGGGGTAATGCCTCGCTTCCACATTAAAGAGACAGCTACACCGAGCCCTGCATACACTAACGGCTGCAAACAGCCTCGTCTCAAGACGCGCAGATGAGACCCTCCACAAATAATGCGAAATAAACAGAAACTCGACTTCAGGGCCGACATTATTATTTTTTTTTTTTTTTTTTACATCGGAGCTCAGGATTTGCCTACAGCTGAAGTCTGCGGTGTGAATGCCCCGGCATGGCTAGAATGGCAGGTCCTCACTTACACGGCCATGAAGAAGGATAATCGTAAGGCAGGGGTGTCCAATGCGTCGATCGCGATCGACCGGTAGATCGCAAAGGTAGTGCAGGTAGATCGCGTTGCATTCAAAAAAAATAAAAAAAACGTTAGTCTATCATATATCCTCCCTATGGCATTTGCCACTTGATTGACATACAGGGCGGCCAGTCTGAGATCTCCTTTCTTCTAAGACACTGGTCATCCCGCACGCACGATCAAATGTGCGAGTTACTGCAAAACTCCGGCTGTGATCTAGTTAGCCTTCCAGTTTATATCGACTAAAGAAGGGATTTAAAAAAAATGTTTGGGGAGGGTATGGGCTGGATGTGGGATTGGAAGAGGATTTTTTTCTCACAATATCACAATCGAAGTGCGTTTGTCTGATCTGTCAATCTATCATTGCTATTCCAAAGAAGGAAAATGTGGAAAGGCACTTTGGAACTGTTCATAAAAACCACGAAACTGACGTCCTTCCAAAAAGCAATCTGAGAAAGAGAAAGGAGAGGGAACTAAAATCGCAGTTAATCGGACAGCCGTCATTTTTAACTCGGCTGAATTCAAAAGCTCCTTGACTGCATTATTCGGCTCTACTTATTTATGCGAGTCGGCCTTTTCTCACATGAAGATTATTAAATCAAAATACTGTAGTGACCATTAATGTATTGAATTGTTATTGTGCCATAAAGGTTATTCAGCTATGCAAAGTACCACAACATCCATCTTGCTATACCCTAACTACAGGATCGCAACACAGGGCGCAAGGCGGGAAACAAACCCCGGGCAGGGCGCCAGCCCACCGCAGGGCACACACACACCAAGCACAATTTAGAATCGCCAATGCACCTAACCTGTATGTCTTTGGATTGTGGGAGGAAACCGGAGCACCCGGAGGAAACCCACGCAGACACGGGGAGAACAGGCAAACTCCACGCAGGGAGGACCCGGGAAGCGAACCTGGGTCTCCTAACTGCGAAGTAGCAGTGCTACCCACTGCGCCACCGACAGCATACATTTTATGTTATGATATATACTCAGCAAAAAAAGAAACGTCCCCTGCCTTTCAACTGTTTTTACTTTCAGTAGACTTAATGTGTAAATATTTGTATGAACACTAAAAGAGTCAACACCATAAGACATAAACTAAAAATGTTTCACAATGTGTCCCTGAATGAAGGAAGGCTCAAAATCAAAAGTACCAGTCAGTATCTGGTGTGGCCACCAGCTGCTTGAAGTACTGCAGTGCATCTCCTCCTCATGGACTGGACCAGATTTGTCAGTTCTTGCTGTGAGATGTTACCCCACTCTTCCACCAAGGCACCTGCAAGTTCCTGGACATTTCTGGGGGGAATGGCCCTAGCCCTCACCCTGCGATCCAACAGGTCCCAGACGTGCTCAATGGGATTGAGATCTGGGCTCTTCGCTGGCCATGGCAGAACATTGACATTGCTGTCATGCAGAAACTCACGCACTTTTTGCCACTCCTGTCTGGTCCAGCGAAGGTGGGTTTGTGCCCATAGGCGGCGTTGTTGCTGGTGATGTCTGGTAAGGACCTGCCTTACAACAGGCCTGCAAGCCCTCAGTCCAGCCTCTCTCAGCCTATTGCGGACAGTCTGAGCACTGATGGAGGGATTGTGTGTTCCTGGTGTGACTCGGGCAGTTGTTGTGGCCATCCTGTACCTGTCACGCAGGTGTGATATTCGGACGTACCGATCCTGTGCAGGTGTTGTTACACGTGGTCTTCCACTGCGAGGATGATCAGCTGTCCTTCCTGTCTCCCTGTAGCGCTGTCTTAGGCGTCTCACAGTGTGGACATGGCAATTTATTGCCCTAGCCACATCAGCAGTCCTCATGCCTCCCTGCAGCATGCCTAATGCACGTTCACGCAGATGAGCAGGGACCCTGGGCATCTTTCTTTGGGTGTTTTTCACAGTCGGTAGACAAGTCTCTTTAGTGTCCTGCGTTTTTAGAACTGTGACCTTAAATGCCTACTTTCTGTAAGCTGTTAAGGTCTTAACGACCATTCCACAGGTGCATGTTAATTAATTGATTATGGTTAATTGAACATGCATGGAAAACATTGTTTAAACAATTTACAATGAAGATCTGTAAAGTTATTTGGATTTTTAAAACATTATTGTTGAAATACACAGTCCTGAAAAAGGGACGTTTCTTTTTTTTGCTGAGTATATATAGCATTTTTAATGTAGGTAGATCATTTCGACCTGGTCATTTTAGAAGTAGCTCGCAAGCCGAAAAAGTGTGGGCACCCCTGTTGTAAGGGATGGAAGGACGTCCCGAGTTAGGGGTTCAGTATTCTTCCACACAGACGGCGCAGAATAATGAATAGACAGGCATCCCGTTCTGGACTGCATGATACCTGGATGCCCATCCACGGTGGGTGTTGCCCCCTTCCTCAGTTAGTTTTGGAGGCATGAATGCTGAATGGACAAAAGGAGATGGCTTTCTAAGGACAGATGTTCCTCCCTGAACAATAGGTGGCGATGTGCCTCTGGTGTGTGTGGGTGTGTGTGTGTGTGTGTGTGGTTCCCACAGGGCTGTCTGGGACCTGTAGTTCTGCAGGGCAGCCATGTTGGGGGCCTGGAGAAGACTCCATTGTTGTATCGCAGAAGTGCTTTGTAAGTGCAGCACTCTGGCAGCAGAAGTAATGCAGAGTAAAAGGAGAGAAGATAAACTCCATATGTGATAGAAAAGCAGAAAAACAATGTTGAACAGAGCAGCCCAATTACATTCAAAATGATGCAAATCAACAATTGACTATGCGGCTGACTGTCAGTTGTTGATTTGTATCACTGTGAATGTAATTGGGCTGCTCTGTTCAACATTGTTTTTCTGCTTTTCTATCACATATGGAGTTTATCTTCTCTCCTTTGGTGTCTGGTTTATGGTATTTGAGAGTAGTAGAAGTGGCAGCTATGGTACCATGGCTGTTTAGATCCAGCATAAAAGTAGCTGACCCGCTAAAGCCCTGGAGGGCAGAAGGACAACGCTTGCCCAGTTAGGAGTGGAGGTTTGAAGGAAGGAAGGAAAGAAGGAAGGAAGGAGAAAAGAATTTGTTTACTTCCGAGGACCTGAGACCTATAATAAGATATTCTATTCAATAAACGAGCCTTTTGAACCCGTGATTGTGTTTGGGGTCTGCCACACCCTCTGCTGGCCACAAGAGCTATTGTTCAATTGTGGGTTCACATGGTGGGCTGGCAGTTTTAGATGTTTGGAATTTTTTTTAATTTTGTGTGTCTCTGGTGCCACAAGACATTCAGCCTTCTTGACCTTCTCGTGTCTGTGATGCCACCTTGTTGCACTGCCACTTAAATGTATTTGCTGGTTTATCTTTGTCTCTCTATTACGTTATAACCAAAGTGAGTCCTGACTCCGTCGGAGCACATATGGAAGATGGTGTAAGCCAGGGGGCTCCAACTCCAGTCCTGCAGGTTTTCATTCTAACTCTTTTCTTAATTAGTGACCAGTTTTTGCTGCTAATTAACTCTTTGCCTTCATTTTAATTGAAGCACATCTTAAGACTCAGGCCCCTTAAGTATTTCTTTTTTCCTTAATTAGCAACCAAAAATATTAAGACACAAAATGAACCAACACATAAAACAACAACCTGCGTCCATCACACAATAACTGAAAATTAAGAGAGGTGAAGGCCTCAGTAATGTCGATCTGCTCAGATCCACAAAACACTGACAGCCAGCGCTCTTCAAAAAGAAAATCAACAGTTTTGAAAATGTCTGCTGTGGCAGAATGAGCGCCATGGAATTAAATAACGGGTTTAATTAGCAACGAGAATGGGCTTCAGATTAAGAAACTGAATGAAGTGAAGCTGGTTGGAGTTTGAGGACCCAATTTAGTTGCTCATCTGTTGGCTCACTTCACATCAGATTTATGTTTAGGTGCCATTTAAGGAAAAAAGAATCAATTCAGCGGTCTCAAGAAAAGTCAATTAAAATAAAGGGAAATAGTTAATTAGCAGCAAAAACTGGTCACTAATTAAGAAAAGAGTTCGAATGAAAACTTGCAGCCACAGTAGCTCTCCAGGACTGGAGCTGGAGACCCCTGGTGTAAGCAGTGGCGCAGCCAGCCTGTTGAAGACCCCAGTGCAGTTCGCTGAGGTGGGCCCCTCCAATCCAGCATAACTCTTAGTAATTTCTTCACAACTCGATCCTACGGGCCGGCTGGGCAGTGGCGTCCACGACCGCGTCACCATCAGATCACACGCTGGTGACAAACAAACCCGCTCTCTAAATGAAATTTGTAATAACTTTTTCAATCGCTTTATTACAGCCGCTGTAAGTTAGCAAAAATGGGAATGGAATGTGGGAGGTGTGGTAGTAGTACATGTTCATACATCTGTGTAAAATGTCGACCCGCTTACTTTTACGAGACAACTTTGTGAAGGAAGATGTTTAAAATATAAGGTAAGCTACAGAGTAGAAACTGTTCTGTGCCATAAAATGAAGCAATTTCACTTTGTAACAAATTAAAATGACAACACCGGCTGACAGGATACTACTGCATAATCGACCTGCTTTACACAAGTTCTGAGAAATGGACATCATAAAGTGGCGACGCTCACAATAGTGACACTAATGCACAGTAAGCCATACTAAAGTAGACAATAAAACAGATTAAAGATTTGTTAAACTGTTAAAGCTTACAAAAGCAGAGCTGACTGACAAGTCACAAGTCATATTACTTCTAATATCACTAGTCCCTTAAAATACTCGCTGGCGTACCTTCTGTTGCACAAAAGTCTCAACAATGTTTGACTCGTCAGGTTGGCTGGCACGCTCGTTTTCCATTGAGAGTACAGCCAAGCCACTGAGTCTGTGTTGTGACGTGGCGCTTCTGAGGTCATTTCAATGAGTTTAACTTGGAGTACAATCGTTCACACACAGCGACAGTCACTGGTATGGTCAGCAGTAACATGTAAGCCGTGCAAACGTCACAGAAAACAGTTGGTTTGACTTGGTTGACAGGATGGATTGAAAACTTGCACGTAATGACCTGTCGGTGCTAGATCTTTCAACGAGAAGATCGGCAGCGCATACAATTCATCGTCAGCCATCGAGGTCAGAGTTGATGGTAAGAAAACATTGAACGTTGAAGCCCAAACAGCATCGAGACTGTGAAACCGCTGTTTTAGTTAAGTTGTTAAATTTTTTTAAAAAAATCTATATGGCTCCGAGTGACTTAATAAGCTCTACCTGATACTGAAAAAGAGAGAGAAGGCGTAGCTGGGAGGTTGGCGGAGGGGGCGGTCCGCCCCGGGCGGCACATTTTGGGGGGCGGCATTATTGGCCAAAAGGCTCAGTACAATTCGTGTGTAACCAGCAAGGTTCAGAAAAATATCACTCATTAATGAAAAAAGTAAAATTCTCTGATTTTTATCCACAAATGCTTCAAAAATAATTTTCAGACTGTCCTTCTGTGACGGCATCAGACACAGCAGTTGAAATTTATGAGGCAATAACAAAAATAAACATAAACATTACACCGATAATAATTTCTAGGAAGATAAACAACTAATTTACAGTGTATGATTGCGTTTCGTTATCACTCCGAATGTGTTGCTCTGCGCAGAAAACACCCTCACCTATCAGTTGTACGCTACACTGGTTCTGGTTTTTGCAGCGTATATTAAACTAATAATTAGAAGACGGCTTATCAGTGCGTCTGTGCTATATTCTTGCCTAGTTGATTCTTATAAATAATCATATGTGAAAAATGATTGCGGTTTCTCTACATATGAATAAGTCTATGCAAAATGTATCTTAATTTTTCGCTATACGTCATTTTAATTTTCTATTTAAATAGGTTAACATATTCAGATATGTTGGAGGGCGGTAGATTGAATCAACGCCCCGCCCCGAGCGGCACGAACTCGAGCTACGCCATTGGTCCAACGTCAGGCGAGGAAGGAATGGAAGAAGCCGGTGCATCGCGCGTCACCCGTAGAGCAGCAAAAACTGATCCGCTCTCCTTTTATTTCAATCTGCGAATGTCATCTGGAATTGGAGATGCCCTGTTATGCGGCATTATGTCTGATGTGGCGTACAACTGGGGCCCATGCTGGAAGGACTGGGGCAGGGATCATGTTCAGAGCATTACCTCCCCTGGAGTGTTAGGTGGCAGACGTGCTGCCTCGGACTCCTGCAGGGCTCCATGGGAGTTGGAGTGTGATACAGCCCTAGTTGGGCTCTGTGGACGCCACCAGGGGGTGCAGCAGCTGCTGCTGAGCCCTTATGGGCAGCTCTTCCACCACACCCTGTGGAACAACGAATACCTGGAGCACTTCTGGGTCCCTTATGAAAGGAGCCAGCAGCCACTACTCCAGGAGCAAGGGTCGGGAGGGAGAAGACGAAGCTTGGTCTGGAGGACTGGAGGAAGGACAGAAGAGAAAGAAAAGAGTTTTGTGCTGTACTGTGCCTGTGTTGTGCTTGTGGGAAGCGAGGGGAAAAGAAAAAATAACAAATGTGTGCCTTGAACTTGTGCCCCAGCCCTGTGCGTGCCAGGTGTGGGTGGCGGTGCGCCCCTTGGAGGTCCACACTGAGCAGTCCTGACGTTTTTCAGTCCCATCTTGGCGTCATTTGTGCATTACTAGAATGTAACAAAAGCAGCGTCATTCTCACCAGGTGCCCTTTTTATAATACGAACTCAACCAACTGCCCGATTATGTTAAGAAAACCGGACACCGCTGCAAATCGCCTTTCCATGTTGGCCTGTACTCCCACACCATGCGGAAAGTGAATGTAGCACCTCTCCAGTTATTTAAGGCTTCCACCAGAGCAGGATTGATGCAGTTGAAGCTTGGCTGAGATATTTCTGACCTTTCGGCCAGTTAGCTCCGGTAGGTTCCTGTCAGCACAAAGCCAGCCATTGTTAAAACCTGCGTGTGAACAGGGGTAGCCCACATTTGGGCAGTCTGTTTTTCTAATGCTGGACCCAACTCAGCACATCCTTCCAAGAGAATGGCTCATGGGAGCCTAAATCAGCTCATAAGTAAGACCCTAAAAGCTTGTTCCCTTCATATTTGGATCGTTTGCATCGTCTTCAAGTAGCGCCAAACAAGTCATGTCGTTTTGAACCATTAGGCCATGAAAAGGCTGTAGGGGATGAGATTGAGAGAATCACAGCTGTGTTTTCACTTAATGTCGTTGTCGACAACAAGGAATTGCTTTGGCTTCAAATCCTGAGAAGTGACAACCGGTAGCCGATTAAACTGACAAAAATATGCAGCGATGGTCCTCTTAAAAGACAACGACAGTATAATGCGATCTGTCCGTTATATTCGCCACTTTGGAGATTTAATATCTTTGTCACATCATTGCACATTCTTTAACGGCTCAGCGATTTGAATTATTATGCGCATGAGTCACCATTTAGCTGGTCTGGCTGCGTTTCTGACTTTATTAAGGGTGTCGTCATTTCCCAGTTTCTCCACAGGGTCAGAGTTGCTGTAAATAAGCACAATTTCTTCCATCAATTTTTCTTTTGCTTGGAAAGTTTTGCATTCACGCATTTTGGGCCCATCTTTACGTGTGTTCAAATTTATAAATCTGACCCCAGGCATAATTGTTGGCAGCCAGGAGACTGTAAAGGAAAGGCAGCCAAACTCGAGGGAAAAAACGAGAATCAGACCAGTCAGCCAAAAAGAAAATCGGAACCAAAACACAAAAACCTGACCCTACGGCCGATACGGAAAAAAAGCTTTCGACGCTAGAGGTCTCAATATGTTTATCCACCAAGGGATAACGTAAGCTGAACCCCCCCACTCTGTTTTACAACGTCACTTCCTCAATGTCATCAATGTGACAATCACAGTCATGTGACGCATCTAAACTCACCGCATGAAGAAGGTAGAAGAAGACAACGGTGATAAGGACATCGTCAAAATTCAAAATCCAGCCATCCATCCATTATCCAACCCTCTATATCCTAACGGGGGTCACGGGGGTCTGCTGGAGCCAATCCCAGCCACCACAGGGCGCCAGCCCACCGCAGCAAAATTCAAAATAAACCTCAGAAATGGAATTCTGATAGTAAAACAACACCCTTACTGAAGGTGTGACATTTCACATTACAGAAGTGGCAGCAGTGTGTCCACAATGACTTAAGCACCCTACTCTAACCCACCCACCTTTATAACCAGCATAGGGGGCCTCTCACGAGTTCGGGCCCAACTGAAGTTATGGGGAAGAATTTGGATTTTCACTTGCTTGGGAATGAAGGAGAACTCAAAGGAAAAGTACTGACGTCATTTCCTGTCATACAAAAATAAACATCCCTTCGCTTTCTCTGCCATATAAACTCTCATCACAGGACGGTGGATGCAGTGACGGCCATTTTGATTCACTTTACTGAATCAGTTCTTTCAAAGTACCCATTTAAGTGAGTCAATTCTCTTGATTTATGTGACTCATTTGATTCATATTTAGGATGAGAGGCTGGCACATATGTAAAGTCCAGGAGGAGGGCAGCTTCTCACAACTGAGAGAGTGTGGGGGACGTTTGCCAACTGGCTGACCAACCACAAGCATTACCTGGTAGGTAACCACCTAAATAATCAGATAATGGATGTAATACTATGGATGTATGGATGTGTAACATCTGAGGCTTTGATTCGGGCACTGACATCTGAAGTTCTATCCTTGCAAGGGGAAGCAAAGGTGGGTAAACCTGATGAGCCCCAATTAAGGCGAAACATGTGTACTCTTTGTATTATCTGGCAGGTACTATATAACATATATATATATATATATTGTGAGAGATGGCCGGCAGCTTATCATGGCCAACACATCCAGGCCTCTAGATGGAGTCATCCCTGCAGCATGGAGGTGCCCCAGATTCCCGCAGAGCATCGTGGGAGATCGAGTTCTACTTCACAGCCCTACTGGGCACCATGGGTGTCATCAGGTGATGCTACAGGGAGACACGGGGATTTCTATTTTACCTATAGCCCGGAAGTACTCCCAAGTCACGGGGACAGAAGAACTGAAGTACTTCCGGGCTGAAGGAAAATATGAATCTTCAACTGACCCGGAAGTGCTATTGGATCACGTGGACTGAATATACAGTATATACTGCTCAAATAATTAAAGGAACATTTTTTAATCTGAGTATAGTATGAAGTCAATGAAACATCTGGGCTATTGTTCTGGTCAGTTAAGTAGCAGAGGGGGTTGTAAACCAGTTTCAGCTGCTTTGATGTATTACAGGGGCAAAAATAAGATGACCCCCAAAACAGGAATGAATGATTTACCAGGTGGAGGCCACTGACATTTTCCCTTCCTCATCTGTTTTTTCATTCATTTTGCATTTCGCTACGGTCAGTGTCACTACTGATAGCATGAGGTGATACCTGGACCCTACAGAGCTGGCACAGGTAGTCCAACTTCTCCAGGATGTCACATCAGTACGTACCATTGCCAGAAGGTTTGCTGTTTCTCCCAGCACAGTCTCAAGGCCATGGAAGAGATTCCAGCAGACAGGCAGTTACTCTAGGAGATCTGGACAGGGCTGTAGAAGGTCCTTAATTCATCAGCAGGACCCGTACCTGCTCCTATGGGCAAGGAGGAACAGCATGAGCACTACCAGAGGCTAGAAAATGACCTCCAACAGGCAGGCCACTGGTGTGAATGTCTCTGACCAAACAATCAGAAACAGACTTCATGAGGGTGGCCTGAGGGCCCGGCATCCTCCAGTGGGCTCTGTGCTCACTGCCGGCCCTGCACTTTGGAGCTCGATTGGCAGGTCCACCACTGGCGCCCTGTGCTTTTCACAGATAAAAGCAGGCTCACCCTGAGCACGTGACAGACATGAAAGGGTCTGGAGAAGCCGTGGAGAATGTTATGCTGCCTGTAACATCGGGGAGGCATATCCATGGAGAGACGCACAGACCTCTACAGGCTAGACAACAGTACCTTGACTGTCATTAGGTATCGGGATGAAAACCTTGGACCCATTGTCAGATACTATGCTAGTGCAGTGGCTCCTGGGTTCCTCCTGGTGCACGACAATGCCCGGCCTCAAGTGGCAAGAGTATGCAGGCAGTTCCTGGAAGATGAAGGAATTGATACCATTGACTGACCTCAATCCATTAGAACACCTCTGGGTGGGATATTATGATTTGGTCCATCCGACGTTGCCAGGTTACCTCAGACTGTCCATGAGCTCAGTGATGCCCTGGTCCAGATCTGGGAGATCCCCCAGGAAACCATCCGTCATCTCTTTAGGACGTTGTCAGGCATTCATACAAGCACGTGGGAGGGGAGGGGAATACAGACTACTGAGTACAATATGGAGTTGCTGCAATGAAATTTTGGAAAAATGGCCTCGCACATCATTTTTTCCCTTTGATTTTTGGGGTGTCTTTGAATTCAGCCCTCTGTAGGTTGATCATTTTCATTTCAATCAAACGATGTGCCATCCTTTCGTTCCTAACACATTACCCAGTCCATATCAGTAGAGACAGCAACCAGGATTTTTTTCCCATTGAGATCTGATGTGTTTTCAAAGTGTTCCTTTTATTTTTTTGAGCAGTTTATATATGTGTATGTGTATATGTGTGTACACTGTATATATTGTGGAGGACTGCCGGCTTCCCATGCCGGTCCTCACCCCCAGGCCGCCAGGAGGAGCTCTCCCGACAGCAGGATCGTGCCCCGAGGTCCAGCAGGGCCTTATGGACTTTGTAGTGTTTATACACAGCCCTGCTGGATACCTTGGGGACCACCAGGAGTCGCTGTGGGGGGGCTTATGGGCTCTGTGATGCCCTATAGCCCGGGAGTACGTCAC
>JANRMT010062789.1:24427956-24472077 GCA_026402145.1 Polypterus bichir lapradei | reverse complement strand
TCTATCTATCTATCTATCTATCTATCTATCTATCTATCTATCTATCTTTTTATTTATTTATTTATTACTCTTCCAAGTTATGACTCCTACTTGAATTCTGACCTGTCTGTGCCATCTCCTCATTCCACTCTCTCTCGCAAAATTGCTGTCACCCTGCACAAGCAGGGCAAGATAAAAATGCTGCTCCACTAACCACTGTGACACCAAGTCACACCAAGTGAGAAGGTGATGGAGGAAAAAAAAATAGGAAAAACATTCATAGAGGAAAACACTGAGTATAAGACCAAGAAAAGTGTAGAGTAATGGCGGATCTGATGCCAGCCAGGCGGATCTGATGTCATACCATATCAGGCTGGATGGTGATGCCAGATCAGACAATAACCTCCTCCTTACCTTTGAAATTTGGGAAATAGGAACATAAGTGTGAAGTGTGAATTTTCTCCTGTAGAATGTCCTCCTTGTTGAGGAAGAGGATAATAGAAGCACGGATGAACCACGTAGAATGTATGACACTATAAAACAATGCAAGACTTTCCTTCATTCGATTCTGTGAAAAGCAATGTGAAAAAAATAGAAAGCATTCAGAACACTTGTGTCAAGTCAAATATCCTCCCACCCAGCTCAAGGTCGTAGGGGTGTGACGGTGCAGGTCAGCTCCATACGCCCACTTCTGTCTGGAGAGGCTGTTAAACCAGACACCATTGATAATAATCATGACCAGGATGAGCTACACAGAACAGGACACTCACAAAGCACAAGGTGGGTGTAACAGGTGCTCAGTGCTTTTATTAAGTGACAGCCTAAATGAAACCATGCTCAAATTAAAGTGCAGTGCTCTCTTCAAGAAGTAAATTATCTTAAAAAAAATGCATCTGTCCGTAAAGTTGAAATCCACACTAAAACGAGAGTAAAACCAGCAGATATTGAGTTCTTCATGTCCAATGCAACACCCTCTTCATCACCCACCTCACCCATTCATTGCTCGCTCCGCTGGCAAAGACACTTGCAGCCGCAGTCTCACCTCCCAACACCCATCTTAGCTGCTTCGAGCGGCTAAATCAGAGTGCTCGGGGTCAGTTGTCCTCTAGTTTTCTTTCTTATTTCCTCAGCATACCTCAGATCCCTGGGGAGGACGCCACCTCGATTGCACCCACTCCTCCTCAACAAATCAGTGGGAATGTTCCACCCCATAGGGTGCCAATCCTTCCCTCCATCGCAGGGACATCTGCCATGCTGCCTTTCCCACACTGGCTGGCTGGCTGGCTATCTCGTCCTTCCTCACTACCCCAATGCTGTTCTCAAATCTCAATTTCTGTTCTCGCTCTATTTTCCTCTCTCCCTTTCTAACACTCACTCTTTCCTTTTAAAGTGATGGTGAGGCACAGCTGCAGAACTCACAGTCCCAGCACTAATTGCGGTCACGGGCGGTCCTGCACATGTACACAAAATGCAGGGCCATCCCGCTCCCACATCCCACATTGGTACCCGAAGACGCAAGTGTAAATGTTTCCTTATTTAAAATGGGCTCCTGATTCTTAAGCCATGGACCTGTCCATCCACAAGGGGCTGGAGGTGACCCCAGAGACACTGAGAACTAGGCAGGAACCGATCCTGGAGAGGCTGCTGGTCCACTGCAAGACACAATTACACACATGCCACGCCACCTTAGAGTCAACAGGAGCAGAACATCTATGGAAAAGCTGAGGTACCCAGAGGAAACAAAAATCAATACGGACTCGGTTGGAGTATGGGGGGGGGGGGGGGGGGGTGATGTATAAACTCCATACACTCTTGGCTAATTACCTTAACATGTACATCTTTGAGATTACTACCAGAAACAAGATTACAGGAATGAACTTGCATAACATATGGGGAGAACACCAGAAAGCTAATGGGACTACTTCAAACCCAGTCTCCTGGAGAGATGTGGCAGCCACTCACAACTCAAATCTATAAAGTGTAAAAGTCAGTTAAATGAACACCCACTTCTACATAAGAAGATACCCAGTGGCCAAAATGACACCTTCTGAGTGAGAAGAGAAACCAGACCATCCCCAATTCCTGATAATAAGAGTGAAACTAGAAAGTCCTAGAAATTGTAACACTCCACCATACGCCACATTCCTGTGACCTCTCATTGTTGGAGATAGTCAGCGGGCACAACCTCTTTGAAATCTCTCCCACCCAGAGCACACTCCACAGTACCATCTGTAAAACAGTAGACCATCAAGCACTATACTGCATGGACCTGAGAGATTTAGAAACATTAAAACAGACGTGCTACTTTGCTTCCAGATCACTGTGCTGTAGGTCCACCCACCTCCCGATTGTTTTCCTCGAGGACTTGGTCATACTCGCTTAGTGAGGCAAGGAAAATGAGGGATGTTACATTCTCAAAGCAGTGGATCCACTTCTTTCGTTCAGACTTTTGACCACCGACGTCAACAATCCTGTAGAAAATAAAAGAAAATATTTGAAGACTTTTACTAGGGGCTAAGGTCAACACACTCACGATTGCACCACCATACTGGCCATCAACTCACTCCAGTCCAGTTGGAGGTAACAGTGGTACCATGTTTAGAGAAAGACAAGGCCATCCCATGCTTAGCAAGAGATTACCAAACTCAGAGACTGAATCCCTCCAGTGCTCCCTGAACCTTCCACCGTGTCCCCTCCAATTTAGCCATGTCTGACATGTGTCCTGTAAAAGGCACAGGACAGAGTCTTCCGATGGTTCTACCCTGAGGTCCACGTGTGAGTTCCTCATACAACCATTGAGCAACAAATGATCAGCAAAACAATTTATTTGAAATTGAATTTACAGTGAAACACTTGACACAAAACTGAATTTGTAGTAAAACTCAGTGCTTCACTTCACAAAAATAATTTGCATTACAAATGCTGTTTCATTCCTAGTGACATTTGTGCCATTAATACAAGAGGAAAAAATGTGTTTATTTCCTATCTGGAAACATTTTCATAGACTAGTTCTGCATGTGTCTGTCTGTCATTTACTATTTAAATAAAGATTTCTAGCAAATAAATAAATAAAAATCACCGGACTCCCATCCACTTGGCCAATTATGAGGGCAATCTTGGCGATTGCAATCCTAAAGATGCATCAGAGACGGAAATGAAACTTTGGTCTCCATGGCGCATGGAAAAGAAACAGGAAAAGGGTGGTTGCTAGGCAACGGGAGAGGGGGTGTCTTTCCATGCAGTGAGTTTTCCCATGGAGAAAAATCAGTAATGCACACCACCATTTTGAGGTGCTTTCATGAGGAAAACAGGCAGCATGCAACATCTTTAAAAAGTGCACTTCACCTCTGCAGTGATCTGAACGAGAGGCTTAAATAGAATTGATTTGACTGGTACACCTTGGTGGAAAAAAACATAAACACATAAGTGTAAGTGAAGCTTTATTGAGCGTTATTTCATGTCTTCCACACCAAAAAAAAACTTTAAATCATCATAAAAACTCCTTTTACTGAGCTTTGCATTTCTCAATTGCAAAAACCCCGGCAAACAAATTCTACTGTCAGTTTCACAGAACTGTATGTGAATCGATACTGCCCTGCTGCGCCCATCACTACCATCAACCCTGCACAGGAAGTTCATTTCATTCATCAAGCTGAGCCTGTGATCATAGGCGAGGACACGGATGTAGTCTGGCCAGGGATTTCAAACTTTTGTCCTAGAGCTAGGCTTTGGCTAAATCCACTTTGTTCAAAAATACATTCCTAAAAGTGTTCCTTGGTTAATACCACAACTTGTTCTAACCTCACTCGTGAACAAGACCCCAATGTGCTTGAACCCTTCCACTTGCAGTACCTTCAAGTCATTGATCTGGCCTCAGATTTGTAGACATTGATTCTCATCTTTGCTTGTACACCCGTCCAATGCATGATTGAGATCACAGTTGAAGGAGGCCAAGAGGATGTCATCATCATCATCATCATCATCTGCAAACCACAGACCTACAACCATGTTTTGCCCTCACCTGGTGGTAGCAGAAATGTCATCTCTGCACACTGAGTTTCTGATTTACATGCACACATGTATTCGGGTTAAGATGAATGACCCAGTTAAGGCAGAGACCTGGCTTCTTAATAATCCACGTTTACGTGCACAAATACACTTCTGTAGTTCTCCTTTGTCAAAACACTACAGCATCACTAAACTGCACACAAAAAAAATGAGTTAAACATCATCACTGGTCACTGAATCCAAAAATAAGCACGAGGTCTGTGATCATTTTCTTGTATTTTTTAAATATGTTTAGTCAAACTGATGGCTTATTTGTAGGTTTCTGTTAATGGACTGCACCAGCACACTCTTTTCTGCTTGGCAGTGTGACTGAGCCCTGCAAAGGACAGGCGTACCGGCGTGTTTCTCGCCTTAACACCCAGTGCTGCTGGAGTAATAACACACGTATGTTTACTTCAATAAGATATGAGTTATCTTCTCTGCTCTGCTATTCTCTGTAACTGCTTCTGCTCATAACTGAGAAAGCGAGTGCAGAACAAAGAGACCTGTGCAGGACGACAGAGTGCAATGGACATGCGCAGACTGCAAAATCCTTAGCAGTAACCCGGTTATGACTACAGACTTGCTGTCTGTCTCTCCAGGTTAACAAGCATACCATTACTTTTAGCTGTTTCAATCTCCACCCCTACTCTGAGCTCCGCCTCCATGCAGAGTTTAATGACTTGAGTGAACAGTCTTAAGGGCCGGTTTATAAATCACGCTCAGAACGCTTACACACACGCACCATGGCTGCCACACGTTCACAGTGTTCATTTGACGCGTCCTCTGAGCACGTCTTCAGAAATTAATTAACGCAATGCGTGCATGCGTGAGTTGTAGTACCAGCAAAATGTCAGTGGGGCACAGTGTGATCAAGTCTGAATGTGACGTCAGAGTCTCTGTTTACTATCAACATCTGACAGAAAGCTGCTATATGGACCCTACGGGATCGATGTGCCTGCAGCGATGTTTGATGAATGGTTCAATGTGCAAAATGCCGAGATACAAATGCATTTGTGGTGCTTTTATATTCAAGCTTCACATATTCCCCAACGTAATGGCGCGATACATTTTAAAAGTCTCACATACCATCTTCTGTGCCATCCTTTTTATTTTTTTGCACCTTCATAACAGCATCAGAATGTACGGCGGCATATTTGAGCCACAAAGAAAAAAATCAGGGACACAGTGAAAAGATGTATTTGTGATTAAAGTGGAAATTTCAGCTTTAATCTCAGATGTCCATTTTAATTTTGTAGTTTATTTTAGTAGACCATCGTAAATGTCAACTTAAAACTGACCCAGTTGTTAATTGCTACCTGATTCTGGGGCTTCTTCCTGACCTGACAGCAGCAATCGCCACACAGAACACGTCACATTTATGATATTCCAGCTCTCTGCACATTTAGAATCCTTAGATTTATACTTGATTGGCTGTCTCCCACGCTCTGCCCACATAGTGTGAAACAGGACAGTGAGAAAGGCCCTGCCCAGCTCCCCACTCCTAAAGTCACAGTTCCCCCTCCCCTCAGCCCACAGCCTCTGTCTCAGATTAACATGAATATATCGCTCCTGCAAGCAAAATATGATTCTTAGCATGATGAGAGAAATCACAAAATTAACTGGAATGTTCAAACAAATTCTACAAAAATAACGATCTAAATCCATTTGTTAGCTAAGCGGATGTACGGTACATGCCCCAAGGCTGGCGTGTGAGTGAGGAGGGCCCCGCCCTGCTGCGTCCCTCTTGGATTTGCACACATAAATTGGTACCGCAAGCGAATTATGATACATAATACAATGTAAGAAGTCGTAAAATCATGCAAAATGTTCAAGCAAATTATGGAAAAAAAAAACAATCTAAATCCGTTAAGTAGTTCTCTTGTGAAAAGTGGACAGACATACAGACATTGGATTTTATATATATATGTATATATATATAGAGAGAGAGAGAGATATCACTTTCATGATGAAATGCATTAAACTATGTATACTACATCTTACACATAACTTGTTAACTTCATTTAAATAATGAATACAGTTAATAATTACACACATGTAGGGGTGACACGGTGGCTGAGCGGTAGCATTGCTCTCTCACAGGGAGTCACATCTCTGGTGTTCCCTGCCTGCAGTTTGCATGTTTCCCTGGCGGGTTTCCACAGTGTGCTCCAGTTTCCTTCCAAAGACACAAAGGTTTGGGGTTTTGGTGACGTTAAAATGTCGCCAGCGTATGTGTGTGCTTGTATTCACTTTGCGATGAGCTGATGCCCCGTCCAGGGATTGTTTCTGCCTCGTGCCCAAAGCTTGCTGGAATGGGCACATCCCTGGATTGATGGATGTAATCATTAAACATCCATCTTCTTCAGAGATATTGTGGCAACGTGTCCTCGGAATTTAATGAATGTTGTGGGATATGGCTGGCCATTCATCCCAGCCAATACCCCCAGGCCGCCAGATGGAGCCCTCCCTGTGGCATAGGGGTGCCCCGAATTACAACAGGGCACCATGGACATTGGAGTTTTCCTGTACAGCCCTGCTGGATAACATCGGGGCCTCCAGGGGACGCTGCAGGGAAGCCCAGAGACTTCTATTTTACCTATAACGCGGAAGTACGTCTTAGTCACAGTGACAGAGGAAATGACGTACTTCCAGGATGAAAAAGAAGAGTTTGATCTGACCCGGAAGTGCTAGGAAGTCACATGGACTGAGGGTTCAGAAGCACTTCCGGGTCAAGGACTATAAGAGACTGTGAGAGATCCCAGATGGGCGAGCTGAGTCGGGCGGCAGGGGACAACGCGTCTGGGAGAGTGGTGGATTATTTATTATTGGTTATTGTATGAGTATTATGGAGTGTAGGGTGCTTTGTACACTGTATAGTCTAAATAAAACAAATTATTGGACTTTTATCTGGTGTCTGGTCTGAGGGTTCAAGGGGACAACAGCGCCCCCTATCTGTCACAATGTTTTGGGCAATTAACAACACTGCAAAGTCGAACCTGTTCTCACCATGATGATATCTCACACTGCCACCTGGTGGAATCTTCCAAATTTATGTAACGTATGAGCACACGTATGAACAATACAACGCTTGAGTAGCAGTAGCGTCCACTGGAGCACACTTCATGTGAAGTATAAACCCGGCCTAACAGTGGACCACTCAGTTTTAGGCCAAATCCACTCATGGTTACCTCCAGATGTATGTTTTATATGTCTGGCTCTGTGAGACTAGCTAAGAAACAGATGCCTGTCAGCAGGTGAGGAGGGCGATGGAACAGGAACCCAACTTGTAAATTTTTGGGACATACATATTGCTTGAAACAGGAGAAAGATAAAATTACATTTCTGATATTCAATCTCTCTGCACATTTAGAATCCTTAGATTTATACTTGATATCACTTTCATGATGAAATGCATTAAAGTATGTATATTACATTTTATAGATAAATCATTAACTTCATTTAAATAATGAATACTGTTAATAATTACACATGTAGGGGTGGCACGGTGGCTGAGTGGTAACACTGCTGTCTCACAGGGAGTCATGTCACTGGTGTTCCCTGCCTGGAGTTTGCATGTTTTCTCTGGTGAGTTCTTGGTGAAGCACATACTGATAAATGAGATCTGCAATCAGAGAGGTGATCTTGTTTGTTAGACAAAGAACTTTGCCTAGAAACTAACTAAAATCAATCATGAAAATGGACCAATCATCATGTTTGATCACTACAGTAGATTTTATAAAAACACAGTTTATCAATTGCAAGCTTGAAGGTGTTATTTCTGTTGAACTTTGAATGTCTCATCTTCAGGAGTTAAGCATTGCAGTGGTCTGACTTTGAGCGACAATGTCAATGCCACACAAACCGCCCAGAAGGCAATGACAGCAAACTGTGGTGCCAGAATTGCAGGCTATTCCTGTGTCTGACTGAGTGGCATAACAAGCTGTTTGCCAGTGGAGCAGAGTAGAAGCAGCAGCAGCAGCAGGTGACCGTGTGAGAAAGGATGACAGGAATGTCCCCCGAAACACAAAACGCAGTCAAACAGCTGCTGCACAGAAGCACCAGGGGGGCTGAGGTTTCCTCAGCAGCAGACGGAAAAAGGCTCCTGATGGAATACAAGTGATTGCTTGCTGCCTAAAATGAAACGTGCATGGAGATAGTCTGATTTAACACTCCATTGAAATGAAGAGCGGTCACTTTAACCCGACGGGAAGGGAGCTGCCGCAGAAAGAAAAGCTAAATGAAATGGCAGCTGCTGAAATGATTGAGACATCCAGCAGCTCTTTGTTAGTCGCCATGAAGACAAAAACATGGTGTTGAACAGGATCTTAAATGATTTGATCTAAAAGCACTCAAATTCCTGGCCTTGAAACTGACGACATGCTCTATCTGCTACAAATCCAGGGTACAGTCAGCCTTTGCCAGTCCTAAAATAGCATTCCAGGTAATCTATTTTGTTGCAAAGCCATTTGAATTGAGCAACGCTCCTGCTAGATTCAGCTCATGATGTGTTTCCTGGCCATGAACCGCCATGCCAGTTGTCGTATATTCAGACCATCTTCTTGGGCATTTATGATTAAGTCCTTTTTGGAGTTTTTGGTGGTGCTGTAATGAATCTAACAAGCTCACCCCCAGCTGCTACAAATGCAGTCCATTCCATGTCCTCTGTAGACTGTTCCCCCTCTACAATGTTTGACTGGCTGTGTTCTGATGTGAGGTCAGAATGGCAGAGAAAAATATTTAGACGGGCCAGGAGATGGGAGAGACAAACAAAAAAAACAGAATCGGAAGTCTGGAGATCAAAATGAAAGTGAAATGGACAAACCCAAAACAGTAACAGAAGCAAATGTGCATGCAAGGATTCAGCTTCCCTAAAAGTCATTCATTAATCACACTCCTAACACTGGAATTAGGACAACGTGCAGTTTCCTGGGTTGATAGCATTTGATAATGAAATTCTCACTGCAAAGAATACGAGATGCTGAAAAGGATGTAAAAGGTCTGCATTAGAAAGCCTGTGCTGTGCACGTTCTGTTAATTTATTTGAATTACAAAGACGCTTTAGATGCATAAACTGTGCAATTGATGGGGAACTGAAAATCAGTACAACAAGAAATGAATGTTACTGCATTCCTAGCACTGCCAAGTATTCCCCTGCTTTGTGATGGGCGGCCACGGCCATTATCCGGATGGGATGTCAGTAGTATAGAAGGACCAGGGGAAGAGAGCATCTACAAGACAATACCTCCTCTGGTGAGGGTGGCCCTCCTGGGTGGCTCTAGCACCATGGCTTCCTGCAGGGCATGCTGGGAGTTGGAGTTTGACACATCTCTGGCGGCCCTCATGGAACCCAACAGGCCTGTGACAAATTCCAACTCCAAGCGTGCCCTGCAGGAATCTATGGTGCTACAGCCAACCAGGAGGGTTGCCCTCTAGCGTTCCAGGGGAGGTAGTGTCTTATAGATGCTCTCTCCCACAGTCCTTTCATCCAGTTGGCATCCCGGTCAGATAATGCCTGGGGCCCGTCCGTCACAACTTCAATGCTGCATGATCATGCCGTTGCTTTGGCCAATGGAAAAGCAGACAGCGCATGGCTACGTCTAGTGGTAATCTGACTCTACGATTATCTCCTTGGCTTGGATGGAGAGAAACTTCTATAGTATAGACTCCATCCAAATTCATAAAACTTTCCAAATAGTGTCTTGTCTAATGATTTTTCAAATCACTTTAGAATATAACTCAACTTCTATGGAATAATCTAGATAGCCATTTTAGTATCTTACAATTGGTTTCTTCACATGCAGTGTCCTCCATAACGTTTGGGACAAAGACACATTTTTCCTTGATGTACCCCTCTGCTCCACAGTTTAAAATTACAAATCAACAATTCATTCATGACTAAAGTGTACATTGCAGACTTTCATTTAAGGGTACTTTTATACATTTCAGACACACCACATTTTTTCTATATGGCTCCCCATTTCAGGGCACCATAATGTTTGGATACCGCAATGGCAGGTCTATTAAAGCAGTTGTCATCTTTATATATAACAAGCTACCATAATAAGCTACCATGTCTGTTTGTCTGTCCCGGATTGTAAATCACCTGTAGCTCACAAACTGTTTGGCCTATTGACCTGAAATTTGGTACACATATGCTATGTGACGTCTACTATTCGCTCTTGGGGTGATGATTGACCTCCAAGATTATTCCTCTTTTTATTTTTATTTTATTTTATTGTACAATCAACTCTCGGCAGCAGCCAGCAGGGTGAGCGTGCAGTGCAAGCATATGGGCACCGTTCTCATTCCTACCACCTTCGCTGTCACTTCCACTATCTCTTCATATCTTAAATCATTCTTGAGGCAGATTGAAGACTTAAGTGCCAGCTTAAGTGAAAAGTTAAAGAAAACATACTTTGTAATTGCAACACAAACACTGACTTAATCAGTTTTAACGCGAAAAGATGCAGACGAAAGAAGAGAAGAAGCGGGTCGCTAGGGTGGAGAGAAGAAGAGCTGCTCAGGAAGCAGCAAGCGCGCCAACCTCTGAGCAAACGAATGCTAAACATATGGAGAAAGAGGATGAAAAGTATAAGTCAAGTGTATTCACTGCACGTTATCGTTCAGTGCACTGTTACTGGTATTTAATATTTTGTCACATATCCCTTGCATGTAATGACTGCCTGAAGTTTGCGATTCACAGACATCATCAGGTGCTGAGGGTCTTCTGTGGTGATGCTCTGCCAAGCCTCCAATGCAGCCATCTTCAGCTCTTGCTTGTTTCAGGGGCTTGTCCCCTTAAGTCTTCTCTTAGGCATATAGACGTCCTGCTGAATTGGATTTAAATCGGGTGACTGGCTTGGCCATTCAAGAATTTCCTATTTTTTGGATTTGAAAAACTCCTGTGTCACCTCAGCAGTATGTCTGAGTTTGGAAGCATTGACTGGTCTTTGAGCAGATCAGATGTTTCTCAGAATTCCCTGTGCGTCTGCTGTCAGCAGTACCATCATTAATGAAGAGAAGTGTGCCAGGACCTGTGGCAGCCAGACATGACCAAGCCATAACACCCCAGCACCATGTATAACAGATAAGGTGGTCTGCTTTGGATCTCAAGCAGGTCCTTTTGGTCTCCACAATTTGCTCTTGTCGTCACTCTGATCAGGTTCATCTTTGTCTCGTCTGTCCACGAGACATTTTCCTTGAATTCTGCAGGCTCTTTTAAGTCCCTTTTCTCAAACTGTAATTTGACCCTCCTGTTTTTGTAGTTTGCATCTTGCAGTGCAGCCTCCTTTGTGCTTCTGCTTATGAAGTCTTTTGCTGACAGTCATCTCTGACACACACACATCTGCCCCCTGATGACTGTATCTGCTCTGTCAGACAGGTATTGGGGGCTTTTTCCTTACCTTAATGAGGATTCTTCTATCATCAGCAGTGGAGGTCTTCCTTGGCCTACCAGCCCCTTTGTGATTACTGAGCCCACTAGTGTGTTTTTTCCTCTTAATGATACTCCAGACAGTTCATTTTTGTCATTCTAAGGCTTTACTGATGTCTCTAAATTATTTATTCTTGTTTTTCAGCCTCATTATGGCTACTTTGACTTTCATTATCACAGCTCTTGTCCTCATGTTGAACAATGGCAACTGCAGACCCCAAAGGGTAGAAGCGAGCCAAGTGTCTTATGAAGTAAGATAGATAGATAGATAGATAGATAGATAGATAGATAGATAGATAGATAGATAGATAGATAGATAGATAGATACTTTATTAATCCCAAGGGGAAATTCACATAATCCAGCAGCAGTATACTGATACAAAAAAAAATAAAGAAATAATAATAAATAGTAATAAAAATGAAAAATGAAAAAAAAAAAAAAAGAAAAGAAAAAAGAAACCCACCTGAGGATTCACAAACACCCGAGTCACCAACTGTCACAAACTTAACAGTGCTCTGAAATGGTGGTTTGGCGTGTAAAAAAACTGCTACCATTTCTACATGGTGTCATCTAAATGTCTCTAAATACCCTTAAATGAAAATCTGCAATGTGCACTTTAATCACAATGTCTGAATTGTTGGATTTGTAATTTTAAATTGTAGAGCAGAGGGGGAAATCAATTAAAAATGTGTCTTTGACCCAAACGTTATGGAGGACACTGTATGTGTCACTGTGTTGTACATATGGACACCATGACATTTCATGATTTATCTGGTAGTTTACTGTCCATGCTCATATAAACACTGACCTGAGAAAATGCTGGGAATTATAAGATGTCCTGACCTAGGAAATGGATGGCTCAAATTCCCCAAAATTCAGGCCTAAGGACCGTGCCTCTAATGTACAAGTGAACAACAGTGGATATCCACAAAGAACAGTGATGTCCCCTTTTCTGTACACCTTTGACTGTATAAATAACACAAAATCAAGTTGAAATTCTCAGATGATTCTGCACTAATGGGGTTTATAGATGAGCCAGAGGATAGAAGTCAGGTGGAGAATTTTGAGAATTGTCTGGAACTCAGCAACAGCAAAACCCACAAACTACTTATTGACTTTATGAGCCTCTATGGCCATTCACCCTTCAAGGAGCTGACATGGAGGTGATGCACTGCTACAAGTACTTGGGGATCCACATCACTGACAGACTGGACGGGTTTAGTGACTCCCCAAGACAACAACATTTAAACAGTGGCATTTCTCCAGATTTCTCAGCTCCAGAGCCATTGTGGTTTTTCTTTCTTCAGTTGATTCCCTCTCCTTGCAGGTATCACAACTGCTTGGTACTTTGAGATTTTTGGTGATATAGCTTATATACAGTACTAGATTAAGTAGGACAACTTTAAAAAGAAAAGCCACACAACTTTGTAGATTTTCACCTCACCTGAGATTTGTCTTCTTTATTGTGAAGGAGTATTCCTGGATCCCAGTGGTGTGCACTCTGACCCTCAGCACATCATCCGGGGTGGGGATGTAGTTCGGCTGCCCGATCCGATCTAGATGAGTCAAGTAGCTGCAATAGGAAGATGCAAGAGCTTTTACTGGGTTAGTAGAGTGCAGCAGAAACCCTGAAGGGCTGCCCTGTCCTCCGCATACTCCAGAGCAATCTGATCAAATTATACAAGCAGCAGCATCACAAAGTCTTGTTAATGTCGGCTGCCCACATACTGTAACACCCTCAGTCAAGTCTCCATTTTTTCAGTATCTGGTGACCCCTTGTGGTGGCTTTGTCAAATACATTTTATAAAGGAGAAAACTTTATAGTTGAAATAGCGATGTGGATTTTACTGTATATAATAAAAGTGATGAAAAGAAATATTCTTAAATTTTCTTTTAATATAGTTACACTTATATGTACTGTTTCTTACAAAAATAATTTTGTTTGGTGTAAATTGCACACAGGATGGCCCAGTGGCATAGTAGTTAGTGGTGCTGCCACACAGGACTTGGCCCACTCTGATAAATTTGCATGTCCTACTCTTAAACCGAGTGGCTTTACTTCATTTACTACCAGACCCCAGAGGTAGACATGTTCATCAGTTTCTAGCACTAAATTTCCCTATTACAAGTGTGTGTCCTGTATAGCAGGGGTCGCCAAGTCCAGTCCTGGAGGACCACCGTGGCTGCAGGTTTTCATTCTAACCCTTTTCTTAATAAGTGACCCGTGTTTGCTGCTAATTAACTTCTTTTGAATTAATTTGAATTGTCTTGCTCTTGAAGACCTAGGCCCCTTAATTGTTTCTTTTTTGTTAATTAGAAGCCAAACAATAGTGAGATACAAAATGAGCCAAAACAACTGGTGTTCATCATACAATATCTGAAAATAAAAGAACGATGAAGGTCTCAGGAAAGTTGATCTGCTCAGGTCCCCCAAAACATTTTAACAGTGCTACTCTTAGAGAAAAATCAACAATTTCAGAAATGTCTGCTAATGCACCATGAGGGCAGCAACAAGCCATGGAATTAAAGCACGGGTTTAATTAACAACAAGAATCAGCAGCTAATTAAGCATCTGGTTGGAGTTTGAGGTCCTAAATTAGATGGTCTTCTGTTGGCTCCCTCACTTCACATTTCATTTCTGTTTGGGTGCCATTTAAGGAAATGAATGAAGCAATTCAGGAGAACGATGAGGAAATTCAGGGGAACAAATCTCAGAAAAGCAATTCAATTAAAATGAATTTGCAAGAAGTTAATTAGCAGCACAAATAGGGCACTCATTAAATATAAAGTGCTAGAATGAAAGCCTGCAGCCACGGTGGTCCTCCAGGACCAGACTTGGCAACCCCTGCTGTAGTGGAATGGCATCCCACCGAGAGCTGGTTTATTCGTTGCACTAGCTTTCTGTAACTCTGTAACTGAAAAACATAAGAACTAATGCGAATTTGTGTTGGACAGTAGTTGTGTGTACTTAGTTGAACTCTCTCATGTTTTCAAGCTTCCTTTAAATTTTTACATTTTGTACTCCAAAACAACAGCACGGTGATCTTCTTCTTAACATGAACAGCTGCTCTGGATATCTGTGGTGTAACTCACTACTTTGTCGAGTCCAGCAGATGGTATTCCTGCCGTCTTCTGTAGCACCACTTAATGCCTGGATCTTCCCACAGCCTCCGAATGGCATCCACATCCTGGGGCTCAAAGGTCTGTACTTGAGGAACATCAACCTGCAGCAGACGCCTGGCGTTTTCCTATCAGGACAGAATGATTCAGATATTGACAGACCTTCTTTTCCCCTTGCTTTCTCTTACATACTGAAATTCTAGCAGCCTACTAAATTAAACCACATTATTAATTGTGTCTTCCATACACTAATGTCACCCCAGGTTATTTAAGAATACCCTAGAATAAGGTGGGCACACTTTACTTGAGTGCATGCATAAAGCCCCTGCAAAATATGTGTGCTACTTAATCAGAGGAGACTCATTTCTAAAAAACATCAAGTTACAGCTGATTCGAAACAGGCTGTCTTTTCTGCTAATTAGATATAAAAGAAGACAAAATGCACGAAAAACAAAAACATGTCTTATAAGAAAGGTTATCAATATTAAGTTACAGCCAAGGTTTATTCCCTGGTAAATGTTTATTTTATATTTTATTGTTATTTTTATTGTTTATGAGATTTTTGATGTGTTTTTAGTATTTATGTACATTTTGTTCATATTATGGTTTGTTCCTGCCTTTTGTCCAATGTTTGACAAAATTGGTTGCAGCTGCCCTACAACCCTGCTCAGCATAAGTAGGTTTAGAAGATGGATGGATGCTATGTTTATTTATTACACATGCAGGTAGGAGGGAGCTGTATGGACCAAGTGAAGGTAATTCCACGCCAGGCCAGGGGGTGGCAGGGTGCACTAAACCTTCTTCTGTTAGCTCTACAGACCAAAAACAGGAAAACCTACCAGACTCATCCCTAAAGATGACACTTCCGGTTACGGTGCCTAGAAGAACGTCACTTCTGGTTACAATGTCAGAAGGAGGTAATTTCCGGTTCCCTTACATCACTTCCAGTCTTGGCATTTAAAGCCGCCATCTTAACCACTAATCATTAGTTCTTGTTTGGACTCCTTCAAAGACACTACTGTCTTATTCTCAAAGCCCATTGCAGTCAGGGATAATATACAGGTGGCTGCCCCAAACCTTTTTAAGTGTGTCGAGTCTGATCTTTTCACGGTATCTAAAGTGTTTTCTCATTTTTCATGTGTTCTGTTCATGAGGCAGAGCCACCTTTTTACGTCAATACTGAAGAACCATGAGAACTGGACAGTAAGTCCCACGGTGTGCAGTTCTTTCTTGTGAGCATTGCTTTTACTTCTTCAGGGTTTTTGGAGTTTTGCTTCTGTTTTTCTGCATGCTGATATTTGGATTACAATATGTACATATTAGCTTTATATTACCTTTTTAGGCAAATCCCTTTTGCCTAATCTGTGTTATTTTTCCCTAGTTTGCCATTTTTTTGATACTTTTGCTTAATTCTGGCCAAAGTGCCCAGCATTTTCCATATAAATAAACAGGGAAAAACTTTCTTTTGGAAATTCAGCATGGCTTAACGCAACCCACAATGAGACAAAAAGATGTACTCAAAAAGCTGTAATTCAGCAAGACACTGAAACTGTTAACCATGTCAAAAGAAAAGAAAATGGCATACATAATTTTAGTCATTAAGATCGCACTTTAGCAGGTAGAAAACTTTTTGTGTGCTGATGATAATGTCCTCCATCAGCCATAGCATGACTGATGGGAATTGTAGTCCTCACTTTGGGGCTGTTTTTTGGGTCGTCCCCATCTCTTTATAACCCCTCTCCCTGATATGACATATACCTTAAATTTTAAATCGGAACAATGGTAAGGCACAAACAAAATTTCATGAAAATCGGCTCACTGTTTTTTTGCACGATTAGTGAACAAATGGTTTATACAGACTTAATAAATCCTGTACAAGCCGTGTCCTTATGGCAGAGTTTTTTATGGTTTACTTTCTGTGTTGAAGGGCATTTTTGTGTATTTTCACACATTTAAAGTATTTCTTTTAACATTTAAAGCCACTTTCCCCAATTTTGGGCCTGTATTCCCCAAAGTTGTTAAGAGTATATTTTAGCCAGAGTTCCTCCCCTTTCTTATGTCATGTTTTTTTTTTTTTGTCTGTTTTTGAGACTTTGATTTAAGTTCATTTTACATTTGGTTATGATTTGCTGTATTCCTGTGCCTGTGTTATGTGCCTTGTGTTTTGGTGGTGGTTCTCCAAGAGGTGGGGCCATCTGCCCATCATCACAATGGACTGCCCTCAGCCCTATAAAAGCAGGGGAGACCAACAGTCCCTTGCAGTTCATTTTGAATGTGCTTGGGAGTAGGTGAGTATTTCTTATGGTTCCTTCTGTGCTTTGTGATTCATTGGATTATTTGAACTTTTTTTGTGTTTTTGAACATTCTTTAGATTTTACCTTGGTGCTTTATTTACCTTCAGTTGCCTTTGCTTTTTCAGCCAATTCTTTTTCTTCTTTGTGTTCCACAGAGCTTCCTGTTATTAGATAGAATTTTTGTAAACAATAAATCTTTTTATTTAAAAAAAGATTCTGTGTTTGCTCTTGTTACTGGCTGGGCTTGATGGTTTCTCCTCTAGTAGGCACTTTTGGGTCATTTTTTGACCTTGTGCTTGTAAACTCTCAAGATTCAGAACAGACATGCCTACAAAGCTTGGAGTCAGGCTGCCTGGAATGAGGCCTATCTCTAGGCAGGCCAGGGAAGGTATGGGTCTATTTGGAGGCAAAGACATAGATAGATAGATAGATAGATAGATAGAGCATATGTCATGTTTAACTCAGGGTTCCCCTCCTGGATTATGTTTAAATTCCTTCTTGTGTCTTTTTTGTTCATTTGTGATGTTTTAGGTACTTTGGTTTTATAAATATTGTTGTGATTTGTATTTTTTGTCTTGTTATGTTTTCTTTATCCATACTTTTTTATTTTGTGATTATTTACTTTCTATGTGTATATATTTTATTCTGTCATGTTCCTGGTATGACTACTCTGGCTACTCTAACCTCATTGTTAGGGGTCTACCCCCACCTTTATATTCAGGCTGACACCATAGGCAAGTCTCTGTGGTTCTTTCCGGTCAGTTCTTTGGAGATTATTGGGAGTATTTTTCTTATATTTTCTTGTTCTTCTGTCTTTTTGCTGTGTATATTGAATTCTTCCCTTGGATTTTGGGACTTCTTTGCCTTAGGACTCCCTTGTGAGCTTTCTCTTGTATGTGTTCCTTTTGTGGGCAAATATTCTCTTTATAAAAATTCTTGAAGGATTTCACTCTTTACAAGCAAAAGACTTCAAGGCTCTCCCTCTTGTGAGACATATTTTGAGAATGCTGATACTCTCGTGAACTTTAAAACCCTGTTCTCCATTTTGGGGCCTAGTCTCGTGGGAAGGCTGACGGTCATTTAGAGTCAGGCTTGCCTGGGTGAAGCCTATATTAGGGCCACCCAGTAAAGATTCTGTGCTGTTTTATGTGGGTCTTTTTGTGGGCCTCATCTGTTTTTGTGGTTGCAAAATCACCACAATATACACCCAAAAAGAAAAAAGATAAGCCAAAAAAATGTCCTTATGATTGTAACAGTTTTGTTAATAATGAAGACTGCAAACTGCCAGCTGTCTGACTGAAATAAAAATCAAACCGTGGGAAGACAGCAGTGAGCCTCTGAAAAGGAAAATCAGCATGAATACCACTCTGTGGAATTAACACAACAAATGGGTCAGGACTCCACCCTGAGGGTCTTTACTTCAATGTTACAGCATTCTGAAAGAATTTAACTAGGTTGTCTTAAAAATATATTAATAGAAATACATATTTTTTATGATGGCTTATGCTGTATTCAAGTATGGGAAGGAAACTTCATGTGGACGTCCTTTAGAGTGGTAGCTTTAATCATTTAAAGATAAAGCCAAGACATTACTAGTGTCCCAAATGGCTTATTTACTACTTAAATGACTGCTTTATAGTTTATTATTCATATAAGACTACAAAGCCCAAACTTCAGCGGGCCTTTCTCCAAATGTTTCCTGGTGGTCAAATCTGTTCACTCATCCTCAATTAGTAATATTTAAATACTAATCGGTTATTAGAGAAACCTTTGTACTTGCATTAGCACAGCTGAAAGCCGTTATTCTGTTCAAAAAAGCAAGCAAATTGGCTTTCTTTGGACTGCAAGGTGCTGACATTCCTAAAGTTCACTTCTGGGTTTAGAAATGGGCAAAAATGAAACAGCTTTCTTGACAAACAAGTCAAGCTACTGTTATTTTGTGAAATGAAGATTATTTCATGTGACAGACTACCATCTATCTACAGCACTACTAATGTCCTGCCTTTATTTTCAATTATTATTTAATAGTACATTCATAAAAGAAAATCTATTTCTAAAACAACCTGAAAGTTTCTTTTAGATTCCAACATATATAAAATTTCCCATTTGTTTAGAAAGTAATACATTTTATCAAGGTACCATTAAATGAGATGAAGGCCATAAGGTGTCTTTGACTTCTTTCCTTTTCAGCATGGAAATAACCTTTAACCATACACTGTCATGTGTGTGTGCTAAGGGCAAAGATGTCCAACTCCAGTCCTGGAGGCCTTCAGTAGCTGCAGGTTTTCATTCTCACTCTTTTCTTAGTCAGTGACTCGTTTTCACTGCTAGTTAACTTCTTTTTCCTTCATTATAATAGCCCTGTTTTTAAGGATTCAATCCTCTGATTTGATTATTTTCATCATTAATTGGCAGCCAAACAGAAATGAGACATGAAATGAGCTGACAAATGACCAGCTAAATTGGGGGCTTCAAACTCCAATCAGTTTCTTAATGAGAAGCCGATTCTTGCTGTTAATTAAACCCGTTATTTAATATTATGGCTTGTTGCTGTTCTCATTCTGCCACAGCAGACATTTCCAAAACTGTTGACTTTCTGTTTTTTCTAGAACACTAATGTCAAAATGTTTAGGTGTCCTGAGAGATCAACCTTACTGAGACCTTCACCTTTCTTTATTTCCAAATATTGTGTTATGGGCACAGGTGAGCTGGTCATGTGGCAGCTTCTTTTGTTTCGCTGTTAATTAAGGAAAAAGAAACGTCAAAGGGGCCTGAGTCAAGCAAATTAAAATTAAGGCAAAAGAAGTTAATTAGCAGCAAAAATTGGTCACTAATGAAGAAGATGGTTAGAATGAAAACCTGCAGCCACTGCAACCCACCAGGACTGGAATTCAACACCCTTGTCTAAGGGGATGGCTGAAGGGCTCTAGTGATGGTAATAACCCACCAATCCAGGGTTTGGCACTGTGGACTGATGTCTCTTCTCTTCCTCACACTGAAGACTGGAAGATTGACGGCTATAACACCACTGAGGTCACTTCCTGTACCCGCCTGCCTGGTCTCGTCTCTTCCTGCCAACAGCCCTCAAAGCTGGAAGAGCCGCCATCTTAGGGCAGTCAGGATTTAGACACACATCTGAAAAGTAATTTTTTATCAACACCACTAGTTTAACATGTTTATTTTCATTTCAGTAATAATGGATTTGCCTTCAGGTGCCCCAGACGTTTATAATGTCTTGTCTTTTCTCTTACAATAGATAGATAGATAGATAGACAGATAGATAGATAGATAGATAGATAGATAGATAGATAGATAGATAGATAGATAGATAGATAGATAGATAGATAGATATTTTTTTGCCCCTAAGGGCAACTCCAAAATAAATACATATAATAAAAACAAACAATAATATACACTGTCACACATGTGTGCATGGGAGGCAGCTAAAGGGCTCAAATAAGGGTAATTCCATGCCAGACCAGGGGGTGGCGGAGTGCACTAACCCTTTCTCTTTCTTCTGCAGACCTTAACTTCCAGTTCTGACTCTGCTGACCTCACTTCCTTTGTCCGAACCTAAAGCCACCATTTTGTATCCTGCAAATCAGTTCTGTCTTGAACTCAGTGTGACCATGATCTCTAAAATCTTTTCTTTTTGAAACCAACTTACATTATAGGGGGAGGCTACCCCAAACCTTTTTGTGGCATTTGTCTATTCTTGTGACAACACACACACTATAACTTCTGGTGTGGATGTCAGCGAGCTGCTGCTGTCACTGAGAGGCTTTCAGGTGGCAGTAAGATGAGGTCAGACCCGCTCAGGTTGCACTGCAGGAGCAGCACCAGGCATAATGTCCATTTATGGAGCAGGCCGTGTAGAGACTTGATTATACACACATACACATCCATACATGAATACACACCCAGTGTACACAGTGAGAGAGAATGCAGACAGAACCAAGTGCCATTATGAGTAGTGCTGTACACCCTCTCTGTGACACACCAGCACTGAGGACTTATAGGAAACAAATCATTCTGCAGAAGTGTGTGAGGTAACGCTAGTGGGTCTCTACAGACAAATAAAGCATAATAAAAAAATAAAATACTGTGTCAATACCTGTGGCTATATGCCTTACTACAGCTCACTGTGATGTCTCACTTATCTTTATCAAAGTCAGAAGTTTTCTTTTTTTGTAATTCATATGTGTATTTGAAGGGGTCGTTGTTGTTATAATATTTCTTAAGCTTCAGTAAAAAGCTAAACTTCTCTCCCGGGACAAATCAACTACTACTTATCTATTTATCTATAGGGGTCTTATTTAAATGTCTTATTAATGAATATTTAAAAAAAAACAATTTAAGAGTTTATAATTGTTTGTAGCTTTTTTGTTTTTCAGTCCTTCCAATGTATTAATACAATATTTAATTTCTGTTTTTGAGAGTCTCTTCTTGGATTGTTTACATTTATGAATGCAGAATTTTCCATTAGTAATAAATAAAGACATACCAAGTTTTTATATTCCAGATTCATTAAAAAGCAAAATGTTTCTGTTGTGTTTTATGAAAATATCAACACCAGCAGTCCTCTGAAAAAACAACGAGAAACCAAACCACTTTGCATAAACACGTTCAAAAAATAAGTGCACAAAGGTTACAAAACGCAAATTTGCAAAGAGCTGGTGTTACAAGGTAAATATGACGAATAATTGTAGATGGGAGCTGTCTACTGTAGTGTTATTGAAAACTATTTTCTTGTAATATTAAAAGCATCTCATCAACAATGTCTTGAAACTGTGAGACCCGTACGCCTTTTGCTGAAGGAGTTGCGTCTTTCTGGCAGATTTCCCTCAGCTGACCGTTATTATCAGCGTGAGGCCAACTGAGGCAGCGCCAGCCTCCACCATTTCCAGCAGATGGCGCTGTGGTGCAAACATTAAGTCCTGTTTGAATCTCGAGTCTTAAATACGGGCAAACTCAGCTTAGTCTTTACAATCAGTTTTGTTTTCAATTTCCACGGCATGTTCAATGAGTCTGAAAAAAATTATTTCTGCCTGACTCTCTTGGTCTTTTTCCAGTTTTCTTGGCCAGGTCTTTCAGTGCTTTGGGCATAACTTTGAACTTTTAAATTACATACATCGACTTGTACACCTCACTACATTAGAACAGTCATCATCAGCATCACCACTCATAAATTGGACTCTACTTAAAAAAACACACACACTTTGCCCTTTGAGAAAATACTGAAAAACAGATGTTTGGGATCATATCAGCCGGAAGACTTGCTGGGGTTTTTCATTTCACTGAGCGGTGACCGTCACGTTTGTGCCACGTCACGCGTCATTTACTGAATGAGTCTTCATTGGTGTTTCTGCTTTTAGTGCCGAGTATCTCATGTATGTGGATGTATCTTTGAATCCTGTCCTTTGGTGGTTGTACTGTCTGACAGAATAAGAGGTGGACAGATGTTCGTTTTGTGTTATTTTTTTTATGGTTGCGTTTGGCAGACATTTTGCTGGCAGGTTATAACATTGCGCTCTCTGTCACACCCACACGCACACCCAATGCTGGCTTTCTTTCATGGCTGGCTTCTCAGGATGGCGAGAAAGGAGTTTTCACACACTAAGGCAGTGTTCACATAAAAAACTCCGCTTTTAAATAAAAACGATCTCCGTCCACACCAGCGTTGTCACATTATTGATTACGAAAATGTATCCTCCGCACTAAAACGACCGAAAACGCATATCATGTAGATGTTCGCCAACACTGGGCATGTGCACATCAGCAGAAAAAAAATCCTTTAAAGGGTTGGTTAACGACAGCGGCCATTTATCGTAAAAATGTACTGACTGGTAAATTATTTGTAATCAAAGTGTACAAAATGCAATTTAGATGCATACAGGTAAGCATCAGAACAAGCGCCACGGAGAGCCAATCCTCTGTGTCCGCTGTGTTGGAATATGTTTGTTTGAGAATGAGACATCGTCATTTGCAGGGTCCAATCAGGGCGGAGTAATCCAGTTTATCTAATCTAATCTAAACCAATCAGACCGCGATTTGACTCTATGTTATTAAACTTTACTGCAGCGCTGAGCTGGCGTTTTCAGAAGTACTGTATACACTCAGGTGAGTGTGTTCGAAAATGCTAGTGTGGGTATAGCATAAATCCTACCAGACTCTTCAGGACACAAACACCACTGATTATTACAGCCCTTACCTCTGCTGCTCACACTTTTCCACTTTTGATTTAAATTAAGATTTAATCTTTGAATTAATTTACACAAAACAATGCTACCCCGAATGAGCAAAGGTGTCACCTCATGTTGACCTGTATCTTTAATTAAATAATATTGACCACGGCAGGCAGAAATGGAATTTTTGCAGTCAAATTACAATTGAAGAGTTGTGATACACACATAATGCATAGAGTTTGATTTTTATTTTCACTAAAAAAAAAGAGTGTATCTTTAATTTCATCACCTCCTTGTGTTTTTTCCTCAAAATGAAGATGAGAAATTCACATAATTGTAACAAAGGTAGAAGGCGAGATGTCACAAGTGATAATTCTAGAGAAGCTCAGCTGCAGATCTCCTCTGCTGGACCCTCTTGGGTAAATGGAAGGTCACCAAAGGATGTGAACACACGCGGCCTTCAGTAAATGCACTTCAACAATTTAAACTCACTGTCCTCGTCTACAAGCCCTTAGTGTTTCTAGAATGTGCTTTTCAAAAGTGCTGCTGCTGCTGTGTTGTCTCAAGACATCCAAAATGGTGTTTAGCGTCTGTATAGAGGACTTCAGCTCCAAAGCAGCACATACTCATGTACAGTGGTATAATATATAGGTCATACTATATATACTGCTGTGTGGGGATATTATGTATACACATATATATATACAAATTAATACATACACACATATATACATATTAATATACATACACACACGTATATATATATGCATATTAATATACACACACATGCATATATATTAATACACACACATATTTACATATTAATATACACACATATATATTAATACACACACATATATATATTAATACACACAAAAAAATATAATTAAGAAACCTTACTATTGCTACAAGCTGAAGGGATGAATTGTATTTGTACCTCATTACCAGGGAGGATGTAGGAAAGTTTGAGTGTGTCCATCGCCTGGACCATGGATTTCATGGCAGTGTATATGTTCTGGTAGATAAGCCTCTTGAAGGCCTGGCATTGCTCACTGGAGTACCCATCTCCATGGATGATGCGCATCTGCTTAATGAAAGTGGTCTTCCCGCTCTCACCAGTTCCTGGATAGGGACCACAAAACGCAGCAAATCAATCAGAATGGCTAATAAGTAAACCCCCCTTAGGAGTGTAATAAAAGCACCAGGAGAAACTTTCATTTGTTGATGCATTAGCTACTCAGGCAGTTATGATTAACCACTGGCACAAGTCAAGCAAAATGACTCATTTTATTGGCTAACGAAAAAGTTTACAATATGCAAGCTTTTGGGGCAAGTCAGGCTCTGTGCTCAAGATCTTCCCTGAAGAAGGGGCCCGAGTTGTCGAAAGCTTGCATATTGTGATCTGTTCAGTTAGCCAATAAAAGGTGTCAGTTTGCTTGACTTCTCACTACATCTATAATGGCTAACACAGTACAACACCCTAGTAGCACTGGCACAAATAATATAATGTCCTACCATCCAACCATTAGCTAAACCTGCTTCAACCTGATCAGGGTCACAGGGAAGCTGGAGCCTACCCAGCAAACTCAGGGAGCAGAACAACACCTGGGCAGGATGCCAGTACATCTCTATGAGACAAGGCATGATTATAAAGTCTCTGAAAAGTGGCTACTTAAACTCTAACAGCTAAGGGCAATGTGGAGCCTTGCTTGTCAGTGACTGCTAACAACAACTCCTTAAAGTGCCTTCTTTAATGTTTGGGACAAAATTCTATTTTCCTTGATTTTTACCCCTCTGCTCCACAATTTCAAATTACATATCAAACAATTCAGACATCATGATTAAAGTGCGCATTGCAGACTTTCATTTAAGGGGATTTGCAGATATTTCAGTCACACCTCACTTTTTATGCATGCCCCCCCTATTTCATGGCACCATAATGTTTGTGACATTTGGCATCAGAGGTGTTTGTGATTCCTCAGGGGTGTTTCATTGTTTCATAAAATACCTCACCTTGTTTCTATCCTTCAGGGTCTTTAATTGACATTGTTCAATATGAGGACAAGAGCTGTGCCAACCGAGAATCAAAGAGGCCATTATAAGGCTGAAATATGAGAATAAAACCATTAGATACATCAGTAAAACCTCAGGATGACCAAAATCAACTGTCTGGAATATCATTAAGAATAAAGAGCACACTGATGAGCTCAGTAATCACAAAGGGGCTGGTAGGCCAAGAAAGACCTCCACTGCTGATGACAGAAGAATCCTCACAATAGTAAAGAAAAAGAATCGAACGCCTGTGTGACAGATCAGAAACAGTCATCGGGGGCAGATGTGTGTGTGTTAGAGATGACTGTCAGCAAAAGACTTCATGAGCAGAAACACAGAGGAGGCCGCACTGCAAGATACAAACTACAAAAACAGGAGGGCCAGATAACAGTTTGTGAAAAAGGACTTCAAAGACCCTGCAGAATTCTGGGAAAAGGTCTTGTGGACAGTGTAACATTTAGGTATCAACAAAATATGAATACATATATGTGCAGCTTTGTTTTAAGATATGTCATTGAAATGTATTATTGTTATCAGGCATTTTGTAGGCACCTATGTCATAAAGAAAGAGCCAGAAAAAGGGACCTCAACTTTGTGTTTTGTTTAGAGTTTCACATAGAGCACGGATGCCGTGGATGTAAGACCAGTGTTAAATAAAGTTCCCCTGCGTACTTAAAAATCATCTCGCCTTTACCTCATTTTGAACAAGGTATGAAAACAAGACAGAGAGAAGACAAAGATGAACCTGATCAGAGTGATGGTAGGAGCAAAATGTAGAGACCAAAAGGAACTGCTTGAGATCCAAAAGTCAACCACCTTATCAGTTACACATGTAGCTGGGGGTGTTATGACTTGGGCATGTATGGCTGCCACAGGTCCTGGCACACTTCTCTTCAATAATGCTGAAACTGCAGACGGCAGACTCACAGGGTACTGAGTCCTGAGGTGTGTAGAAACATCTGATCTGCTCAAAGTCCAGTAAATGCCTCCAAACTCATTGGAAGGCACTTCATCCTATAATAAGCAGCACAGGAGTTTTTCAAAGCTAAAAAATGGAAAATTCTTGAATGGCCAAGCCAGTCACCCGATTTAAATCCAATTGAGCAGGATATCCATATGCCTAAGAGAAGACTTAAGGAGACAAGCAGGAGCTGAAGATGGCCGCATTAGAGGCCTAGCAGAGCATCACCAGAGAAGACCCTCAGCACCTGGAGATGTCACAGACTTCAAGCAGTCATCACATGCAAGTGATAAACGACCAAGAACTAAATATGACTACGGCTTTAATAGGCATGCCATTGCTGTGTCCAAACATTATGGTGTCCTGAAATAAAAAGTGCTGTCATTTCTACATGGTGTGACCGAAATGTCTGCAAATCCCCTTAAATGAAAGTCTGCAATGTGCTCTTCAATCACAATGTCTGAATTGTTTAATTTAAACTGTGGAGCAGAGGGGGAAATGAAGGGAAAAAAAGTCTTTGTCCCAAACATTATGGAGGGCACTGTACATAGCACCATCCATAAGCACGGTGCACAGTTTTTCCCCATATTTGTCAAAGTGAGAGAGAAAAGGAGGGAGACAAAACACAGAAAAAAATAACTAAACCAACTACCTAAAAAGACTCCAAACGAAAAACCTCACAGAATATGGAGAAAGTTACACACAAAATAGAAACAAGGCAGGAGGACAACATTATACCTCTAACTGCTATCTAGCTAAACAAAGTTTTCACAGCTAGACACACACTATCCACATTTTTCACATAGATGGCTGGTTTCGTCTTTTTCGGCTGCTCCCGTTAGGGGTTGGCACAGCGGATCATCTTTTTCCATATCTTCCTGTCCTCTCCATCTTGTTCTATTACCCCCATCACCTTCATGTCTTCTTCTCTCAGCACATCCATAAACCTTCTCTTAGGCCTTCCTTTTTCCCCTTACCTGGCAGCTCTATCCTTAGCACCTTTTTCCCAATATACCCAGTATCTCTCCACTGCACATGTCCAAACCAACACAATCTCGCCTCTCTGACTTTGTCTCCCAACCGTCCAACTTGAGCTGACCCTCTAAAGTACTAATTTCTAATCCTGTCCATCCTCAGCTTACAACAAGCAATAAGAAGAAAAAATAACCAAAGTCAGGCTATCCAACCCCAACACTCCATAACTTGCTCTGTGAAACCCAAATCCATCCATCCCTCCCTCTCTCTTTCTCTCCCCCTCTCTCTCCACTCGAGATGGGAAAATGATACCAAAGCGTCAAAGCTTGTGTCAATCAATCTGAAGGAAAGTGAGTTGAATCACTGTGTCGGAGCTTGTGTCAAAACTCCGCTATCATGTGACCCGTGATGTTTGAAGCTTTGAATGTCATTAGTGCTTCACAGCGCGCTTCATTTGTTTGACAGCATTTCTTCGGTTTGACAGCTTTGGCGCTAAATTAACAGGTAGCCTATATAAAATACATCATTCTCATTTAACAATGTTGGGTTGTGTGGAGAGACAAATTTGGAGAGTTTTGGTGACAAATGGAGACTAACAGTGGAAAACGGCGTTCAAAAGTTAAATAGTACAAATGGACAAGGACCTTAGTAGAATAAAATGAACACATACTTTTCTGACCTTTTACTGGTGACATGAGACTGAAACAGTGAGCGTTGCTTCATTTGCACTCTTGAGAGATTGCCTTGACCTCAGTTAACCACCAGATGTCACTGTTCATACTAGCGCTGAGGCTTCAAAGCTTCAAATCTTTTTTGGCACAAACAGAAATAAAGCCTAAAAGCTTCATAAGGCTTTATTTTCCCATCACTACTCTCCATCCTTCAACCCAAACAAGCTTCCTTTTAAAATTTACACCCCCCCTTCCCCGAACCCAGGTGATTTAATAACGGTGGGCAGCTCAACAAGTGGGTAATTAAGGCAGGATTCGATTAAGTCATCTGCACCAAATTAAAGAAGACAAGCTGAGTTTAAGAAACAGATCTAGAGTCGGTCATAACAGTAAGATGGTGTAGTAGTGGGCTAAGCGGTGTCACACAAGGAGTCAGTGGTGGACACTGAAAGGCGAACCTTGGGCTTCCCCCTCCTAGTGTGTAGTCACTATGGTGGGGGTTTTACACTTCGACCCCGAAGAGTTGCAGGTCTTTGTTTCAGCAACTTTCTTAATTAGTAGCCAGCTACTGCTGCTAATGCCACACAGACTCTTCTCTCTTTCATTTTACATGATTTCCTTTTACGATTCAAAACATTTAGTCATATCGTCGTATTAAGTCAGATTAAGCAGCAACCAACAAATACAGAGAAGTAAAGAGTACAAGAGGTAAAGTTGCGGGTCTCAAGCTCAGTTTCTGGAGAGCCAGCGGTTTTTTATTTTCAAACTGATCTCTTAATTAGACCCCCTGATTCAGTTGTTAGTGAAACACATTAGTTACGGGGTCTGGCTGCTTGGTGCTCTCATGCTGCCACATCACACATTTCCAAAATTTTTTTTCTCTTTTATGAGAAAGAGCATCATCAGAATGTTTTAAGAATCACAGCAGACAAAATTTTCACTTTTTCTTTCAAAAAATAAAAAAAAAATCAAGGTTGCTTTATCTTTAAAAAGTTGAGTCAATTAAAATGAAAAAGAGAAGTTGTGTCCATTAGCAGCAGTAATGGCCAGTGTCATTGATGGCCGGCAGCTGAACCCGGCCGGGACACCCAAAGATTGGAAGGATGGGGGAAGGCAGCTAATTTTGGACATTGCCTTCCCCAGGACGCTAGATGGCAGTTTCCCTGCAGCTTAGCGGTGCCCTGGATTCCCGCAGGGCACCATGGAATCTGGAGTTCGGCTTCACAGCCCTGCTGGGTACTGTGGGTACCACCAGGAGACGCTGCAGGGAGACCGTGGGATTTTTACTTTCTGTATAGCCCAAGTCATGGGGACAGAAGCCCCGAAATACTTCCGGGCTGAAGAAAACTCAAGCCCTCCACCCAGAAGTGCTGGCAAGTCACGTGGGAGGAAGAACGGAAACACTTCCGAGTCAAAGACTATATAAAGGAATGTTTGGAACCCAGCAAGTGAGGGAGGTAGTTGACAGAGCTTGCTAGGAGGTGTGGAAGAGAGAATTGAGAATAATTATTGTATTTATTAATATTATTATTTGCCTGTGCATGGTGGTTGGGGTACTTAGAGGCACTGTTACAGGAAAAGGAAGTATTAAAGCATCTTTTTGTTCTTTTATCTGGTGTGCTGGACATTTGTCTCTCGGGGTAGAGGAGCGACAGCGCCCTCTAATGTTGTACCGCTGCTAAACTAGCCTGAATGTTGTGTGAGTGAGAGAAACAGTGCCCTGTCATGAACTGGCACCAGGATGAATTAGGGTTCCCTCTGACCTTGTATTTGATCAAATGATGTCAGAAAATAGATGGATGGAAGCTTGGGATCTTAAACATTGTCTTCATTACATTACGATATAAGGAGGAAAACAAATGAAGCAGACCTGGTTACTCCAATCCAAAGCTCTGTATGAGGTGCCAGCCTGTTGCAGGACCCATTCAGACACCCAGACACATGCAACAGCAGTTTGTGTCTGCCAGTTATTCTAACTAGCATGTTCTTGGAGATGTGGGAGGAAAACTCAAGTGCCTGGGTCAAAGCTCACACAGACACGGGAACAACATACAAACTGCACACCGATAAACAGTAACCAAGTGCAGGATTCAGACTTAGGCCATTAGATTCAGGAGGACAGCAGTGCTTACCACAGTGCCAACCCACCAATGAAAAAGCCGGCCAAGTTCCCACCACAGATAGACCTGAGCTGTTAATTTACCCAGGGGACGTAATTGGCACATGTGAGTTATACCCGCTACCCATTTTTAAACCCTGAGGAAGCCCAATCAGTTATCCCAGCTAGAATCCGTAACAGGTTACCTAATAACAGAATTTTAATGCCATGACTCTCCTGTTTCTTCTGCTCCTTCAGCATCCTGTTGATATTCCGGTTAATCTCGATGACGCTTTTCTCCTCAGGTGAAAGCCAAAAGGAACATTTACGTAGGCACCAGAGGGAACATAACCAGCAGCAGCCTCCCATGATCTCCGCTGAAGCAGACGGGTGGCAACACAATGTCCATGAAGCAACGAAAAAGGTCAAACCAAGGACACGGACGAGTGTTTCTGAGCCTCAACTTTCTTGAAGAAATGTGCTTTATAGATTATTATCTAGTTACTGTGAAGCTAATTACCATTCAGAAGATATTACCCAAAGCACCACTCATTTTGGAATAGAGGTGGTCAAGTCTTCAAAGTAAATGTCCATAAAGGTAGTAAAAACAGAAGTAAATCCTGAGGGCAGTGTGTCACACGGTGGATGTTGTCACAGGATCCATGTGTCAACTTGCTTGGTTGAGGTGTCCCACAATCACTGTGAAACCCCTCACTCCATGAAAGGTGAAGATCAAATCCAGAAAGCTTCCCAGCTGCTGGGTTAAGATGTCCTTTTCTCTATGACACTCCCCGGTTAAGACGCCCATTTCAGTGTCCACTTATGGATAGGACTTTTCTTTTAGCTGATGTTGCTCGTGAACTGATCATTATGGGAAATCTCTTGCTGATATGCCATCCAGTCGAGGCTCTTGCCCCAGTTAGGTTAATGAAGTGACACATAAGACAGTAGGTGAAGTCCTCTCGTTTATAACAGGCTCAGAAGACGACACACTCATCCATGATGTGTTACCCACTTTAGGAACCAAGAAGACTTACCGTGAGTTTACAGAGAAAAAAGGTTGCTCACCATCATTTTGAGGTAACAGCTCTAACACTCCCTTCGCTAATCCACTTGTGAGGCCCAGTCCTTGATGATCTGTATCCCAGGTGAGACACAATCCTCACTCTTGTGGTAACGAGCCAACAGATAAGACTCGTTTCTCAGATCATGAGCTGGTCAGGTGATGGGTGGCACATTCACCTCAGTGAGATAACCCACATGAGGCACTGCTGTCACTCTCGTGTCACGGAGTAAACTGATGACCTCCACTCCTTGATGACCTCCTGGACAGTGGACTCGAAAATGGGTTACTTAGATAAGCGCGTCTCCTCACTGATGTTTTGGTCAATTTACATCCTTAGGTGAATGCATTGCCCAGACGAGACACACACACTTTGCTTATGTATTAATAAGTTAATAGATGGTCTTAGATGATATGCTGGGCAGTTGACAGGTACTCAGATGAGGCACTGTTGTCACTCTTATTCCATTGTGTTAATCAGAAAGATTTATCCCAAGATGATGTGCTGGTCAGTTGAATGGTGAGATGTCACCCATCCCTCTTCATGTAGCTGAGTTGACAGATCACACTCAGTCCTAGATGATATGCTGACCCATTGTCTCAATAATGGATTTCTCAGATGAGCTTGTCTTCCCACCTCCTAGGTGGATGAATTGTCCGGATGAGACACACACTTTGCTTGTGTCTTAACGAGTTACCAGATGGCACTCAATCCTAGATGATGCACTGGGTAGTTGACTGGCACACTCTCTTCAGTGAGACTTCTTTCATCACGGGCTGGACAGCTTTCTCTGTCTGCATTAAAGTGTTACTCAAATGAGATACAAGATAACAGATGACATTTATTGCTAGGTGATGTGTCTGTGAGGTGAGAGGGGAGCCCCCTTTTCTCACTCAGTAAAAGGCGAGATCCTCTTATTGCTGATGTGCTTACCACTGGGTGCTGTGTTAATGACTCACTCCAAGATGCTAATCTGAGTTATTCAATGTCTTTGTTGTCACCCAGTGAAGTGTTCTTGATGTCACTCCTTGCTGGTGTCCCAGTGAGATAATCCGGGCAGTCTTCCTGCAGTTTGCTGTGTTAAACAAATCTTGTCTTCTGTAATATCGTCTGGTAACAGGGGGCTACTTCTTCACTTTGGTTCCTTGACAGGTTTTTCTGTTCACCGTCTCCGGTTGAGGTCTTGTATAAAGGCGAGCTTACCACAGCGGCTCGAACGAGACCGACTGCATGTTTCAGCTCCGCGACTGAGATGAGCTGTTAAGGTGAAGCGATTCTTAAAACACTTCAGTGTAATTATCCGCGGAGGCGGGGCTGCGGCTGAGTCTGCGTGAGAGTGAGCTCGCGCGCACCCTTATAAGCGTCACTTCACAATGTCGGTTAGATAGCCTAAGCCTTAAGGAAATTAAACAAAACAAGAGAAGAGTTCACTCCTGTTATTTGAAGTGGAACAGAATTGAATCATGCAGATTAACATCCTCTTTTCAGGTGCAATTTTGTGCAGTTTTTTTTATTATTATTAAGCAAAGGTAAGACATACCTGCGGCACCAACCTGTCCATTGTAGGCGGAGTAAAGCAGAAATCCGAGAGCGGCGTAAGTCAAAAACAATAAGCAGACTAGTCTCATACACCTTTCGGCATTTCAGAAATTCACAGCACCTGGGTTGATCAGATGCTTCGGATGCTTTTCTTTTATTATTCCGCACCATCGCCTCCCACGGACACCTGTCCACACTTTCATTTTTGCCCGGGGAGCAGCTGACTGGCAGCTCAGTAAACACAAACGCAACAAAACCCAGGAAACTAATTTGTTCTCCTGGTTGTTATATGTTGAGTCCCCTTTTTTCTTTTCACGAATCCACAAATTTTGTTAATCTTAAATAATTACCTAAATCGTTGAGTGGAATACCAATATAATCAACGTTGCAATATTTTAATAAGCAGTTTTAACAAAATGTGCAATTACCACTTCCTACAGTTAGAGCCAAGACTGTAGCGGCCGATTGCTGGCCCGGGTGAGGGGCTCAGGCCAGGTTTGAACCCTGTGTCTGACCGTTTCCCTGTGCAGTTTGCACGTTTTTTTCAAAACTGCAGAGCCAGTCAATCTGTTAGGCGACACAGGAGGCCGCCTATAGGGTACCATTTATAAAAGTTAAGGGACATGCTCTCCCAGCCCAATAAACTCTAGCTGTGGACCTCCAGAGCTCAGGGATGTCTTAACGTATGGGCACGGGCCAGGAGCCCATGATGTTTCTGATGCCTGTGTATGTTTCTGTTTTGCTTTCAAAACAGGGTCCCCAGTACTATGATGCTGTTAAGACGGCCCTGCCAGAGCTTCACTCCACTGAGGAGTTTGTGGCTTTATATGATAAGTCAGTGATGACGCCTGGTTACACTATGATTAACATCAGAGTCTGGGGACAGTTATCTGATTCAACTCAATTAAACTCAGTAACAAAAACCTGCAATCCAACTGGATGTCTAGCAGAGCTACTTAATCGTGGAGTTGCATCCATCTCCTCCTGACACTGAGGTGGAAGCTTTGAAAGTCATCAAACTATGGTGATACCGAGTAGGCGTTTTTACCTGCTGGACACCTTTTATGGAAGTGGCATGGCTCCGTAGACCAAGGGGCACCTGCTCCTTAAACTAAACTTACCTTATGTATACTTTAAATTAAAGTATACATAAAGGGGCGCTATTTGTGCTATTGAAAGGGCACGTGCTTCGCTATCCGCTGCCTACAGCTCCCAATGTGCTGTCAAGTCTTAAGTGTGTCTGACTTCAGAACATGACACCAATCCGTACATCCTAAACTTTAGTGAGAGTTGTGCTATTATACGGTTAATTAGCACTTCTGTAGTGTACAGTCTCTGTCTATGGACATGTTGCTATGGTGTTTAAATGCACAGAATATTGCGTAATGCATTATTCAGCACTTGTCTGTATTCCGAAAGAGCAATCAGATCAAAGGTTTTCCTGGAGTCATCCGTATTGTTTTTCTAAATATTTTTACTGGAATGTGGTCACCTCAGGTATAACGTCATTCCTAACTCCAGCATTCGGCTTTGATGGTAAATGGAACACAGCGTTAGCCCACCCTTTGCTGCTAGTCATGAGTGAGGGTGGTGTAGCTGGAGTTTTGGGCATTCGAAGAGCAAGAGGGTGGTGTAGCTGGAGTTTTGGGCATTCGAAGAGCAAGGTTAGGCCTCTCGTGGAGTTTCACGCAAGTTATGCAGACATGTCGGGATAATTAACGGGAGGAACGTTGTGTGTGGGGGCATTAAGGTCTCAGAGATAAGGGGCTGGACACCAGACCATGGGATGGGGTGGCGTTTCTCTTGAAGCTCAGCACTGTTAAAAATGTCTGTGATTTTAACGGTGAATACATGTAAAATTGAGAAGGTAAAGAACTGTAAATCATAAAATCTTAATTTACCGTTTAATTAACAGTGACATTTACTAATCAAAAATACAGAAAAATCTGTTCAAATTTACGCTTTTATTCTGTAAAAAATACAGTATGCTATTGTTTAAAAAAACAGACCCTGTTAATTTAACGGTAAATTACAGTTAAACGCATTATTTCTCACAGAACTCGCCTGTTGTAAACTTTGTATTTTTCTTGCATTATTTACAAGAGATCGTAGTATTAAAATAGTCAAGAATCTACCGTTATTGTACAGAAATAAATCTGATATTTTACATATGTACCATTTCTCTGGGATTATTTTTTTCTGCAATTCATTTAAACTATTAATTCTTTTTTACTGTCATCCAAAAAAAAAAAATCCAGTTAAACTCTGTTAATCCCTGCCGAATAACTGCATCAGGTAACATGGCTAGTAATCGAAATTGTTTATTCAAATCTGCTCTTGCCAAAATCATAGATAACGTTAAGGGGTTAAAATCTTTAAAATAACATATGCATATTTCCATTACTTTTTAAATGTAACGTTATGAAATTTTGAACCATATATATTTTTGACCTTTGAACTTAGGGTCTGACCGCACTGTTTATTCTGATTTTTTACGGACAAACTTTAAAAACGTTACCTTTATGGTAAGTTTTAAAAATTTTTATGCACAGTATTTTAAGCACGTTGGTGTTCATTTTCAAAATTGTGTTCGCTTGTATATTGTTAACATTGTAAACAGCAAAGCATACGTGACGGTTAGATTTTGAAGTGTACGCTTGCAGTTTTTGTAGCGCAGCAGCGCAAACGCTAAAAGCACTTGTACTACATTGCAGACTGCATCGTGATGAACCTAATCCAATTTTTAAATGTGCTGTTGTTGATTGCAAACAGTTGTTTTTCAAATACGAAGCATTTAAGTCACATTTTTACCGGCGACATTACAGTACTATACGTTATGTGGTTCCTTCTAAAGAAGTCGATATCACTTTGTCATGCAATGTTTCACTGTGTGGTCGTACATGTCAGGATGTGCAGGGACGTATTGCTCATTTAAAGGTGCATTTACTGGAAGGTCGTGAGTGTTTTCCGAATTAAATCTTCGTTTACCTCCCAGATGTCTAGGAGACACAGAAACTCTACATCCAGCAATATTACTGATTCATACAGGTAACTTGTACACTATCTCAGTCAGATCCTGGTGAGTTGGAAGCAGATCCAGGCCAATCAGAAGAATATGGAGTGGATGTGGAAAATTTTGGTGATTTGTATCTGAGAAATGTTTGCTTGTTTTATATCAAGTTGCAAGGTCATTTGCTTCTTCCAGCCACCACAATACAAAGTATTGTAGAAGAGATGCAAAATATTCATAATTTGGGACAGGCATACAGTTTGAATAAACTGAGTGTGTTTTTGAAGAATGATTTGTCAGTAGCAGATGAGGACATTGTCAAAATATGTGATATAGTCAAGGCATCAGACTTGTTTTCTATGTGTCATAAGAGACCAATGCGATCGGTGTACTCAAGGGCCCAAACCTTTAAAAAATACTTCAAATATGTAGAGCCAAAAAGTGTACTTTTAGGTAGAGATGAACACTGTGCTGAGCAATTTGCCCGTTATATGACTGTGAAAAAGACATTGAAGTGTTTTTTGGATTCAGATGTCTGACAGGATTGCTTTATGAGATCAGAAGGGAGCTCTACTGATGTATTTTGTGACTGCATGGATGGTCAAATATTTAAACAAAGCACTTTTTTCAATGAAAATCCAGAATTCCTTAATCTAGTGCTTTATCAAGATGCCTTTGAGGATGTTAACCCTTTAGGCTCTGCAAAAAAGAAACAGCATTTTGGCTGTTTATCTATGTCTTGCGAATTTACCTGCTTATCTTAGGTTAAAAACTGAACATATGCAGTTGGTATTGTTGTGTAGAGAGAAGAATTTCAAAGACTTTGGCCATAAAAGAGTTTTCTCTCGATTAATAGCAGATTTGAAAGACATTGAGGACAATGGACTTGCTATGACAGACCAGTCTGTCATTAAAGGCACACTTTATTGCATTGCTGGCGATAATTTAGGCTCACACTGTGTTGGTTGATTCACTGAAAATTTTAGCCATTCACAGTATTTCTGTAGGTACTGTCTGATTACCAGGGATGAGTTTTATGATGACCCAAAATCATGTGGCCCATTATGTACTGCTGAGAGTTACAGTTGTACTGTCGATCAATTACAGCCTGAAAATACCACCGAGGTTCAGGGGATAAACTTCAATTCTGTATTCAGTTCTTTGAAATACTTTAATGTTTGCCACCTTGTCTTGGACATGATATTTTTGAAGGTGTGCTGTTATATGATGTCGCACTGTATCTCAAGTATTTTGTTAAGAATAAGTGGTTCACTTACTCTATACTTAATCAGCGAATTAAGCAGTTCAAATACAAAGGCCCTGATGCTCTCACAAAGCCTTGTGAGGTCAGTTGTAAAAGACTTAGACTTGCAGGTCAGGCTCTTCAGAACTGGAATTTTTTGAGGCTGCTGCCTTTAATAATTGGAGACAGAGTAAAAGATACTGCAGATGAAGTGTGGCAATTAGTACCTCAGCTAAAAGACATTGTTGACATGATCTGTGCTCAGATGATTTCAGTATTACAGGTCGCTTATTTAAATGTTATTATCCAAGAGTATTTAGAATCCAGAAAATCACCCTTTCCAGAAAGTAATTTGAAACCCAAACATCATTACTTACAGCACTATCCTGCACTAACACTGAAATTTTCTCCACTTATCAGGTTATGGATCATAAGGTTTGAAAGTAAACATGGCTACTTTAAGAGTTGTGCAAGACACTTGAAGAATTTTAAGAACTTGTGTAACACCCTTTCTGAAAGGCATCAGATGCTTCAGGCCTATTTATCAGCTGGGGCAGCATGTCCCATGGTCTTGCAAATAAAAGAGAGCTCTCCGTTTTTCTTGGAACTTTACTCTGAGACTATCAAGGATGCAGTGTGTCAGTTTGGATTCAATGCCACAAATACCAAGATTTCTGTAAAAATTGAGTTTAAAGGAATAGCATTTAAAAAGGACAGTTTGTTGTCATTGGAAATGATGACTGTGTGGAGTTTGGTGAACTTCTGTTAATTTTTATCAAGGAGGAAAGTGTGCACTTGTTAACTCGAGTGTTTGTAGCAGAGTTTCTTACTCCTTATCATTTGTACTCCCTGAGAACTGCAAGTGACAGAATGCAATGTGTGAACATTGAAGACTTAGTTGACTTTTATCTGTTATCATCTTACATAATGCAGGGAAGAAGGGTAGTTCCACTGAAACACAGTGTGTTGTCCATGTAGGCCGTTGTCCCCCTACACTCTCGATTTTATTGAGGTTTTCCAGCTGAAGCAAAATATTTATTACAATATGGACAATAAATTGCAAATTGTATTCATATGACATTATTTTTTCAGTTTGTAACAAAACCCCAAACAGTATTCCTTCATAGAGATACCATTTGAGGAGGTAATATTTTTAAAGAGGCAATACACCCTAAGGGTGTCATGATGCCCAATATTTGATTGGTCTGCTGCAACATAATACATTGCATTTGGTAACATGGTCATCCCAAAATTGCAAGTGAGAATTTTTGACCTCATGTTAATTTTTGGATTTGTAATTAACAACAGCAGCAATGATTTATTGATTCACACAAATGCTAAAGCTAATAAACAACACATTACTTTCAAGAACATGCATTGTTTATATTTTCTAACAATGTGACATGAAAATAATTAATTTCCGGTGTTATGGATATGATACAATGCATTATATGACGGGTTTTTTTCATTTTTCAAATAAAAACTTACTTTCAGTTGTGGTTGGTTGTTTTCAGATACATTACAATTGCTTAGTGATGGATTTTTTTTATCTTTAGATATGGATGAGTCTGGATAAAAATGCATAAGCAGTGCTATTGCTGATGTGCTCCCAGACCTATCATCTTCAGTATTAAATTCGGTGGTGGATACACTGAAGTCACTTGGAGTTGAGACTTCTCAAGATTTTCAGTATGTTCAGGAAGCAGATCTCCTGCCCCTGCTAAGACCAGTTCAGGCCAGAAAACTTGTGTCTGCATGGAGCCACATCAGTAAGTACATCCCATCACGTAATATTACAATGTGTAAAATGTTGATCATGTAATTTGTGTTTGATAGTGGTATTTGTTTTGCCTGTACAGATCAAAATCCAGATGCATCATCATCATGCTCCACAGTCTACAGTCCCTCAGCCTCATGTTCTTCATCTTCACCATTAAGCAGCAGTTCCAGATTTGTTTCAGACTGGACTGACAGTTTTGAGATTCCTTGGAACAAAGTTTTCTGAAGAACTGATTAACTGTTTTGAAAGGAAGAAAAGACCAAGTCCACGTTTATGACATAAAATGGTCAGAATTGTCGTTTCTGAAATGATTAAGATCTGTGATTCCCCTAGTAGGCAAAGTACCACTGTTATTGCCAAAAAGATTGTGACTAAGTACCCAGCATCCTTGCAGGCTGTCATTGAAGGAGATGTAGTTGGACCAGGATATCATTCACTGGTTAAACAGCTCCAGAATACAAAATACAAAAAAATACAAAAAATCAGAAAACGCAAGCATGCTTCAGATAGTGATACTGAGGAGGTCCCTGCTGAACAAAAGGCAGTGGATCAAGACACATATGGCTGTGTTAATTGGGAATTAAAATTTATACCACTTTCTGAGACAGCAGAAAGCCAGAAGGATAAACAGGAGAAAATGAAGATACTGTCTAAGGATACAAATGTTAACAATGAAGAAATCGGAACCCTTGTTCCGATTTCTCCCAACATATTACTCCCAACATAAAGAGATAAATAAGGGAGCCAGCATGAAACAGCTTTTTCAGGACTGGCCTTTTGTATTCCAAGAAATTGGCATGGGTGTACACTTCAAACAGCTGACTGGGATTGATCTGAAAGAGATGTTCCTTGCAAGCTTGGACAAAAAGGGAGCGCAGCTCCTAAAGTTCCTAAAAACCACCAGCACAGAGAGAAAAAAGCAAGTCATGAGAGCTGCTGCTAAATTGGAGGTATCCAGAGGTCAGTTGGAGGGCTGTTCTGAAGATGTCAAGGACATGGCGATTCTTCTTCTTGCATACTTGGAAGAAAGGCAAGAGGTAATGTTTCATCATGTGGAAGAGTCCTTCCTTGCTGAAGATGTGGTTAATAAGTTGCCAGTCACCCCCTGCGTTATTGTTTCTGGTAAGTATATTTTCAAACTAAATGCTGTATGGTGTAAACTAAGTGGGGAAACAGTTTTGCTTTAAGTGCCAAAAAGCTTGATGAGATGATTTTGTATACATTGTTTATGAATAGGTCCTTCAATCTACACTTCAAAAATGTTCATGACAGATTACAACTAAACACATTCCAACCTTTATCTCAGCACTGTGCATGATGCTCGGCAGCTTTTACTGTTTTAATATTCACTATCCAGTGGAACTGGCATCCACTCTTGAGTTCTTGCAACGGTGAGTATGACAGAATTTATTTCACATAAGATTAATGATAATTGATATTGTGCAGCACATATCAAGAAAACAAGAAAGTAAAACCAACTGAATTTGTTTTTCAGATGTTTTTTCAACATAAATCCAGACAACGGCACTGAGGTCAAGTCAAGGAAAAACAAGAAACAGCTCCCAATCAATCCCAAAGTGCTCACTCTAATAGCTGACCTAGCTGATCATGACTGGAGAACCAATACTTAGAAGTGTCCTGCATATGAGAGGATTACTGAGCATTGCAATGAGAAGACATGGAACAAATAGGAAATCTGATTCCGTATTTTGGTTTTCTTAGTATTTTTGTTTGTTTTAGAAGGCATTGAACAAATAAGTCTGAATCCTCATTTTAGTTTAATATTTATTTTTATATTATTTATTTTCTTATTTATTTGTTAAAGGTATGAAGCAAATAGGAAGTCTGATCCCTCTTTATTGTGGTTTACTGGTTTACTTTTTTATTTTATTTTTTTATTTTTTATTGATTTTTTTTTTTTTGGAGGACAGGGAGTCTCAGATTTTGCCATAATTTACCTTTGTAAAACTAAGGAACATGGAGGACTTGTTTATTTCACTTTTTTTTCTTTTTTTTCCCCCAATTACAAACAAGGAATATGTTATAAAGTACTGTATAAAGTTGTAAATTAAATTTTGATATTTTTAAATTGTATTTTATGTATAAAGTTAACGCAATGGAAGACACACACTAATAATCGTTTCATGGTGCCCATTTAGTGCTGCAAATGAAGAAAAAATAATTTGGTTTATGATATATTTTTTTTCCCTAAAAATTCATCTTACCTCTTTAATGGCAGGTGTTTTCAATATCAGAGACTGTCAACATTTTGTCAACATCTGAGCACTTTTTGTGTTGTTCATTTTTGTTTGAAATACTTAAAATGTATGATAAACATCTTTTTTATTGGTTTATTGATGTTTATACTGAAAATAAAATAATGAATGCAAATGATTATATTGTGATTCTTATTTTGTTATTTCACTCTGAAGTTGCACTGCTAAATTGCTTTTTCAAGTTAACAGGTGTCACATGATTACATAATTATATTATGCTAGTGTAAATATAACAGTTAAGAATAATGGTAATTAAAGTTTTAAGTTGTCAAATGCACAATGTTTTTATATACATTGTGCTGGAATAGTGTCATAGTTCTAACAGTCAAATAACATACATACTACAGCAAAACATGCAGTTTTAAAGTACAATTTTATGACTGCCTAACTAAAACATGCACACTGTACCTTAAAGTAGATTACAACCTTACTGTATTTACTGCAATTTCATTTAAAATTAACACTTTTAAATTAAACAGTCTTTTACAGAAGATTGTAAAGCAATAAACATCTTTACAATATTTTTTTTTACAGTGAAATTCTGGCAACCACAGCTGCCAGTTTTTTTACTGTAAATTTAACAGGGTATTTTTTTACAGAAAACTGTAAAGCAAAAAAAATCCTTACCAGATTTTTTACAGTGAAATTCCGGCAACTACAGCTGACAGTTTTTTACTGTAAATTTAACAGGATTTTGTTTTTCAGTGAGTGGCTAAAGCCTAATGACGCCACTACTCGGGAAATATTTAATTTGGGAATTGTAAAGACAGAAGTACAGCTTAGATTAAATAGGCAGAAATCTAACAAATCATGAGGATCAGATAACATGTATCCTCAAGTGCTTAAGGAAATTAGTGAATATGCAAAGAAACAGTTGACACATGTTTTTTGAAAATCTCTGCATTCTGCAGGGGAAATTCCAAAGGACTGGAGAATAGCAAATATTAACCTGTTATAAAAAAAGGTGATTGGGCAGATCAAAGTAACTATAGGGCAGTAAACATAATGTGGACTACAGGTAAATTAAGGAAGTAATTATTAAGGAAAAGGTCGAGCAGCACATGTCTGGAACCAAAATATTAGTGAGTAGCCAGCCTGGGTTAAGACATGTAAGGTTGTGTTTTACTAATATGCTGGGACTCTATGAGGAAACAACAAAAGGATACAATAAGTGTGGTGCATACGATATTATTCACCAGGACTTTCACAAGATGCCATGTGAGCGGCTGGGCATCAGACTAAAAGAAGTGGGAGTTCAGGGTGCAGGACTCAAATGCAGGATACAAAGGGTTATGGTGAGGGGGACATTTTCAGAATTGTGTGATGTTAAAAGTGTCGTTAATCAGGGGGTCAGTGCTGCTGGGAACACTGCTGCTTTTATTATACATAAACAATCTGGACAAGAATATAATCAATATGCTGGTTAAGTTTACAAATAATGCAAAATTAAGTAAATTGTTATGCAGGGACCTGGTCAGAATACAAGGGGAAATTACATTTATTTTTAGTAAATGTAATGCAAAGTATTTGTACCAGACCTGTACAAAAGATATATTGATGATGGTGTTGGTGTGGCATCTTACTCCAGAAGCCAGCAGCAGGAATTCATTAATGGTTTTGCCAGTTTTATTAGTTTCCATCCATCTCTCAGGTTTACATTTGACCGCAGTTCTGACACTTTTAGATATCAGTCATTGTGTCTGCTGCTCTTAGGGGCTTTAAGCCGCTGTCTATTACAGGCACACTAACTCACACAGTTACCTTCTCTACAGCTCCTTCCAGCCCTGGCTGCCTCTCCCACATTTTCTTAGACTCCTCCACCATCTGCAGTAATGAGGTGGACAACTGAGTCTCTTCATTGCTAGAGAGCACCCTCTCATGTTGTGGACAATCAAGTCCAGTGTAGACCTCCCCACATCCACTCTAAGATGAACTCCAATAATGAACCCATATCCCGCTGGTCTTCCCATTCCAACCTTACCCTCTGTCTTTCTCAAAGGTCGTTACTAAAAATGTCCCCATTTTACAGACTGATCCTTCCACAGGGGCCTTTTTCTTACCCACCCTTGATGTCCTTCCATCTGTGGCTCAAAGGTATTTAGACAATTGACTGACAAGGTGTCCTATATCTAGGTGTGAGTAGGCCCCTCATTATTTCATTAACTATTAAACAGGTAGAATGTTTGGAGTTGATTCCAAGTCTGGAATTTGCATTTGGAAGCCTTCACTGTAAATTCTCAATATGAGGTCCAAGGAGCTGCCCATGTGAGTAAAAAGAGTCCATCATTAGGCAGAGAAAACAAAACAAACCCATCTGAGAGAAACAGCAGAAACACTGTTTTTTCAAGAGAGGTCAAATCAACCATCTGGTACATTCTTAAAGATGAGGAAAATACTGGTGAGCTCAGCAACACCAGAAGGTCTGGACAACCATGGAGGACAACTGTGCTGAATTCTGTCCTTCACAGAATTCTGTCCTTGGTGAAGAAGAATGCCTTTAGCCAAACCAAGAACACTCTCCAGGAGGTAGGCCTATCATTGCCAAAGTCTACAATCAAGAGAAGACTTCATTAAAGTAAAGACAGAGGGTTTACCACAATCTGCAAACCACTGGTAAACCTCAAGCATAGGAAGGACAGATTAGACTTTGCCAGAAAATATTTACATAAAAACAGTCCAGGTTTGGAACAGTTTTCTTTGGACAAATGATGGAGAATGGAGAAAAGAAGGAACGGCTCATGATCTGTAGCACACGACATCATCTGAGAAACATGCTGGAGGCCGTTTTATGGTATGACTAGCAAAATACCCGTGCTTCGCAGCAGAGTAGTGTGTTAAAGAAGCAATGAAAAAGAAAAGGAAACATTTTGAAAATAACATAACATGATTGTCAATGTAATTGTTTTGTCACTGTTGTGAGTGATGAGTGTTGCTGTCATATATATATATATATATATATATATATATATATATATATATATATATATTTACACACACACACATAAACATATATATATCTATATATATACACATACATATACATACACACATACATACATACATACATACACACACATATATACACACAAATACATATATATATACATACACAGACATATATAAACATATATATACATATACATACATATCTACATATATACACACACAGCTATTTCGTATCAGTGCAATACGCTGCTTGTTAAAACGGATAACTCCCGCTCTTACGTGCAAGTCTGCGTGGATATTATGAACTATCGTATTTGTTCAAGTTCTATTTAAATTTTAAATAGAAGGAATTTTTATTTAGTCGACAGAAATATCTTTGGTAGGAATGGTAAAAACAGACAAGAATAATATTCCTGTCTGTTTTTACCATTCCTACCAAAGATAT